>JAODAL010002216.1:0-202340 GCA_025379985.1 Phyllomedusa bahiana | reverse complement strand
CCCCTTTCCCTTTGCAGTGGGACCGTCTGTCCCCCTTGCCCTGTGACACCCAAAACCTTAGGTTAACAATAACATCAACATTAAAGACAGTTGCAACATCAAGGGAAGCCCTGCAGATTACCTCAGCCTTTTTAAACCAGGTGAGTTTCTGATGTTTAAGGACTCGCTCGTACCTCCATACACCTGACTCACAGCAGCAGGAAAATCACATTCACGGTCTGTTTCCTCCTTTTCATGCACTACCCTTGCTTGATTACAGGGGTCACTGGCAGGCATCTGATCTATACAAACCCTACCAGGTATCTGACCTGTGATGCCCATCTCCAGCCAAGCTTACGTTTTACTACAGGGCCACTAACCCTGCATATTCTGCTATACAGGCCTCCTCACAATCAGTAGGCATTCTAATAATACCAGAGTCTCACCATTGACATTACCTGGCACCTCACCAGTGTCAGAGGACACCTTCCCCTGTGCAAACTTCTCACTGACACTTTCTAGCAGCAGACACTTTGCATCAATGGGTGGAGCTGTTTCTTTCACCTCCCTATAATCTCTCTAAGGAGAACTCTCAGCTTCTAACCTGGGACACTCCTACATCTTGCTCAACATCAAATTCACCCAATGAGCTGAGGCACTGGCAGACACATTTAAAAAATGGGACCTCAGTCATAACCACCCGACTTTTTAACCTTCATAGTTCTCCCCCCTCATACACCACTCTGCCAAATTTGTTCACATTAGGCAACTCAGTCATCTTTTTCCCCTTTCCGTAGGTTCCGCGGAACCTTGCTGCAAATGGCATCTATCGGCCGTTCGCCCCAAACCACAGGATATGATACCTCATGAGATATTGTTAATATGGTTCTCCATCACCTGTAAGGAAAAATTCATCAGCTGCCTCAGAAACAGGCATTCTTTCGTATCTGGGGATTTAAACTCCGCTCACCCTCCCTCTCATAGGGTTCAAGCATACACCCACCTCTGTGGTGTCTAGCAGCTCACTCCTTCCATTACTGCAGTCTTTGTGACCTTGGCGTAAAAGCTATGGCAACAAAAGCAACCACTGGAGCAAAAGGACTCGTAGGACTACAGATCTCAGAATGACCTTTCTCTTCATACTCCCGCAGGGCTACACTCCAGCTCCTCCATGACAGAGTGTCCACTCTGTAATAAAACTGCTCAGGGGTGCACACGAATCTGCTTCATTCATGCAGGATATAGCTACCCGAGTCTGGACACACCCTCATTAAAATAGTCTCCTCACTGGAACCAAAAAGCAGTTCACACAGAACTGGTGGCTATCAATCCTGGGCACAGATTTCCTGCAACTTGCAGGCTACCATCAGGTACACACAGTTTGCTGGGGTCACTGGTAGACACCTTTGTCAACTGCCCTCCAGACACTACGCACACAGCTGTAGCACACTCACATTCACAAAGGGTTTTCCCGCAGGGGATGAGAGGAAAACCTTATTGCTAGGGGCAACAACATTAGCTCCTCCTAAGTCTGTAGTATTAACCTACATGCCAATTCTCCCGTTTTTGGCGGGGGGGTCCCGCTATTTGGGATCCCCTCCCGCCCTCCCGGGGGAGTTGGCATTCCTCCCGCCGCCAGCAGGCGGCGGGGGCTCTTTAAATGGCCGCGGCGACAGAGTAGCGCTAGTGCGCTACTCTGGCTCCGCCGGGCCGCTCCTACAGGCGGGTGAAGCGGCCGCTGCGCCCGCTTCACCCGCCCGTGGTCTCACTGTGCGGGGAGGAGGCAGGAGGGATCGCTCCCTCCTCCCCTGTATGTCCGGCGCCGGTGTGTGCGCCGTACATACAGGTCAGCGGGCAGGGGAAGTGACGCGCGGCTGCAGGGGAGTGACGCGCGGCTGCTCTCACTTCCCCCTGCGCCGCTGAGGAGATCGTCCGGAGCGGCCGTGCTGCAGGAGCCTGGTGAGGTAAGTGGATTTTATTATTTTATTTTTATTAGCTATATGGGGGCACTCCCTGGAAACAATGGGGGCACTACCTGGCAAAAATGGGGGCACTACCTGGCAAACAAGGGGACATCTTACCTGGAAACCCAGAGGGGGAAATACCTGGCAACGAGGGGGGCACCTACCTGGCACAATGGGGTCACCTACCTGGCAACAAAGGGGGGCACCTACCTAGCTAACCAAAGGGGGCGCCTACCTGGCTAACAAAGGGGGCCCCTATCTGGCTAACAAAGAGGGGCACCTACCTGGCTACAGGGGGGATCTACTTGGTACAAGGGGCATCTACCTGCCTGTAAGGGGGCACTACCTGCTTATGGGGGGTTACTACCTGGCTATAGGGCATCTACCTGGCTTTCTTCCAAAGCGTTATGCAGTTAGGTGGAGTGGGTGTGGCTTTTTGAAGGGGCGTGTCATCCGACAAGATGGGCGTGTCCATGCAAATTTTTCCCAGCGGCGCGCTTAGCGCGCGCCCACTGAGGCCTCCTGCTTTTCATTTTCAAAGTTGGCAAACTATGGTGTTAACCCCTGTCCCCAAATATTGTCCTGCACCCCAGGACACACATTTTCTGCAACTGTCTCAGCCCTGTTAAACCAAGACCTCTAGGGGCACACTTGAGCTAATCCCCTCTTCTGTTTTGTCGCAGTCTCTATAACCCCTTGTTCAGACACATCATGGTTCTCATACATTAAGGCATTTAAAGCAGGTTTGGAACGACAAGTCCACATGTGATGCATTAGGTCCAATAGACCCTGAAATTTCCCCAGATTAACAGTCCCCCGGCTCTCAGGTTCATTTTCCTGTCCAGGTAGAACCTCTGAACACACGTTTAACACGCTGTGGTTAACCTTTTAAAGAATGTTGACACCAATCCACTCAGGGGCCTTTCATAGGCAAGTTGTCAGGTCTGTCCCTTTCCGGCAGTGGCCCAGCACCCTCAGGGGGTCCTTCCCAAAAGTAACCACATACTTTTACCTTCGCCATCCCCCACACCTGCCAGAAATGTGGAAAGCTCCTACCAAGTATTATCTCCACCTGGAGCCCCTCGCCCCACCTCAGCTAATGACTGACAGTCCAAAACCCGTCTCAAAATATATGGCAACAGTCTTACTTTCTGGTCGGGTCTCCATGAAGGGTATAATGTCCGGTTGCACTCTGGAGATCCTCTGACGACAGTCTAAATCGACCAATAGCTGGATAACACCCACTCACCAACTCCAGGGTTCTTACTGGCGACTCCTCCTGCTGATCCAGTTGGTTGCCCGTGGCAATGGCAGCACGCGGGTCCCGCCGTAATTGGGTTTCTCTCCGACATGGACCCCTTCTGTGTTGGACGACCAAGGCCTCTGGCCACGGGAAACATCCGCTCCAGCCGCCCTATCAAGATGGTTGGCCCCTTGGCAACAGCGCATCCGTGCACCTCAGCAGTTCCGCTTGGTCTGGGTTAACCCCTGTGGGTGAGGGAAAACTTGGCTGTGCCTGTTTCTTGTAAGGCCGCCTTGGCCTTTTAGCACCAGCCTTTTCCACCAACCCTTCCAAAGGGGGCTGTGATGCCTTTCCCCTCTTTGTATGCCTCCTTATGACCCTTATAGCCGTGGCACAGTCCTGATGTGCTTGGGAAAGGACTGGGAGCTTAGCCATTTCCCCTTTCTATTAGGGCAATTGCCCCGTTTTGAAAAACTTAAGAAGTTCTCCCATAGAAATAAGATATTTTTAGGCAGCAAAAGTCACTTTATTGGGGTGGTTCTGTCCTTTCCCCAAACCGTTCTCTGCTCCACTGGGCAGACTCTTTTCCCTCCCCGCACAAGTTCTTCATACACAAAGTCTGCTTTGGGGTTTTTCTTCGAGAATGCTTGTCAACAGAGCTAACTTTCAGGATCCACCACGTTAAATTGTACGTCCTATGCAAAATGCAGCATTTTTCTGCAAACTTTTTTGCACATGTTCAGCTAGTGCCCAACTTTTGTAATGCGCCAATCTTTGCCCGCTCCTCACCATATGTAAGCTGCCGCTCAGGCCAATCTAGGACGTATCTTGCCGTCCCGGGGGTTTCCGCTTGGGATACCCGTCCTTGGTAGACGATATTTTGGCACACCGATACTAGGTTCTCTTTATGGCTTCGAACTTCTTATTAAGGCACACAGTTTACACAGAAAAACAACCCCATAAAATTAAATTCTTGGCCGTCCCGGCCACTAACTTATTACAAGGTCCCTCTCTGTCTAGAGGTCTGTGCCTATCGCACAGCCCTCAAAAACTAACAGTGCTTACTGTGTGTCCGGCTTCCTGCGCACTGGAGGGACGGCTCTCTCCCAGCTTGCTGCTCCAACAACTCGGTTTTGCGCCAAACCCCCCCCCCCCCGATCACCGGTGTACTAGCTTTTCAATTTTCCAGAATGGGGTTTCCAAAAATCCGACTGGAACCCAGGGGGCTGGAATAGGGGGACAGCCACCCACCGACATAATTGCTTCCGAAAAGCCACCCCATTACTAGCTGTGTAGCAGCTATTCTAGCCGCTCCCATAAGTGTCAGAGTATAACACTCCTGATCCAAATAGGTGGCTTTTCCCACCGAACCCAGTTCCTCCGTGGCGCATCTGCAGAAGGCCTCGGAAAAAACCCTCTAGTGGCAGGTCCCGCACTACCCATTCGCCTGTCACACTATTTCAGCCTGTAGCAAAAAGTATTGTAGTAAGGCTGTCAGCAATCCATAAAGTATGGCTTAGTCCAGTTTTTATACTTTTATAGTACCTACATAACAAATCATGGGAGTTTTACGTAATCACAATGATGTGGTTTCCAAATACAAGACATTTCCCAAAGCTGGCTAACTACGTTTTTGAGCATTGCAACTTATTCACTCTTTAAAAGGGGAAATGGTCACATTGAAAAAGGTATCTGCCCCTTGGGGGGGGTTTGCTTGTTATAGAGGGGGGCCCTGAGGGGGGTTTTGTTTTTTGGGTTTTTGTGGGAAAGGTTTCAAAAATGAATATTAAAAAAATTTTTTTAAAACCCTTTTTGCCATTTCGGGCCCATAGGAGCCCTTTTGGGGCGGCCCCTCACTCAATAATTGGACAGCCATTTGTACTAGACCCTTGGGCAAAACGGGGCCGATTCCCTGTTTTTCCCACTAATAGGCCCACCCCCTTTTGGGACCCCGGGCTCAAATAGACAGGGGTTTGTAAGGGAAATTTAATTACGCAAAATATTTGGAATCTTTCCCAACAAATATATATCAGTTTAGTAATTTTCCTTCTCCCTCTGTGTTTTGGATCCTGGCCTTTTAATGGGGACGGGGGTTTCCTAATATAAGGGGGGGTGCCGCTCAGGATGCCGGGAAAAAGAACAACAAAACCACCTAGAGCCGCAATGGCAGTCATTTTTGTAATACATATTTTAAGTAAAATTTTCAAAAATTTGGGGAAATAAAACCTTTCCAAACTCTAAATAGCTGATAAAAGGGGCCATGACCCCCCGGGTTTTTTTTAGCTCTACCACCCTAAATTTAGTTTGATCAAAGGCTTGGCCCTGGTACCACTACCACCCCCTAAAATTAAAGCTGATCAAAAGATGACCCCGGGTACCTTTTCCCAAACCTAAAATTGGCGGGACCAAAAGGCATGACCCTGGTTACTTACCCCCCTCAATAGCGATCCCAGAAAAGAGCCCTGGTACCCCAAACCCCCCCTAAATAGCTGCCCCAAAAGGCAGGGCCCCCTTTGGTAGCCCTTTCCCACCCTCAATGATGCCCTCAGGAATGACCCGGACACCACTGGACCCATCTTCACCCCGCCTCTCCCCCCTACTGACACCCTTAACTCTCCCACCCTATACCCCGACCAAAACCCTGTTTACCTTCCCCCACTATCTCCTCCTCACCTGCTCCTCCTGTCTCTTATCCAGTACGACCCCGCAGGTTCTAAAAAAACCCTAAAACCCTCCCCAACTCTCTCGGAATCTTTGCACCTTTTTCCCAAACTTTTCTCTCTTTCCCAATGCCCCAAAAGCCCACGGGGCCACCACTTTCTACAACCTTTACAATCATCACCCGCCCTTTGACCCCATTTAATCCTCTCACACACAACAGAACCCGAAAAATAACAGAAAACCCCTGGCCCCCCTACTCAAACCAAAACAGCGGGAGGGGGTGCTTCCGGGGGAAGCGGAAGGGCCGGGAAAAAACTCACTCCTTTGGGGATTTTGCCTTATCCCAAAAAACCACTGTAGACATTTAAAGGGTCCCCCCAAAACCGCCTCAGCAAAAACAGAACTATTTCCCCCACTCTCATATCCCCCTGCCCCCACAACCCCCAGAAATTATTCAAAACCTTAACTCTCTTCCCCTGTCCCCCCAAAACACCTCCCCCCGCCCATTCCCCCTTTTCCCAAGCAGATGCCCTTTGCCATTCACTTCCCCCAAAAGATAAACCTCATAGAGAAAGTTTCACCGATCCCCACCACCCCCCTTTAAACCCTTTTGAAAAAACTGCTCCCCCCCCTTAACTTGTTTTCCCAAAGGGTCCTCTTACAACCTCTCCCCCTTTAAACTGCCCAAAACCAAAACCTCCTACCCTGTAGTTTTAAACCCACTCCATCCAACCTCATCCCAGCCCTCATGCTTTATCATCCCACCCTCACCCTTCTCTTCAACCTATCAATAACCTCTGGCATCTTCCCTTCCGCCTTTAAACATGTACTATCACTCCAATCCAAAAAAAAACAACCCCTTTACCCCTCTTCTCTGTCCAAAATATGCCCCCTTCAATGCCTCCCTTTTGCTTCCAAACTCCTCCCTGCAGCAAGGGCTATTTTTCAAACTGTCCCCCCACCCTCCTCCAACCCCTCTTCTTTTACCCACTAAAAATTGGTTTTTTGACCCCCCAAATCCACCGAAACCGCCCTAACCAAAAATCAATAATAAACCCAGTAACTGCTAAAGCCTCTGCCAACCCACTCTGGCTTTTCCCTCTTAGACTTGGTTTCCCCTCCTTTTACACTGTCAACCTTCCCTCCCCTTCAAATTCCCCTCCTCCCCGGCCCCCACAGACTTGGTTTTTTCATGGATCCCCCTGGGACCTCACTTTAAAGGCTTTTTAGCGGTTTTCTCATTTTTGTCCAAACCCCTCCACCCGGGCCCCCTCTGTTTGGGGTCCCCCCAAAGGTCAGTCCTGGGGGGCCCCCTACTCCCTTTTCTATCTACACTCTTATCCCCGGGAGCTCAAGCCTCAAGGGTTTCATTAAACCCCCTGTATCTGAAGAAAACCCAACTCCAATCTCCCGGGCCCAGATGTACTTCTTACTCTCCCGGGTCCCTGACTGTCTGTCCTCCCTTTCCTCCTTCTTTCACACGTCTCCCAAAAAATAAAGGGGGAGAAAACGGGAAAAAATCATCTTTCCACCCTCCAATCTACCCCCGCCCCTATCTCTCTATTTCCCGTCAACGACTCTTTCCTCTCACCAGTCCCCGCCCCAAACCCGCCTTGGGTTTAAACCTAGCTTTGTTATCTTTCAAACCACAAACCTCCCTCTGCCGCCCCCTTCCCCCTGAAAAACATCCCCTCGCATCCCCCTCATTCCTCAACTACGGGCACTAAAAAAATGCGGTCCATGCCCTTGTAAAATTTCCCCCCTTAAATTCTGCAAATCCTTTCAGTTTGGCCCCCCCGCTAGACCCCCCCCCCTCCAATCCACCTTAAAAATGCTGCCCGGGGTTTTTCCCCCCTCTCTCCCCTACTCCTCGCCTCTCCCCCTCTGCCAAACCCCCTTTACTGGGTTCCCAATTTTCCCAAAGAATTCATTTCAAGTAAAACCAAGACTTACAAGGCTTCCATGACCCCCCTCTCCCCCCCATCATCTCTGCTCTAATTTTCCCAAAAATCTCCCCCCACCACTTTCCGCTCCTCACAGGGCCCTTCCCCCTCTTTTCTCTCCCCCCCATAAAATTTCCCCACATCAAAACCCTCCCGACTTTTTCCCGTCTTTTACCCACATCTGGAATCACTGCCCCCAACCCCAAAACAGACTCTCCTCCCCCTTTCCCCAGGGGTTCAAAAGCAAACCCGAAAAACCCCCTTTCTTCAGGCTTTGCCTTTTAAACCCTTCACTAAAAATTGTCACTACTTCCTCCACAAAATGTCTGCCCCCCACCCCCCTGTCTCCCTTTCCCCCCCCTTTTTAGATTTTAAGCCCTCGCAGGGAGGGGCCCTCCTTTTCCCTTGGGCGTTGCCCAAAATTTTCCCTTATCCTTAACACTGTACTCGTTTGACTTATGTAATGAAAGTAAAAACCCCCCCGAATTTTCCCGCGCCCCCTGGAATCAAAGGCGCTTTAAAATAATAATAATAAAAATTTAAAACCCCCCCCCAATCTTTAATAGTTTATCCCCAGGCATGAGCCCTGGGAGCTTTACCACCCTCAATTTGTGTTTTCCGAACATGAAAACCCTGGTTTGCCCCACCACCCTAATAGCTGGGAAAAATAGGCATGAGCCCTGGGGAGCCCCCTTTCCCCCCTCAAATGGCTCCCCCAGGCCCTGACCCTGGTAAACCTACCCCCCTCTAAAATGGCTACCACAGACATGAGTCCTTGGGAGCTCTACCCCTCAATAGCTGATCACGGCCTTTAAACCCCTTGGGAAACCCCCTTTTAAAAACCCCCCAATAAACTATTCATAGGTATTAGTCCTGTTACCCCTACCACTCTAAATGGCTGACCACAGGCATGAGTCTTGGTAGTTCTACCACCATCAATAGCTGATCACAGGCATGAGCCTTGGTAGCCCTACCACTCTAAAGGGCTGATCACAGCTAACCCCAAAATATTTTTTAACTATATAAATAGTAAAAAAGTTTAAAAAAAAGAAAATTTTGGGCCCCTTTAAAAAGTACTGAGGGAGAGGTTTAAAGAGGGCATGGGGAAAAAAAAGCAAACCTTTTAAACAATTTTTTCCCTCCACGTATTTACCAAGGAGGATGACCATCCTTTTTGAGAAAAGGGGGGAAAGGTAAAATTGAAAATTTAAAATTGTTCTTGTCTAACCCGGGGAAAAAAGTGCAGCTCCCCCCTTGGGAAAGTTTTTAAAATAGACAAACCCCCCGGGTTTCCTGACGGGTTTTACCCCCCCGGGGTCCAAAGGGGATTTAAAGTAAGTGATAAAATCCCCCCTTTATTTTTAAATATTTATGGACTGTAAAATAACGGGTTTGTAAAAAGGGAAATTGGGCGCATAGCAAATGTGGGGGGCCAATATTAAAAAAAGGACCAAAAAGGATCCAGGAAACTATAGGGGGGGTAAGCTTAAAGGGTTGTCTCGTACAATGTTTGGGGTTTTTAAATTAAAAGATCTTTAAAAAAAAAGCACCTTTGAAATTTAATGTTCATTACAAATGCCCTACTGTTTTTGGGTTTAAAGCCCTGTTATTTTAAACTCATATTTTCTAAAAGTTTCTTTTGTACCCCAAACCTGTTGACCCTTATCTTACTGGCTGTCGGGTCTAAATTTTGACTCTTTCACCTTTGAAGACAGGTGGGACCCAAGAGCCCCTCCCAAAACAGAATGTTTCTGTAGTGCAAAAAAGGGGGGAAGGGGGGAAATCTGGTGTCTGGTCCATGCTGCCGGGAAATTAACCCTGTGTGTGCCTGCTTTCCTCCTGCTCTCTAAAACAGATAGATGGACCCGCAGTGGGCCCTTTTGGGTTACAAACCCTTATATGTCTTTGGAACTGTGACTATACTAATACTTTTCAAATTTGGGATGGAATACTTTATGCTCTCCTGTAAATTTGTGAGAAAATCCCGATATGTAACACTTCCCTTGTTGTTGCTGGAGATGTTTGGGGACTTGTAAGCTAAAACGGGGGTATAGGAAAACCCTGCATCCTCTCTGCTTTTGTTATTTGCACCCCACTTTAAAATTCCTCTCTACACTCAAAGGGTCACCCCTCTCCCGCAAAAGACCTAGGGAGGCACACACAGGGGGGAACTCTGGCACAAATCCCCCCCCCCCCCCTGTTAGAAGTTTTTACAGATTGCCGTGTGCTGAGGGGGGGGGGGGAAGGGCAGGAAGAAAGACCAAGAAGCACGCCCCTCAACAACTATCGGGGCTCACTGACAGCTAAAAAGCCGTAATGAACAACTCCTTTAACCTCTTTGTGGTAAAATTTTAAGGTTTTTTCTAGAGTGCTACCGGGGAGTTCTCATGAAAAAAATTTGTAAACGCCGTTCCCAAATGGGTTTATGAAGGATCTCCTGTAGACAAAATCCATCAGCTTCTAGAGGAATCAGTGCTAGCGGGATCGGGTGGGCAGGGATGTCATTATCTAGATTTTCAAAAGTTTGATCTGTTCACATAAAAGGGTTGGTAAATAAAATGAGAATGCTTGGATGGGGGGAAAAGTGTTCAAGTGGGTAAGCAACTGGCTCACTGGATAGAAAACAAAGGGTGGTAATTAACGGGCAAACTCAGACTGGATCCCTTTTTATAGTGGGGTACCACAAGGGTCAGTATTGGGCCTATCTCTTTTTAAAATTTTCATAAATGATTTAACGGGATTGCACAGTAAAATCGATCTTTGCAGATGTATTAAGCCGTAAAGGAAACCACACAAAGAGGATAATGTGTTTTTACAAAGGGATCTAATAGGTTGGGGGGCCTGGGCAAGAAGTGGGAGATGAGGTTTAACACGATAAAAGCAATTATAACATGGGGGGGAAAAATCCATTATATGATTACATGTTAAACGGAAAAACGCTGTTAAAAATGACATGGAGAAGGATTGGAAAAACCCGGTGGGGCAGTAAACTTAAATGTAGCAGCCAGTGTAGGGAGCAGCACCAAGGCTAATAGGGGTCATTGGTGTATTAAAAGGGGCATAGTGCCTGAGAGAACATTATTCTCCCACTATACAAGTCACTGGTTAACCACACATGGAAAATTTTGTACAGTTTTGGGCACCCTGCACAGGGAAAAACATTTTAGAGCTTGAACAGGGTACAAAGGCGGGGAACAAAAATAATAAAGGACTGGGGGGGACGCAATACCCCGAAAAATTAGCAAGGGTTTGGGGGTTTTTTTAGTTTAGAGAAAAGACGGCTTGGGGGGACTAATAAAATTTTTTAAAAATATATTAATGGTCAATATAGAGATCTCGCAAAGTTTATTTATCCCAGGATGATCTAGAAAAGGGGGGCGCCTTTACGTCTTGAGGAACAAAGTTGCTAATAAAAAAAGAAAGGGATCTTTACTGTTAGAGCGGTGAAAAAGGGGAAAACTCTCTCCCAAAGGAACTGTCATGGTGAATTCTCTAACAGAGTTCAAAAAGGGGCTTGGATCTTTCTGGAGCTTAATAAAATAACAATTATAGTGACCGGGATTCTGAAAAGGGTTCGGATACATTTCTGATGTATATTTAACAATTATGTGCCAGGATTCGGAGAGGGGTCGTTATCCAGGGATTTATTCCGTTTGCCAGATTGGAGTCGGGAAAATTTTTTTCCCTAACATAGGGCAATTGGGCTTTTTCCTCTTGGGGTTTTTTTTGCCTTCCTTGGGGGAAAACCCATTTAAAACACTTTAGCAACACTTTTACAAATGGGCTGAACTGGATGGACGTATGCCTATTTTTGGCCTGACAAACTATATGTAAAAGGCATGAGCCTTGGTACCACTACTACCCTAAATAGTCAATTGTAGGATCCATTGCTCCATTTTAAATCCTCCAAATCAGCCAGTTGTCAATGGACCAAACAACAACCCCTTTAAGAATATCTAGACTAATGGAAGAAACATCCAGTCAGGCTTTTGCCCTGTAACAACTGAGTTCACAACGGATTATGTGGCATCTGCCAGTCAACATTACGTCTAGTCTGATGATCCAGTCCCAGGCTTGGCACCTCGTACGCGCCGAACATTACACATTAGGAAGAAAAGCGTTACCACATTAAGAAAATAAACTCACGAGCGTCTATTGTGATCCAGATACATTATAAGGCGTATATTTAATATATTTTTATTAAAGTCAGTGTTTCAGCCTGACACTTAGATTGTAAGCAGCAGGGATGACTTCAGTGTGTGGATCGGAGGTGTTGGCATCGCTGCGAGGTTATTAAACACAATGTTTAAGCTGTTCTTGATATGTTTCTAGCATTGCATCATACATCAGATATCCCCAACCAGAGCCATTTTGGCATTGTCCGCTAACAATGCCGTGAAAGACAGAAAACATAATCTGCGGGAGGATTCAAGGGCAGAACTTAGTGACACAATCAATAAAATGTTCACAGATAATTGTGTCAAAAGAGAAATGAAGCAGCCGCTGGAAATGTCAGCTCCGCCATTTTGTATATCAGACACTAACTTATTCCGAATTTGATGAGGATTTTTCATCCCTTCTTTGCTTAATGCAGATTAGAAACACATTGGCTTTACTGAATCGTCACCAAAAATGCTCTCAGCGACGAAAGTATGTAGGAGCTATCTAAAACAGCTCTTAATGTAAGTGCGGTAAAATCCCCTTGTGGCAATTCTGTGCACTTCGGATTTTTCTTTTTCACTGCATAATCCCGTGTATTTAGTCCTCTTCGGGAAGAATTTCTGTAAAGTGTGTCTTTGCATTATTTTTTTTTGGCCTTGCTCAGACAGCTATCTTCAGATAGTAAGTTTGGAAACTGGACAATGTCTCGGCCATGTGTTGTGTGGTATCCATATTGTCACGGCACGCTGCTGTCGATAATATCCTTGATCCTGTCTTCTCTAGTTTTAGCAGGGAGTTGCTTCAGGTATAGACTTTGACAGGTAATGGCCCTCTTCTCAGGTTGTGACAGCGTTACAATGAATCACACCCCAAGACCCCCCCCATCCCCCCCCCCCCCCCCCCCCCCCCCCCCCCCCCCCCCCCCACCGCAATGATCTCTTCTGTGACTGAGGAACAGTAAGGGAAATAATATAATTGAATTCACAATATGGGAATACAGTAAGATCACAGGTCAAGGGTGAAGTGGTATAGGTAGTTTAAATGTCAAATAGAAGCATATGTTGGCTCTCACTAGTCAAGTTATAGGCCATGGGTCTTAGAACATAGTTGAACCGTTAGCCAAGATCAAGATCTTGAACACTATACTATACTATAATCGGCTTTGTAGCCAAGAGCAGGGTCATGGGCCTTAGAACATGGTCGGCTATTGAA
Organism: Phyllomedusa bahiana; assembly: GCA_025379985.1. NCBI lineage: Eukaryota > Metazoa > Chordata > Amphibia > Anura > Hylidae > Phyllomedusa > Phyllomedusa bahiana. The sequence goes on along the minus strand of JAODAL010002216.1, from coordinate 189,177 downwards.
CCAACATCAGGGCTATGGGTCTTAGAGCATAGTTGGGATCAAGGTTATGGGCACTATACAACACTCAACTCCCTAGCCAAGATCAGGGTCCTGGCAACAACATTATAGTTGGCTCTTGTCACGTTCACACTTACCAGCACATAACGCGGGGGCCACTGTAAGGGTATGTTCACACGGCTTATTTTGGGGGCGCCTTTTGCGGCGTACTGCGCATGAAATACGCGGTAAATGCGCCCATAAATACGGTAATCCCATAGCTCTCATAGAGAACTGTGGATGTACGCCTCCTCTCCCCTCTCGTATAAATAATATCGTATTGTATACACGGTGAATAAGTCGACATGTCATCTTATTCGCGCGAATACGAGCCTGCGAGATAATGTCATGTCAATGGGGCCGGCGGGTCTTTGCGCGAGCTCACGAAACTGTACTGTACGCGCCGCAGTACATTGTGTGAACATATCCTAAAGGGGTTAATTTATTTCAACCCAATATTATTTGCACTCACCTTCCGCTCAGGTGGCAACATGAGCATAAATTATACCCCAACATAGTCCAACTGCCACCACCTTCCAACAAGAAATAAATTGGAGGAGAAGGAACTTTGTCACTCCGAAACATCACTCAGGGGCACTTACAGGGTTAAAACACTAATCCCTGTGCGACGTTTCGAAGACTGGCTTCTTTCTCAAGCTTGAGAAAGAAGCCAGTCTTCGAAACTCGCACAGGTGTGCGGCGGCTATCGTGTCCTCCAGCATATCTCACCGCTATGCAATCGCAGAGACATGGATTGCATTGCATTCTGCATAAGTACTTCCTCTTTACTATGCCTTACAGAGACACTGTCGAAATTTTAATCGTTATATGATAAAGCATTTGAGAAATTTTAAAAGATTTCGTCCATTGCTAATATAAGTTATGTACGTGAGAGGTGGAAGCTTATATATCACGAAACCAAACTTGTGCGGAAAGGAACCACACCATACCAGAGCATTGTCGTTTCAATTAAATTGATGGTCATGGATGCTAGAATATAAGAGAAGATCAGAACCATGGGCACTAGAGTATTTTTGAATTAACAGCCAATTTGGGTGCAATCGCGTTACAGTTGACGTGACAGCTAAGATTAAGCCCATAGGCACTAAAGTATAATTCAGTCAACAGCCAAGATCAGGGTCATGGGCACTAAAGTATAATTGAGTTGCCAGCCAAGATCAGGGTCATGGACAACAAAGTATAGTTTAGTCGACAGCCAAGATCAGGGTCATGGGCACTAAAGTATAGTTGAGTTGATAGGCAACATTAGGGCCATGGACAATAGAGTGTAGTTGAGTCAACAGCCAACATCGGAGTCATGGGTGCTAGAACACAAATGGGTGACTTATAAAGATGTGGGCCAAAGGCAATAGAAAATGGTTGGGTCACTGGCACTAGACCATAGTTGTTTTACTTGCCAAATAAGACAAACAACAGCTGGTTTTGAGAAAAAAAAAAAAGCTGAAATCTTGACACCGGTCAAAAATCAAAACCCAGCATGTAATAGAAAGTCAATGACATGACTTCACTACACAGTGAGAAAGCTTTATTTCTATGATTTCCAGGAGCTGAATGCTCTTGCTGCCCACATAAACCACCTCCATGGAGAAGTTTACATCCAAATATGATGTGTACCTGCAGCAACAGAAGGAGCCCCCTCTGTTGCACTATCCCAAGCCTATAACCTGTACATGACAGGTTCAGTCCGGCACAACCGTGGACAAATGTGACCACTAGGTGACAGCAGAACACAATATATTGACTGTAATAAAAAAGCTGAAAAACCAAACCAGCATTAGTGTATTATATGTATTCTTCATGAGCAGGAGAGAGGCATGTTCTGAGCCACTTACACAATGACCGACAGGACCAGAACATAACACCATGTCATCGGGAAACATTTCTTCAGTACTAGACCAAGAGAAATAATAACAAGTGGACGGACAATGTTATGTGGCCTGTAGATGATCAGTATGGGGTTGTAGATAGTCCATTAATTAGTCCATGCAGGGGACCATCAACCTTGAGAATGAGGAGGCCATGTGCCCTGTTTTTCATTGAGATGTAGCAGTCTATAGATCCTATGGAGTCAGCCCAGGTATCTTCTAGGAAGTTTAGGTAGGGGCCCAGATTTAGTTGCCTGAATGCATTTTGCTCATATACTAGGTTCTTCAGCTCCACAGAGTAAAGATAGATTTATCTCATAGGGTGGAAGATCAGCCAAACCCTCTAGGAAAGATCTACCCCAGTGTACATGTACTGTAATCATTGATTACATATACAGACTATCAGTATACTTGTTCTGACATTATTCAAGGTTGTAACTGCAGTACCAGGCACAGCCACAACTGTATGTTAGACACTGGGCCAACAAAGAGGAGATTCCCTTGTAATTCTACTGATGGGTCCCAGGACAGGACCTCGGACTGTGCCGCCGGCGGGACCGCGGAAACCCCCGGTGGGCCCCCCCTGATGCCACTGGGGCCCCGGAGGCAGTGCCCCAGTCGCTTCCGGGGCCCGTCCCGCGCATCCCGGTCGCCTGTAGCGCCCGGGACCTGCGTCCCGAGCGCCCAGAGACCGATCCCCCAGCCGGGGACTTAATTTCCCCGACTCCCCGGGGCATGCGCGGTGTCAGCCGGAGCACAGCGCCACTAGCGCTTGCGCTCCGCTGATCTGCCTGCATCTGGAACGCTAGGCCTTCATCCTGCCAGGCGCCAGGCCCCCTAACTGCTGACGTATAGGCGGCGCACTGACGTCATTTCCACCGCGCCGCCTATGCAGTGCAGTCAGGAGCAGGCGGCAGCTTCGAGCGCCGGAGCAGGAGCCCGAGCCAGGTAAGAGGTTGGCTGTTGTTGTTGCCTTTTTTTGTTTTTCTTTTTAACTATCTACAAGGGGTCCCTGGCTACAAGGGGGGGACCTGACTTCAAGCAGGGGACCTGACTACAAGGGGTCCCTGGCTAAAGGGGGGCCCTGGCTATAAAGGGGGTCCCTGTGCACAAGAGGGACCCTGGCTATATAAGGGGGGCCCTGACTACAAGCTGCCCTGACTAACATAGGGGGGCCCTGGCTATACCTCAAGGGGGGCCCTGTGCTATAAAGGGGTCCCTGAACACAAGGGGGGTCCCCTTGGCTATAAAGGGGGTCCCTGGCTATAAAGGGGGTACCTCTGGCTACAAAGGGGATTTCCTGGGCTATAAAGGCGATTCACCTGACTGCAAGGGGGGCCCTGACTGCAAGGGGGCCCCGGCTACCAAGGGGGGGCCCTGACTGCAAGGGGGGCCCTGACTACAAGGGGGTGGCCCCCTGGCTACAAGGGGGGGACCTGGCTACAAAAGGGGGTCCCTGGGCTACAAAGGGGGGTCCCCTAGTCTACAAAGGGGGCCCCCTGGCTTACCTAAAGGGGTGCCCTGGCACAAAGGGGGGCCCTGGCTACAAAGGGGGGCCCTGTATAAAAGGGGGGCCCTGACTACCTACAGGGTTCCCTGGCTCACAATACGGGGGCCCCTGACGTTCCCTTGCTACCAAAAGGGGGGCCAGGCCTACAAGGTGAGCTGCTACAAAGGGGGCCCCTGGCTACCTTAAAGTGGGCCCCTGACTACAAAGGGGGGCCCTGACTACAAGGGGGGCCCTGACTACAAGGGGGGCCCTGACAACAAAGGGGGCCCCTGCTACCTCAAGGGGCCCCTGACTACAAGGGGGACCCTTGGCTGACCTACAGGGGGCCCGACTACCCTCGGTGGCCCTGCGACTCAATGGGGGCCCTGGCTACCTTAAGGGACGCTTTGACTACCTACAGGGGGCCCTGGCTACCTAAATACTAAAGGAGCCCTGACTACCTACACAGTAGCTAAAGGGGGGCCTGTCTTCCGCACACTAGCTAAAGGGGGCCCCTAAACTACCTGTATACTACCTAAAGGAGACCTAACTGCCTGTCTACTACCTAAAGGGGGTCCCTACTGCTTGCAGCCTATATAAAGGGGACCCTAACTACTACGGCTTACCTAACTGGAGAAACCACCTACTCCACAGACTGAGGGCCTGCCTAGTTTGCCTACCTATTACCTAGTGGTTCCTTGTCTACCTACCTGGTAATATAATTGTTAGGGGCGTGCAGCCCATAGTTGTAGCAGTATCTCCCAGCAGCGGTTGGCTCTCCCCACCCTCCAACCCCTGACGGATACCAGCCTCTAAGTATGGGCTTGTCACCCGCTCTCCCCCCTGGAAGTTTGTACAGAGTGGAAATAGGTAAAGAAATGCTTGAAAATTGAGGATATCCTAAGACTACTTTTGTGTGCCTCTTCTAGCAGGATGACTGTGGCCGGGACAAGTCATCATGATGGTGTGGAACAGATCAGAGAGAAGGGATAACGAACGACTCATGAAAGAAGAGAACGACTCCTCAGATAGGACTTCTCCGGTGATCCTGATTTTACTTCTATAATTGGATCAGTGCGTATCACTTTAAATGTGATGTGACCTGAGCTGTGTCAGACCTCTATGCTTGGTCTTCTATGTGGCAGTGCGTTTTGTAGGTTATACCTGACGGTGTCCTGACCTCTATGTGGTCTCTATATGGCGGTGTTGTAGGCGCTGAGCTGGTGTCTGACCTCTATGTGGTCTCTATATGCAGTGTTGTAAGGTATACGCTGAGCTGGTGTCTGACCTCTAATATGGTGAGTGTTTGTAGGTTATATCTGAGCTTGGTGTCTGACCTCTATGTGGTCTCTATATGGCAGTGTTGTAGGTTATACCTGAGCTGGTTCTGACCCTATATGGCGTGTTTGTAGGTTATACCTGAGCTGGTGCTGATCACTATGTGGTCTCTATATGGTGGTGTTGTTAGGTTCTATCCGGCGCCGGTATAATGCCAGCGTACATGTGTCCCTGATTGACCCTGTGATAGAGGTTAGACTTTTTAACTTTCACTTGCCTGGTGTGTATTTTAGAATGTGGTGAGGTGCGTGACCAAGGGTGAAAAGTGAGGAGGATTATTTGTATGTGGGCGGAGGGGGATATTGTATGTGGTGTGGAGGGGTGCGTAGTGTATGTTGCGGTGGAGGGGGATATTGTATTGCGAAGGGAGGCATATTGTAGAGTGGGTGGAGGGATATTGTATTTGAGGTGGAGGCGGGGATCAGTCGAGTGTGGGTGGGGGGGGTATTGGATGTGGGTGGAGGGGATATGGTATGTGGGGGAGGGGATCTTGTTATTGGGTGGAGGGGAATTATGTCTCGGGTGGCAGGGCGGACATGTATCGTGTGTGGAGGGGGGATATTGTTATGTGTGTGGAGGGGGATATTGAAATGTGTGGTGGCGGGGATATTGTAGTGGCTGGAGGTGGCATATCTTGAGTATGTGGGGGGAGGGAATAATGTATGTGGTGGAGGGGGGAAATTGTATGTGGGTGAGGGATATTGTAAAAAAAAAAAATTGTTTGGGGGAGGTGAGGGATCTTGTAATGTGTGTTGAGGGGTATATTGCATGTGTGTGTAGGGGGATATATTGGTAGGTGGGTGTGAGGGGATAGTATGTATGTTGGTTGAGGGGAAATTGTATGTGGGTGCGAGGGGAGATTGTATGTGGGGGATGTGGATATTGTATGTGGGGTAGAGATATTGTATTGGTGGAGGGATATTGTATGTGGGTGGAGGGGGATATTGTATTGGGTCGAGGGGGATTATTGTATGGTGGGTGGAGGTGGATATTGAATGTGGCTGGAGGGGGATATTGTATGTGGGTAGAGGGGGATATTGTATGCGTGGAGGAGGATATTGTATGTGGGTGAGGGGGATATTGTTATGTGGTGGAGTTGTGATTATTGTATGTTGGTGGGGAGGGGGATATTGTATGTGGGCTGGAGGGGATATTGTATGTGGGTGGAGGGGAGTGGATATTGTATGTGGGCGGAGGGGGGATATTGTATGTGGGTGGAGGGGGATTATAGTATATCGTGGGCTGGAGGGGACATATTGTATGTGGGTGGAGGGGATATTGTATGTGCGTGGCGGGATATTGTATGTGGGTGGAGGATATGTATGTGGGTGAGGAGGATATTGTATGTGGGTGGAGGGTGATATTGTATGTGGGTGAAGGGGGATATGTATGTGGGTGGAGGGGATACGTATGTGGGTGGAGGGGATATTGGATGTGGGAGGAGGGGATATTGTATGTGGGTGGAGGGGATATTGTATGTGGGTGAGGGGGAAATTGTATGTGGGTGGAGGGATATTGTATAGTGCGTGAGGGGAGATACTTGTATGCGGGTGGAGGGGGATATGTATGCGGGGTGGAGGGGGATATGTATGCGTGGTGGAGTGGGATATTGAGTCGGGAGTGGAGGGGGATATGTATGCGAGTGGAGGGGATATTGGTCGTGGGCTGGAGGGGATAAATTGTATGTGTGGAGGGGGGGATATTGGTTATTGGGTGGAGGGGGATTAGAGCATGAGCCAGTGGGTGGACAGGGATTTTTATGTGGGTGGAGGGGAGACACTACAGTCGTAGGGGGTTGGAGGCTGGATTTGTATTGGGTGGAGGAGGATATTGTATGTGGGTGGAGGGGAATATTGTATGTGCGGGGGAGGGGGATGTTGTATGTGGTGGAGGGGATATTGTATGGGGTGGAGGGAGATTGTATGTGGGTGGAGGGGGATATTGTAGGTGGGTGGGGGGATATTTGTATGTGGGTGGAGGGGGATATGTATGTGGGTGAGGGATACTTTGTATGTGGTGGAGGGGATATTTGTATGTGGTGGAGGGTATTATGGTATGTGGGTGAGGGGTTTTTATGTGGGTGGAGGGGGATATGTATGTGGGTGGAGGGGGATATTGTATGTGGGTGGTGGGGATAATCGTTATGTTGGAGTGGAGGGGATATGTATGTGGGTGGAGGGGATATTGTATGTCGGGTGCAGGGTGATATTGTATGTGGGTGGAGGGGATAGTGTATGTCGCGGGTGTGAGGGGAACTTGTATGTGGTGAGGGGGATATTGGTAGTGGGTGGAGGGATATGTATGTTGGGTGGAGGGGGATATTGTATGTGGGTGGAGGGGGATATTGTATGTGGGTGGAGGGGGATATGGACTGGAGCTACTTAGCCCTTGTTCTATGATCGTTAACTGGCAGACGTGTGACTATATTGCTATTGTACTACACAATACAATTCTGTTTTCTCACACTGTATATATGTGTAAAATGGGCGCATTTATGTCCGAGAGGCCGGTAATAATTTTCATGTACAGTAGGGTGGGCCCCCCCTAGATCAACTCCCCTGTGGGCCCCAGACCCCCCAGTCCGACACTGGGTCCAGGGGTTGGGCCACAATCACACATTAAAAGCTTATCCTTAGGAAATTTTTTATAGGTTCCAAAAAAAACTACTGCAACCTGTTAATGGATGCTAGACAGTTGCTTAAATGTATGCACATTACCCCTATAATATTCAGGAGGGCCGCCGGGGGGGGGGGGGGGAGCAATTGGCCACCACTAGCACCTTGTATGTCAGAGGGAATAAGATTATAATCCCATCACTTGCACTCTGGCAGAAATGTAATTTATTTTAAAGGGACCCGTCACTTTAAAAATGCTATCAGATCTGCAGACCATGTATATCCAGACGATAAATATTTTTCCTGTCTGAAAGATTCACAAAACTTGTATTTTATTCATTTAAATACCTGCTCAATCTAGGTTAAGGAGTCCAGTGGGCGGTGTTATCGGTGATTGGCACGCTCAATCCTTGTATGAGTGTGTATACAGAAATGGCGGCCAATCACTGATAACACCGTCCACTGGACTCCTTCACCCAGAATAAGCAGAGATTTACATGAATAAAATAAAATAAATAAAATGTCTGGGTGACTCTGTGACTATATCCCAGCTCCATATCCACTTACATGGCTGCTTTGATTATAGGAGAAGGAAGAGGTCAGAACATAACGGGGTGACATAAGATGACATAGCACATGATCAGCTCTCAGCAACGCACAAGGCTAAATGTTGCTCTATCCAGATATAATAGTAACAGATGTATAGGGAATAGAAGCTCCTCATCTAGTAAGTGTGAGCCTTCAGGCACGCTGGGAGTATCTGACAAACGCCTCCGAAGAAATTGGCAGAGAAGCGCAGTCAGCCTGTTATAGAGAGTTCTTAATTACCCTCCTATCATTCCAGGAAAAGTCTAATAAAGTTGAGATAAAGTTCTTTTAACTTCTGGCAAAGTGCAGCCTCCTCTCAGTGAGAGCCTATTGACAGAACATTTGTCACCGGCCTCCGGAGACCTATATGGTGTAGGTCAGTAATCGTGACTGTGATGAAAAAACCAACAGAAACCTTCCCCCCTCAGCCCTTTCACTTATTTACTCTTCTTTTATCTAGGACTTAGACATTTAAAAAAAAAAAAGTTGCTTAAAGGGGTGTTTCGGGATCTAACACTGCTCGTTGGTCCATCTAGGCATGAGTAAAAATAGAAGATAAGACTCCTACTTACCTCCCAGACACTCCAGTTCATCCAGGAAGCAGATGCGCAAAATCCTCATCCATGTGACAAGTGCAGCCAATCACAGGCCACAACATCACATACACGTGACCTCTGTGGGCTGTGATTGGCTGCAGCTGTCACGTGAATGAATGCCCTTCAGTGCTACGGCCAGGATGAACACGCCAGCAGCCGCGAGTGAACTGGAGCGTCCGGGAGGTAAGTATGAGTCTTGCCTTCTATTTTTACTCATACCCTGATGGACCAATGAGTAGTCTTAACTCCCAGAATACCCCTTTAAATCTACCGTTTTCTGTCTACAGCTCTAGTACAAACCTATGTGTCTCCATGTTAACAGATAACAGATGAAATCTGGCACCCAAATCCACTACCTGTGCAGGACAGGTTTTCAGCATCTGGATGTAAACTAGAATGTTTCCATTTACTGACAGCAAACAGATAAGGAGGAGCTTATGAATATTGGAGGAAAATGAGTAAACAGACTATGCTTGGTAAATTGTGCAAAAAAACACATGGCTGTTCAATTGGTCTTTTAGGCACTTCTTACTTCTATCTTGACACATTTGAAACTGTCCAAAAAAATTAGCATGGCTAAGGCTAGATTCACACCTTCAGGTTTCTCCCACTTATTTCACTGTCTTCTTGATGCAGATTTTATAATGGGGCAGATTTCTCAATAAGGTCTAATTGTAAGGGACAGTCAGGGGCACATGAGAAGACACAGACAGAGTGAGGCCCTGATGCTGGTCCCAACCACTGTCCCTGCCACTTGGGGGTACCCGACTCCATACTAGGTCGGCACCAACCGGAAGACTGAGATCTGCTCTGAGCCAAGTGAGACACAAGACACGGACGGACAAACAGGTCAGGTCAGCAACAAACGGGCAGCGCAGTATAGAAACAGGTGACAGAAGAGTAACGAGAGTCCAAGCCAAGGTCAAAAAGGTACAGCAGAATCCAAGCAGAAAACCGGCGAACTATAGGCAGAGATGAAACCATATAGCAGGCAAGGAAGGGAGGAAGCAGAGTCCTTTAATAGGAAACAGGAGAAGGTAGAATAGAAGTGATAGGTAACCAGGAATGTCAATCAAACAGGAACAGATTAACCAAACAAGTGCTGGAAGATTCCTGGCCACGGGACGGAGTTTACACTAGTAGTAGAAATACACGGTATTAAGTCATAAACCACGGTTTACGTCGTACTGACCGTGGCTGGCAGCCAGGGCCAAAAGCCGGGAGTGTGTTGGGCATAATCATGACACTAATACAGGCAGTCCCCGGGTTAAAAACAGGATAGGGACTGTAGGTTTGTTCTTAAGTTGAATTTGTATGTAAGTCAAAACAGGTATATTTATTAAATGTAACTCCAGCAAGAAAAGTTTTGTTTTTTTAGTTTTGGATAGTGCAGGGAAGGGTTTTTACATTTTTTTTGCTGTCTGTTGCCTTGTTAAGAAGATTTCACCTCATGTGCTGCTGTGGCATGCTGGAACTTGTCATTCCACAGCTACTATCTGCTGTGGAACATGGAACTACAAGTGCCAGCATTCCCCATAAGTCTCTGTTTGTAACTAGGGGACAAATGTAAGTTGGGGACTACCTGTACTTACATGTGACGCATTCTAAGACTGTCTAGTCTAAGTTTAATCTATCATGGTGTTGATAAATCTGGCGCAGGTTCACTATGTCTAGTCTAACTTTACACCTCCTGTTAGTTGGCTTACTTGACGCCACTAATTGTGCCAAAATTTTGTAGTTTAGGATCACATGCGAGACCACACCCCTTTTCACAAACCACACCCATTTACAGAGGCCACACCCTTCTTGTTGGACAAGGCTCAGAGGTGTCTAAAACACATAATAAATGAGGTGTAAGGCATGGACGCCATTACTTTGCTGCAATTGTCTTAATAAATATGCCCCATTGTTTTAGAAAGATAATTTATCCCATACAATGGGGCGAATCCGTGTCCTGACTCTGGTCACTGAATATGTGTAATAAGAGTGACAGGTGTAAGGCTGGTGAACGCCACTTCTTCAGCTTCTTTTGTATTACGGGGAGAGACAATGTGGGACTCACTGCGGTGTACCGGCGTATAAATAATCAGACACGACAACTGCTGACCAGGATAGCTGAAGCTTTACTTTCTTGTATCCTCCAACAACGACAATTGCAGAACAACCTTGTCGCTCATATTGAGATTCACGCAGCTCCTGCAGCATTCGCACGCCCGCAGTAAATGAGGGGCTCTCCTGTCTACTGCCTCACTGCCCTAACCTGACTTCTCTCAGTGGCTCTTCCAGGTGGCTACCGCTTCTGTCCGCTGCACTTGAGGCTTCTTACCTCTTCTCCAAAACGCTCCTGCTGGAGGGCAAAGTACAGCCCTGGCTTCCTCCCGGCTTGCTTGCTGACAACCTTTAACTATTTACAGGTTCTATCTCTCTCTCTGGCCTTTTGCGCCTAGCTTTCCAGTGGTATCTGCCGCCCCGCATCCCAGCCGGAATGGGGATCCTTTCTGCTCACTCTTCAATGGCAGACTCTCTGGCAGCCTCAGGCAGACTTAACTACATTTCTTCCTATGCAGCTTCAAAACCCCTGCTGTAGCCAGGCCCCCCTTCTACTCCTCAAATCCAGCACTCTGATTGGCTGGACAGTATGACGCTACTGTATCCGGGTAGACTAACTGTGAACACATCTTAGTGTTAATCTATGGCCACTAAAACTAACTTTCCTATTACTACTATGCCTAAATCTCTATAGTACACTCACACTGCTTTTCCAAACAGGGATAACTAGCATAAGGTTTCCTACACGTCTCATATCGCCCCCATTCTTTAAATTAATACATCCTCGGATTCAACAACTCTCACACACATAAACACAACTTTTTGCAGTGCAAATTAAACATTTTTTATACATGTGCGAATAAATTTTCAACAGGTAATAATAGTAAGTAAATGAGTGGGGTAAGGTTCAGCGTCCTTTTTGTCACCACACAAAAGTCGTTGAGCCCCATAAACACTTTTAACAAAACCCCTCTGCAGTGGATAAACTCAGGGCAAGGTTTCAGCGTCCACAAACAAAGTCCTTAGCCCTGCAAAAAAACAACAGTGTCCCCTCTCCCCCGGGGACTGGTGCGGATAGCACCGGGCAGTTCACGGTTTTTGAAGTGGCTCCAGCCACTCTCATAGCTGTCGTGCCAGCTCCTGCTGCTCCAAGCCCAGCAGTCCAACTGAGCCCTCCATCGCAGCTCGTGAGCTTCCTGGACAAAGGCCCGTCCACGGCCAACTCGGTGTAACTCACTGTCCTGTGGGGAGGAAGACACTCCTGATAGTCCGGGGTCGTCACGACTGACACAGGACACAGGAGCTGTAACACTGATGGTGGGCTCCGGCCCTGGAGACCGCTCCCGGATGGCTCCTCTGCCACGCCCCCTTCCCAGCGCTGGCATCAGCGGCTCCTCCGGCACCATAGCTTACAGGTTCTATCTCTCTCTCTGGCCTTTTGCACTTATCTTTCCAGTGGTATCTGCCATCCCGCATCCCAGCCGGAATGGGGATCCTTTCTGCTTGTCTCTTCAATGGCAGACTCTCTGGCAGCCTCAGGCAGACTAACTACATTTCTTCCTATGCAGCTTCAAAACCCCTGCTGTAACCAGGCCCCCCTTCTACTCCTCAAATCCAGCACTCTGATTGGCTGAACAGTATGATGCTACTGTGTCCGGGTAGACTAACTGTGAACACATCTTAGTGTTAATCTATGGCCACTAAAACTAACAATCCTAATACTACTATGCCTAAATCTCTATAGTACGCCCACACTGCTTTCCCAAACAGGGATAACTAGCATAAGGTTTCCTACACGTCTCACAGGCACAAGCTTTTTTATGCAACAAGGAGTGGTTAGTTTTCATTCTATCTGCCCGATGTGGAAACTGCATCAACACAAGTCATTTAGTTTTATCCATGGAGCAGATTTCATGTCACAAGTGGAAAAATCCACAACATTCTCTGAACTACGGTGCAGATTCCCATCAAGGCCTAATGGCATGTGAATTTGCGCACACCTCTGCGGTGCCCAAGTCCCACATTTACTGACAGCCCTACTTCACTTCTGGGTTAATTTTGACAAAAAAAGGGAACTTCAGCCCCCATAATGTGTCGTCAGTCTGAATCCTGCATGTAACATGGGTGTGACTGCAAGGGGTTAATGTATCTCAACTCAGTCTTGCACTCCTCTTCCACCAAGCATTGAGCATAAATCACATCCCAACACTGTCCACACACTCTAGATTCCCGCTGCCACCATTCATCAAATAGGAACGATAGGACTCCGACACCCTTCACAGCAATCACAAGGTTAAACACATCCAAGTGCTGCTCTCCAGCAAGCCATCAGTTCCTTGGAGTATACAACGAGCACATTAAAGGTATTTTCCCAACCCATCTGTGCCACTGTTCAGGCTGTGGGTGGATCTACAGCAGTGACTGACATGTCAGCTCTGCTATGCCTAGCCAAGCCTGTTACAGGGACATTGATGATGGAGGGGTTTTAACAGCAGGGCGGAATTCTACAGACCTCTATAGGGTTAAAGTTTGACAGTAAGAAAGATCAACAAGCTTCTGTGCTGCTGGTAAGACACAGCAGGGAGTGACGTTGCCATCCTCACCACTGCTGCTGGAGAGAGGTGGTTGGTAAACTAGGGAAGCTTGTATACACAAGCAGGAGATAAGAACTGCTATAATTCTGCAAGGAAGTAAAATGAAAGCAGCAAAGTATTTGGTAACAGTCTTTATGTCCCTTTGCCTACATGTTTAAAGCTAATCAGTAAGGTAAGAATACTCCTTTAAAGTTTTAAGCTTTCATAGACAAAAGGTATAATGCCTACAAAGGTCAAAAACAGAGAAACAGGATGATACACATGCCAGTAAATCAAAGGAAACCACCATGTAGAGGGTCTTCTGCTCGCAGGGGTTAGGAGAAATATTTGGGACAGAGTTCAGACTTGGCTCGATCCCGGACAGTGAACGTCTCGGCAGGTTTTTATAGCCTATTTGATAAGTTCAGGGTTCTAGAACTGACCCACAGTTCATTGAGCTAATTAGTTCTTCATAACTGGACCCTAAAGTGTCAAGAAGGGAAGGACCAGGAATATATAATTTGTATATAATATATAATCTATGCTGCCCTTGAATAGAACCTGTGGGGATGCTCAGGTTGGGTATACAGACCCCCATCTGCCTCATACTATGCAGTGTATATAGCCCAGGCCCAATGTCAGACGTCACTCACTGGTCGATAACCTGTCTGCTCAAAACAGTGCACGTTTAGCATACGTTTAGCATACACGTTGATGTAGGCTTAGTGCACACCGCATTTTTTTGATACTTTGTGCCTGAAGGAAAATCATATGCGTTAACGTGTTCATTGACTAATGTAGGTGGACGGATGTGCAACGTACATTGACATAGTGTCTGTTTCTACACTTTCTGTCAAATATGCTTTTAATTATAACAGATGGAAGATGCGGGGCGCTGTGCTTTTTACAGTAAAAAAAAAAAAGTATATGTTACCGTATACTTTTTTTTTACAAGGTATGTCAACTTATCCTAGTGTTTGTGCAAAAAGCGCACCAAAGATGCATTTTTGGTGCATTTCCCAGATGTGTTTTTTGTGCAGAAAGGCACAGCAATTAATGCTCTACATTTCTACACAAAAAACGCATCGAAAAATGAACTGTGTGAAAGCACCCTCATGGTATGTTCACACGGTGTTTTGGATCCGATTTGGGATCCGTTTTGGATCCAAAACTCACATCCAAAATCACTTAGTCAATCGGATTGCAGGTGCGTGTTTGGATGCGTTTTGGTTGCAGCAGAATCGCACCCTATAGTTTAAAACAGGGCGTCTGCTGCATCTTTTGGATCAAGAATTGACATGACATGAATGGATCCGAAAGACGCATCAGAAAGACGCAGTGAGACACACATCAATCACTCATCTGAACGCTAATGCGTGTTTTACATTGAAAGCAACGTAAATCACACTGCACATTTTCGATGTGTGTTTGAGTCCATTTAGGGTTAAAAAAATGGATCCAAACACGCATCTAAAAACGGATCCAAAATCAGATCCAACACGCCTTTAGAGTATGTTCACACGGCTTATTTTGCCGTGTAATTGTGCGCGTATTTCGCATTATATGCGGCGAAATATGCACGCTGCAATTACGGTAATCCATAGCTTTCATAGAGAACTATGAATTACGTGTTGTCTCCCCCAGCGTACAATACAATCATATTGTACACCAGGGGAGAGAAGGGACATGTCAATTGTTAGCAGCGATTACGCACAATGCATGTCTATGGGGCCGGCGCCCGGCCGCCCCCTCCGTGTCTCTGGAATTAAAAACTGATCATCGCGTGGTTCAAAAACACCCGGCGTATTGCGGCGCGTACTATACACGCGCAATAAGCCGTGTGAACATCCCCTTAGGCTATGTTCACACGGCTGATTGACGCCGTAATTGCGGGACGGATTTCACCCGCAATTATGGCGTGTGCACGGGGGCTGCCGTATTTCGCGAGCGGGGAGAGGAGACGGAATCCATAGTTCTCTATGAGAACTGTGGATTACCGTAATGATAGGGACGGATTTCAGCCGTATTTGCTCGCAGTACAGCGCGCAATACGGACTCAAATCCGACCCTAAATCAGCCGTGGGAACATAGCCTTAGGCCATGTTCACATGGCTTAAAATGGGCCGTATTTCGGTCCGTAATTCCGCGCCGAGTGTGTAAATTACGGGCTGAAAACGGCCCATTCATTACGGTAATCCACAGTTCTCATAGAGAACTGTGGATTACGTCTCCTCTCCCCGCCCGGCGAATCCGCCGCAGGGGGAGATAATTGACAGGTCACTTTCTAGCGGCGTATACGCGCCGCTAGTAATGATTGTCTATGGGCCGGCGAAGTGCCGGCCCCCCGCGCACTCCCCCGCTCCCGCCCCGCCCCCGGCCACACGGCGTAATTGCGGGACGTGATTATGTCCCGCAGTTAAGCCGTGTGAACCTAGCCTTATAGTTACGCCCCTGCCTACTGATTCAGCTGGATGCTCGTTACAGTGTACCAGGCTCTGCACCTGCCAATTAGACCTAATCAGGACAAGTTTCCAGAGTCTGGATTGTCTTTACTTATTGACAGCAAGCAGATATGCTAGAAACCGTGAGGAACTGACACACAAACTGCATGAGAAATTGATGAAACTGTATATACCTCAAAGCAGAAAACCTGTTTCCAATGTATGGAGCTGATGGAGTCGGCGCTGAGCTATCTCACTCTTTCCAGGGTGGGTCCTCCCCTATGGTGTTATTGACATGAGAAACTTGCGATACACATGGTGGCAAGGCTCCAGGCTGTGTCAGGCCTCTATACTGCAACTCAAGCACAGCTGCAATATTTATGTTCCCCCTATTATTTATTGGAGGGGGCCCGGATCAGAAAGGCCTGGAAACCCCCAGTAGACAGACATAAGTCAAGTCCATAAACTATGTTGTCGAGTCTCTCCATGCGGAAAGTAGTCCCTGCAGATAAGGCAGCCTGAATATCCCTACCTTTATTTTGACTTCCATGTCTGGGAAACGTTGCAGAGCTTTCTTCACATTCAGCAACCTGATCCTTGTGGTCTGGGATAGGCATGTCTAACAACATCTATTACCTCTGCGCTCACCGCAGCCAATGAATGCGAACATCTGTTGTCTTGTGGTTTTTCAAGCTCATTTATAGCGACATGTAAAGGGCTATAGGAAAGTGGCCTGGTTTGTGGTATGCTCACAGCGACATACAAAATGGCTGCCGGCCAGGAGCTGGGGAAGCTCCCTTGGCAGGGCAGATGAAAGGGAGGTAATTTTTTTTTTTAGAATTTTTCTCAGTTGGACCATTCATCTTGTGAACGTGGAAAACTGAACCGCGCTGTGTGTATCACAATGACAGCGATATATCAGGAACAGGCTGAGGGGTTGCAGAATGTAAGGGACATGAGGAAAAATGTCATGATAATAGCCTCGTAGAATTGTTGTGGTAAAGATAGAAACAAGTGTTCCTGAGATGTACTTCTACATAATGACTTTTTTTTTTATCTGCTCGTTCATACTGAGCACTCAGGGGTAGTTAAGAAATCAATCAAACGCAGCGAGATAGGGGGGAGATTTGCTGAACTCAGCTGTTCCCCTGGATGATGGAGGAAATAAAGCGAGAAACTCGGGACTGCATTTAGTCAATATAACAGCAGAATGTAAGAGCTGACGCGTTTCAAGCATTCAAACACGAAAGAGAAACAGCTGCACTCAGAAGGCAAAAAGAGTCATACAAAAATGTAATTGATGGAATAGCATTACTTTTGCCTTTACTATATGTATAAAGTTGAAGTTTTTAGTGCACATTTTGATCAAATTGTGCATTCCCATCTGACATGTAATGAGATGGGATTAGTGTTGTGTGAAATTGGTCCTGTTCAGATCAACTGGTTCAACCAAACTTGTACAAAATGTGTGTTGGCTCAAATACAATTATTTTTTTTAACTCTATTTCTACATCTATAACCCTTAGGCCATGTCCCCACGGCACCGGTTTGGGGCCGTTTTTTAAGACAGTTTGCGGTTTTGCAAACCGGCTGAAAAACCGGGTGCAAACTTTTACATGGGGCTCTATGGAAAACCCATGCAGCAGTCCCCGTCTGGTGGTTTTTCAGACTGCCGGCGACCCGTAAAACATTGTACTTATTCACTCTTCCTTCTGGTTTTCGGACGGAAGATGAATATGTCTCTGTGAAGGGGGAGGGCTTTTCTCCACTAATTGCAGAGAAAAGCCCCTCCCCCGCGGCCATGTGCACGGCACAAAAGCTGGACAAATACCGGTTGGATAAACCGGTATTTGTCCTGTGCCGTGGGGACGCGCCCTTAGTTGGCGTTTGGGTTTTTGGCCTTTTAGGATGAACTTACAACTCCTCAGCACTCCAATAGCACCATTGCTCTAACATCACTCCAGGCCTAAAGTGCTGCAGGACCAGAAGTGACATTGGAGTGACGGTGCCGCTGGACCCAAAAGAGCTGCTGAGAAGTAAGTTATAACTATAAGGGCCTAAAAGTTTTAACCCACTTTTGGGTTAGGGTGACAATTATGGTCAGAGACAATTTTTTTGAAGCACTCAAATTCAGATTTAATTTGACCTGAAGCGGAAGCGTTACTCTCCTGGGGACCAAATCTGCCAATGCATCCTGGTTACCAGGACCAAAACCGATGGGAGATGTGCACAAAGATGGAGACAGCTGTGCTATACAAATATGACAGAATTAGTCAGAACATCCAAACACAAATGAAAACACCGGTGCATGATGTAATGGCGGCAAAAGCGGACAAACATATCCAAGCACTCTTCATGTGTGACTGCCTCTGTCTTAGTCGTGTGGTCCACTCATTTGTTTGTGCTGGACACACAGCAGAGGAGCAGGCTGTTCAGTGTGGGAATGAGGGAGAAATGAGTTTAATTTTTTTGTTTATAATTAAGAGAATGAGGGCTCTATTAAGAATGGGGGTCTACAAGGCCGTTACTAGGCTAAATTGCACTGAGGGCGAGGTGAAGAAATTTTGCCCCTGCCCACCCCCGTAACATAATGCGCCACAATGCAAAACAGTGCATCACCATCAACCAAAGCCACAATATACAGAAGGCGTTAACACAAGGTGGTACGTATATAATGACAAAATAATAGTCATACAGTTACCAAATAACACCGCTACACCAACCAGAATCCCAGGCTAATAGCACCAATATCCTACTAAGATCACATATCACCAGCACATAGTGACTGAATAATACCACCACACCGTGACCACATATCACCACCATATAGTGACTGAATAATACCACCACACCATAAACACATACTGTATCATCACCACATAGTGACTGAACAATACACCATACGATTACTGAATACAAACCACTACACTACATTATTATTAATTATAATTATTAAATTTGATTTTAAAGCATCCAGGCACTTGATTCAGGGCGCTTTTCATCGAGGACTTCCCATATGAATACAAAAGTAAAATTTTACAAACGATCTGGAAATTTTATCACGACCAATTCTACCGAAAAATCCTTTTAGAGAGGATCCTACCCGCGGGGTTTCAATCTACAAGGAGGGGAAAAAGAGACAGGAGGGGGGGCAACATTTAGAGGGGGAAAAGTGGGACAATTTAGTGAAGGTTTTTCCCGGCATACAGGACCATACATTGGATACCAGTTGTACCATGCTCTGCAAATAAAAGGATTACAGAAAATTTACTCCAGGCACTTACGGGAGACATCTCTGAAATTGTTTCTTTCTCTTCTTCCCCGACGCCATGTCCTTCTCCCGGGCCACAACTTCACTGTAAAAATTTACAAACTCTTGGATCCTCACTTATCACGTTTCCACCAATTTCTTTTCTGTAAAAAACTCCCAATTTCTAGTGCTCCAAATGGTTATAATTACCCCGTTGTGCCACAGACAGTAAAAGTTCAGAAAGTACACCCCCAAACTAGGTAGGCAGTCCTCAATTAAGTAGGTGTATAACATTAGGTAGGTAAACTTATAGGTCCCCCAACAGTTAGGTATCTTAGTCCCCTATTGAGTAGATAGGTAGTTATATAGGCTCCCCAATAAGTAGAAATATAGATCCCTATTATGTAGTTATATAGGCCCCCGTAGGTAGCCATGTAGTTGCCCCCTGGTAGCCAGGTAGTTATTTTCCCCCTGGTAGTCAGGTAGTTGCCCCCTTGTAGCCAGGGAGTTGCCCCCTGTAGCCAGTTAGTTGCCCCCTGTAGCCATGTAGAAGTCCCCTGTAGCCATGTAGCAGCCCCCTGTAGCCATGTAATACCCCCCCTGTAGCCAGATAGTTGCCCCGGTAGCCAGATAGTAGCCCCCTGTAGCCATATAGCAGCCCCCTGTAACCAGATAGTTGCCCTTGTAGCCATGTAGTAGCTCCTGTAGCCAGATAGTTTGCCCCTGTAGCCAGATAGTAGCCCACTGTAGCCATGTAATACCCCCTGTAGCCAGATAGTTGCTCCTGTAGCCATGTAGTAGCTCATGCAGCCAGATAGTTGCCCCTGTAGGCAGATAGTAGCCAACTGTAGCCATGTAATACCCCCTGTAGCCAGATAGTTGCCCCTTTAGCCATGTAGCAGCCACTTGTAGACATGTAATACCCCCTATAGCCATACAGTTGCCCCTGTAGCCATGTAGAAGCCCCCGGTAGCCGTGTAGAAGCCCCCCTGTAGCCAGATAGTTGCCCCTGTAGCCATGTAGTAGGTCCTGTAGCTAGAAAGTTGCCCCTGTAGCCATGTAGTAGCTCCTGTAGCCAGATAGTTTGCCCCTGTAGCCATGTAGTAGGTTCTGTAGCCAGAAAGTTGCCCCTGTAGCCAGATAGTAGCCAATTGTAGCCATGTAATACCCCCTGTAGCCAGATAGTTGCCCCTTTAGCCATGTAGCAGCCTCTGTAGCCATGTAATACCCCCTGTAGCCATATAATTGCCTCTGTAGCCATGTAGAAGCCCCCTGTAGCCAGTAGAGCCCCTGTAGCCATGTAGCAGCCCCCTGTAGCCAGATAGTTGACCCTGTAGCCATGTAGTAGGTCCTTAGCCAGAAGTTTGCCCCTGTGTAGCCATGTGTAGTCGAGCGGTTTCCCTGTAGCCAGAAAGTTTGCCCCTGTAGCCATGTAATAGCCCTGTAGCCAAATAGTTGCTCCTGTAGCCATGTAGTAGCTCATGCAGCCAGAAAGTTGCCCCTGTAGCCAGATAGTAGCCAATTGTAGCCATGTACTAGCCCCTGTAGCCAGATAGTTGCCCCTTTAGCCATGTAGCTGCCTCCTGTAGCCATGTAATATCCCCCTGTAGCCATATAGTTGCCCCTGTAGCCATGCACTAGCCCCCTGTAGCCAGATAGTTGCCCCTATAGCCATGTAGTAGGTTGTTAAAAAAACGTTCCCTTCCATGATCCCTGCAGCCAGCAGGTTCCAGGAGCCCTGTAGTAGGTTCTGTAGCGAAAGTGCCCTGTACGCCAGATAGTACCAAATTTTCCTTGTACTAGCCCCTGTAGCCAATAGTTGCCCCTTTGCCCTGTAGCAGCCTCCTGTAGCCATGTAATCCCCCCTTGTAGGCCATATAGTGCCCTGTAGCCCGTTCAGCCCCCTGTAAAAAAAGTTGCCCCTATAGCTAATGATAAAAATTTTTAAAAAACGTACTCACCTTTCCATGTTCCCTGCAGCGCAGCCAGGTCCAGGAGCTGGTGATCAGTCAAGCCGCTTACACCCAGCACTCAGCTCCCGGGATCTCCTGGGACAGGCGGGAGTCGAGACTCAGCGTCGCAGGGGGCCTGGTGAAAGTCGTGCGCCCCCTGCAACTCTGCTGTGTATATACAGCGCTGACTGTGCGCTGTACATACAGGGGAGGAGGCAGGAGGGGAACGATGCCTCCTGCCTCCTCACTGTAGGAGCAGCTGCACCGTGTGTTTGCAGCTGTTGGCTCTGACTCTGCACGGCCGGTTTACAATGGCCGCGCAGAGTCAAGGGCTAACCTCCGGGCGGGCGAGGCTCCTAGGAACGGTACTGGGTGTCTATATACTTGCCTAACTGCAGGGGGCTTATATCTCTACTTACTTGGGAGCCTCTAAACCTACCTACTGGAATCCTATATTTTTAGCTACTTACTGAGGGGCCTGTATACCTACTTACTGAGGGACCTAAACATATATATGTCTACCTAATGTGGGGTCCATTTACATACCTAGCTACTGGGGGCCTATATCCCTACCTACATACTGGGGGCTATATACCTTTCTAATAATGTTCCTATATACCTACCCCACCTAGTGGGGGCCTATATACTTACCTATTGGATAGTGTATATGGCCTACCTACTGGGAGTTTATATACCCAATATATATCCTTCTTAATTTTTATATACCCTTCTATACCCTTTATATACCCTTCTTAATGGGGGCCTATATACCTACCTACTTAATGAGGGACCTATATACTTACCTACTAAATAAGGGGGTTATACTCCTACCTTATGATGGGCCTATATACCCACCTACCTAATGGGCAGCCTATTTTCCTACCTGCCTGATGAGGGGCCTGTATACCATTCTACCTAATGGAGGGCCCTTATACCTACCTAATTGGGAGCCTATTTACCCTATGGGGGACCTATATATATATATACTCACCTAATGTGCAGGCTATATTCTGACCGACCTAATGGGGGGCCTAAATAGTTATCTACTGGGAGGCTTATTTACCTACCTTATGGGGGGCCTATATACCTACATAATGGGCGGGCTCTATTGCTACCTACTTAATGGAGGTGCCTATATACTTTTCAAAGGAGGAGCTGGGTTCCTACCTACCTAATGGGGGGGCCTATATATATACCTACCTACTAGGCAGGCTTTCTACCTACCTAAGTGGAGGGGCCTACTTACCCTATCTTATGCAGATCTATATACCTACCTTATAGGCATGCCATATTCTTACGTACATAATGGAGGGGTCCATATAACTACCTACCAAATGGCAGGTTTATTTATATATATCTAATGAGGGTGCCTATATACTTACTTACTAAATAAGGGGGTTATACATTGTATGTTCGACCAGTGCATAATTAAATAGACTTTACTTTAATTATGCACTGGTCGAAAATACAATATAAAACTTGAGGCAGTGTTTTCACACAAAACGCGTACTTTCTTAATAAATGTGTTTTCTTCAACTTTAGAGTGCCGAGATAAAAAGTGCAACCCCAACCAGTTAGGTACCCGAGATCTGTGTACAAACATAGTAAGGTGAGTGCATTAAGCACATCTGTGACAACACATATCAGAAACGTTATATACTTCACAAGGGAGCGCTATGGTCTCTCCTTTTTATGTGTTTGTTTTTTTTCTCCTCATACAACTCTTTCTCTAGGTGTGGTCTAGTAGGCTTCCATACATGGCAGACCCAGAGGTTTGCTATGGCATCCATCAGCAAACCTCTCCCTCAGCCATCCATCTAGATACCGTGGCTGCTACTAACCCCAGCATCTATGGGGTAAAACAGCAGGATCTAAGCTAGCTCTTATCCTGGCTGCTGAGCACACACTATGCAGATGCCAGCTCTAATTGCTGCATGGCTGTGTCTTTTGTGACCCAGCATTAAAGCTACAACTGTGCGGTGAGGAGGGTCTGTAGGTCAAGAATGTGACAGCTTTGACACCTGTATCTCTATTCCTGCAGGGATGGCTCAAGTCCCACTGAGTAATGACTAGAGTCCGAAATGCATTAAAGGGGTTGTCTCCCCTCAGAGTTTCATAGATGCATCCTGTCACTTCCTGGTCAGACTGTCTGTAATTAGCATAGAGTTCTATACATTCACTCTGTGTTTTCAACTCTGTGTTTTCAGTCTGCTATTTAGTTTAGATTAGTTTATAAGCTTCTTTGAAACTGCTAGCAGGAGATGTATCTAAAGTAAACAGTAGAGTAATTAGTCTTTTATCTGAAAGATCAGATAACACCCAAGCTCTCACTCTGGCTGCCCAACCTGTGAGATGACTTCACTCCCTGTTACACATAGAACAAACAGCAGGGGAAAAGGAGTAAACAGGCCGGTCACTGGGGGAACCAAATAGAGCAAGGAAAGTGATAAAATCCTTAACAAAAAAAGATGAACAAAGCAATGTATTTGGAAAATGTCTTCATTTAGTGTTCTCTACATTTTGAAAGCTATTCTTTGTAGCAAGACAACCCCTTTAATTGTGCATTTATGGATTTTGTAGTGATGGAGATTTGTTCCTGTATTTTCTGGATTGAGCTTCTTGGCTCCTGTCTGTCTTTACGCTTGTACACTGTGCCCTGTTACCTTACAAAAAAAAAGAAGGAAAAAACAGCACCCTGCATTTCAGCAACACAAACAATTCAAGTGGACAGCAGTTTCCACAACCAGATTTGTTGGACTTGCTTTCACCAAGAGCCACATCAGCATTGTGGTTGCCATCAAAGGCCCACTGGAGGGTGGCTTGGGTGTGTGGGTAGGGCTGTCAGAGCTGTGCCGCTGCCTATGGATTGCTGAAAACAGCGTGCCGGAGCTCTAAATCCAAGATGGCGCCCACTCACTGTGTTGGTGCCTCTGCCAAGCACTGGCTACTTCCTCTGGGGAAAACGGGAGCCCACCCTTCTGCATCCAGACTTTTTCCAGCCCTGCTCGCTGTGTCTAAGCACATAAAACGTGGTGGCGGATCTGGCCCATGGGTCTTAACATGTGTTATAAACCATTTAATGGATCATTCTGTGAGTCATGTTCTTCTTATATAACATCCGGACAAGAGACTTTGACCCAATTACCAGTTATATTGGTGCAGATCTATACATCATTGGACAACACGATGATCCAGGAAGTCTCAGTCTCAATGTCTTCATTGAAATCCCATGAACAATATAGTGTGGGATAATTCCCGGATGAGTATCAGCCCAGGTGAACGGTGCAGTCATTGCCTCCAGCATCGTTCGAAGGCAAGAATTAGATAAGACCTTATATGAAAATATTATGTCAGGAAATTTGGCAGCGCCTCTCGATCTCACAATGCAGATTTTCTATGTGTGATTTTCCAGTCATAACATTGTACCTACAAGAATCTTCCCACAGTCTTGTCTGCGGCCTGACATAGCACTGAACACAACAGGAGGTTTGTATATTGTGTAGAGCTTCGGTCCTGGGCTCTGGCACAAACACACGCTCTGGTTTTCATTCCCTAGAACTGCTGCCAACTAGGCCCCTGTTCTCATGGCAGCCAAGAGCAAGAGCGAGCATGTACATTGTTTTACAGGCGTTTTCATGGCTACATCATCCCCATTATACGAGGGAGATTACCGCCATAGTGTTGTGTAAAGGAGCAAGTCGAAGACGAAGGAAGGTTGACGGATCTCTGGCTGTAACCCCACGTTTTCGGCTTTTCTTCCATAGTGATATACAGTAGGGGCTTGTTGTTTGTAGAACGCCTTGTTTTTGTAACTGTCGAAGGGGGGAGTCAAAAAAGTGAACAATTATAATGGCACCCCACTTGCATGAACCTCTCTTTCTCACTTTTGAGTGTTTGGCTTACATATGGCTTAGTGAAATATTATAGAACTGTATTATATCATAGAAATGTAAGCTGAATTGTCTGATTTCTGTCATGGTATAGAAGAAGAGGCTGAATTATGGGCTGCAACCCATCAGTCGTCTGACTCTTCCTTAAAGGGGGTGTCACATAGAGACAAATCCAGTCCTCCAATCCAGAACCCTCCTCTATCAGCCAGAACTTGAGTGCTCTGTGGTTCCTGTTCGAGTAGCCTTGAGGAATTCATATATCCTACCAATAGCTATTCATTTAAAAGGAGGCCATGCCTAAATTCCCCACATTTCCTGCATACAGCTAAAAGGGTTTTCCCATTTCAGACATTTATGTTTATCAATATGCTATAAATCTGAGGTGGGAGAACCTCTTTAATCCCAGTCTGCCTAATTATACTGATTTTTATTAACACCAAAATAGGAGGAGCAGCTAGCTAGCTACATCCTCAGGACAGTCTCCATCCAGAACAGAGAGATGGACACACTTCCCATTTATTTCAATGGAGTCCTTGACTCCTGTTAAAATGAATGAAGCGTGTTGCACATGTATAGCCAACTCTCTGTTCTGCATGGGGGCACTTTCTTAAAATAAGTGTGAGTCCCAGAGGTGGAACCTGCACCTACAGTGTTGGACTGGGGTGCCTAGAGTCCAGAGGAGTTGATTCTAGGGGCCTACCCCAAAGCTACTGTACTGGGCCTCCCTGCCTCTGCGACCTCTCACCCAATCATGCTTTAACTTATACAAACTTGTGTGATGACATTATCACACTAACCTGTAATCAAGTGGACTGTGAGTCTCCCTCACTTACTTTCAGTAGGACACCAGGTGGTAAACATGAAAGGTCTAAGGATATATGTCCACCCCCATCCACCCCAAATGATACATTTTATGTGAATATAAATATACAAAAACCTATAACACAAAGTACTGAGTATAAAACCACTAAATAATAGTCATACTGTTCTTAAACAACACTGCTACACAAAACCAGAATCCCAGGCTAATAGTACCAATGTCCTACTAAGACCACATATCACCAGCACATAGTGAGCGAATAAAACCACAACACCACGACCACATATCACCACCACACCGTGACTAAATAATACTGCCACATCATGAACACCTATCACCAGAACATAGTGACTGAATAATAGTGCCACACCAGGACCACATATTACCACCACATAGACCACATATTACCACCACATAGTGTCTGAAAAATACCATCACACCATGACCACATATCACCACCACATAGTAACTTATTAATACCTCCACACCAGGACCACATATTACCACCTCATAGTGTCTGAAAAATAACATCACACCATGACCACATATTACCACCACATAGTGTCTGAAAAATACCATCACACCATGACCACATATCACCACCACATAGTAACTGAATAATACCGCCACACCATGACCACATATTACCACCACATAGTGTCTGAAAAATACCATCACACCATGACCACATATTACCACCACATAGTGTCTGAAACATACCATCACACCATGACCACATTTCACCACCACATAGTAAATGAATAATACCTCCACACCATGACCACATATCACCACCACATAGTGACTGAACAATACAACCACACTATCACGTCATATCACCACCACATAGTAACTGAATAATACCTCCACACTATGATGAGACGTCACCATCACATAATGACTGAATAATACCGCCACACCATGACTATCTATCTATCTATCTATCAGACAATGTTTAGGCAATTTTCTAGCTCCCATCTTCTTCCAGCGCCCTGATTTCACAGCATAGAGTACTCTACATACAATATTAACTGGTTCTGGGATGATCATTGTACGTTGAAACTATAACTCTATGAAAAACTGGTAATTGGTTCCACAGACCTAAAATGTCACCAACATAACACAACATGAAAACTAAAGAAAATGAAGCAGATACTAATCCAGATAAAGCAAGTCCTTACATGTAACATCAGAAAGAGCTACTAGAAATCACTTTCTATCCCGAGGACTGAAGCTTCTTTGAGTCATGTACTTTATACACAATGTACCAGGAAAAAAGACAATGGGGCCCTCAGCTGGTGCCCAAAGGAGTCGCTCATCCTGGCACATGGGAAGAGCAGTACTGGACATATAGTAGCACACTGTACTGTAGAGAGGCGCTACTAGACCACCAATTACTGCATACACCTCACTAATACATGTAAGAGCAGTACAGGACATGTAGTACCGCACTGTACTGTAGAGAAGGCACTACTAGACTGCCAATCACTGCATGCACCTCACTAATACATGTAAGAGCAGTACAGGACATGTAGTACTGCACTGTACTGTAGAGAGGCTACTAGACTGCCAATCACTGCATGCACTGCACTAATACATGTAAGAGCAGTACAGGACATGTAGTACCGCACTGTACTGTAGAGAGATGCTACTAGACTGCCAATCACTGCATGCACTGCACTAATACATGTAAGAGCAGTACAGGACATGTAGTACCGCACTGTACTGTAGAGGTGCTACTAGACCACCAATCACTGCATGCACCTCACTAGGACATGTAAGAGCAGTACAGGACGTGTAGTACCACACTGTACTGTAGAGAAGCATTTCTAGACTGCCAATCACTGCATGCACTACACTAATACATTTAAGAGCAGTACAGGACGTGTAGTACCGCACTGTACTGTGGAGAGATGCTACTAGACCACCAGTCACTGCATTCACCTCACTAATACATGTAAGAGCAGTACAGGACGTGTAGTACCACACTGTACTGTAGAGAAGCGCTACTAGACCACCAATCACTGCATGCACCTCACTAATACATGTAAGAGCAGTACAGGACATGTAGTACTGTAGAGAGGCGCTACTAGACCACCAATTACTGCAAGCACCTCACTAATACATGTAAGAGCAGTGCAGGCCCTGTAGTACTGCACTGTACTGTGGAGATGCGCTACTAGACCACCAAACACTTCACTAATACATGTAAGAGCAGTATAGGACATGTAGTACCGTGCTGTACTGTAGAGAGGCGCTACTAGACCACCAATCACTGCATGCATCTCACTAATACATGTAAGAGCAGTACAGGACATATAGTACCGCACTGTACTGTGGAGAAGCGCTACTATACCACCAATCACTGCATGCACGTCACTAATACAGAGGATTTACAAGTAAAATACTCACTATAAATGGCTGGATTAGTGTGTAGGACATTGTATCTTGAAACCAAACTCAGTATACAATATCTGAGGAAAGACCATTGTTTGTTGAAAATATTGTATCCTGAGGCCATTGTAACTTGAGGGATCACTGTAGTTGTAACTCTTTACTCCTATTACCCTCTGATTTTGATTGACAGCTGTAGGTGTAGTCTGTTGCTGGTTAGAATGTAGTATGATAGCAGACTACTGGCGTTATCAATCAAGAGCAAAAATAGTAGGGAGCGTTTGCAACTAAGAAGCCTGAACACTTTCTTGGTGCCCTACAGACACTTGGCTGCATAATGCAGATGAGCAACATGGTTGGCAACTCGAAACTCCCATTAAAGTGAATGGAATAAGCCCCACATGCATGGCCAGCTCTCTCTATGCTGCAGTAGTGGTATGAAGCAGGACAAAGGGTTAGGGGCCCCCGTTTTAGAGATAGGTGCGATTCCTAGTATAGGTTAGAGAAAGCTCTAAAAATTTCTGGGCTTCCTCTTAATACATAATATTACCTCCCTGATGG
This sequence comes from Phyllomedusa bahiana, assembly GCA_025379985.1. Taxonomy (NCBI): domain Eukaryota; kingdom Metazoa; phylum Chordata; class Amphibia; order Anura; family Hylidae; genus Phyllomedusa; species Phyllomedusa bahiana. The sequence continues at coordinate 160,699 of JAODAL010002216.1, read as the reverse complement.
TAATAGCTCTGAACCCTGCTCAGATTTAATACTCGGTGTTCTGTGATAGAGAAGGGGTTGTTGCCAACATGTCTAGTATTTTAAAATGAAGGGATTGAGGCCAAATTACCTGGTGCGCTCAGGTAGTAAAAAGGTTTTGCTAAAGTAAAACTTTAATAAACTATCCTTGTCGGATCCTTAAAGGGCCTGCACTGTGGTACCAGGTGCACATGCATTTACGGATAAATTGTGTCTCTGTTAACAATAATTAGAATGTGGCAAGTTCTGCTCCTCCATTCTGATGACTGATTGGGGTCCTAAGTGTTGGGCACCTGCTGATCAAACATTGATGGCCTATGCAGGCGAAGACCACCAATGTTTTACTCCCAACATAACTTTAAGACTAGCGTTAAGAAGGGCTGAACTATGGTATGTGCCACTGAAGCTGGCAATGCCAACTTTTGTATTGGTTAAGGGTATTAAAGGGATTGATTTCAAGATTTCTGTTGGCCTAGTGTAGCGTAGAGTGTAAAGGGGTTCTCTGCTTTGGTCCGTTCCGCTTTGTGCCATGCCTCTTTGACAGCAAGATAATCAAAAAAGTTCCACCTTACTGGGATGATTACATAAATGGGTAGCGTTGATCTGTGGGTAAACCCAACATTAAGGGCGACATGTATAAACGGGGCTGCGCCAGATATCTGACGTCTTTTCAGCCCGATATCAGATGCAGCCCCGTTCGCTACATTTTCAAATCTCCCACACGCCAGTATCAGGCGCATTACAAAGCGCAAGCGGCACTTTGTAATGCACCTAATTTCGAGGGGCGTGTGGGAGGCAGAGCGCACTAGAATCATACGAAGCTATAGATTTATAGCTTCGCTACGGCATTTCTAGGCGCATTACAGTTGGAACAGGTATACCACTTTCAGATTGGTATACCTGAGCCAGAACTGTCGTACAAGCGATAGAATGCACCTGATTTATGACACGCAGTAGAACAGGCTCATAAATCAGGCGCATTCAATGTCGTTATTAGGCGCATTAAATTTGACGTGCAAACGCCAAATTTCATACATGTCGCCCTAAGTGTTCAGCTTCCCTGCAGCACTACTATAGTGGGACTGAAGCTTTGCACAATGCCCATTTAAATCAGTGACTTTTCTGTATAACCCTTCTCAACTGTAGTAAAAAAATGCAGTTCCTGGGCATGGGACCCTTCTTTACTAATTCTGCATTCCCTAATGGAGTGTAAGGAAATGGGTTTTTAAGCTGAAGCATGTTTTTAAGGCCAAATGTCCACATTCTCTGGGGTTTTGGTAGAGTAATGTTAGAGCCCTAAAGGTCTTGTCTCGTCAGAGGAGGTGCAGTGGGCCCTGACTGCCACCCAGCCCACTATCCCTGCCTACTTGGCGTGCTGCCCTAAACGGCACACCCCAACTGGGCAACAGTCCCTACTCTACTACATGCAGGGCCGTCTGGGGAACGCGAAGTCAGCAGTCTGGGTCGGTTACGGTAAAGGTACGCCAAAGCCACAAATCGGAAACCAAGAGAATAACGTTAAGACAAGCCAACGGGTCAAATACTGTAGGTAACGCGGTACAGAATAGAGGACGAGAACGAGGTCAGAGCAAGCGACAGTCAGGGTAACAGAGTAAACAACCGAACGAGGAAAACAGGAGAAGCACGAATGGTAACTTTTACGGCAAAGGTTAAACCAAAACTGGAGCCGGTTTAAATGAGGCCGCCCCGGACACCGCCCCCAGCAGCTGATAGGTGCGCCCACTGGCTCCTCTATAGGCCTGAGCGACACACCCTGCTGAGCTGATTTTGAACCGAGTCTGTCAATCCTATCACCAGGCTTCTCCTTGGTGTGGGATGTTTTCAACCGACTGAGGTATTAACCCCTGGTAGCACCTTCCTCCCACGGCAACAACGTGTGCCGTGACAGTACGCCCCCCTTTTATAGGAGGGGCCACCGACCCTTTCCCTTGGTCCGGGTTTGTCCTGGTGGGGATTCGTGATTTCCTTATCAGGAATTCGCATGAACAATCTGGCCAAAACCCCGATCTCTCCTCCGGACCATAACCCTTCCAGTGGACCAGGTATTAGCAGAATCTCTGCACTCTGCAGGAGTCCAAGATACGAGCGACCTCATTATTCCAATCACCCTCAAGGTATACCAGGAGGAAGACGGAAGTCATAGGCCGGTATGTACCTCTTTAATAATGATTGATTAAAGACTTTATGTACCCGGAGACAAAGTGAGGTAACTTCAAGAGGTAGTGCCACCGTTAACTACTTCTTGCACCACATATGACCCACCTACTCGTTGGGGCGTAGTTTACCGGAATTCACCTTAGACAGAGATTACGGGGGACAACCAAACCATATCTCCCACCGAAAAACCACTGGAGCAATCAGAGGTGCCTCTTGTCACCCTTTCCTGGCATTGAGCAGTTTCTTCTGAACTTTGGCCCCAGACTGTGCACAGATCCTTAACAATAACATCCACCCCACTATGGTCAGAAGTAACATTAGATAAAGATGCATGTCTAGGATGAAAACCATAATTACAGAAGAACGTGCAACCACCAGACGAACTTTATCCTGAATTATGAATTCAAATTCCACTAACGGTAAGTATTCACCCCAATCTGCTTGCTGATCAGAAAACAAAACAACAAAGCTTTTGTGTAACCGGTTGGTTCACCCTCCCGTCTGCCCATAGGTCTCAGGGTATAAGGCCGAGGAGAAGACAGGGTGATACCCAATGCCTTACAGATGGATCATCCAGAAGCGAGAAACAATTGGACCCTCTGTCAGAAACTGATATTCTTCGGGTATCCCATGCATTTCACAAATATGTTTGACAAACAACTCGTGAGCTTTTGTGACGACGGCACCCCCTTAGTGGAAACCAAATACACATTTTTTACTAAAGCGATCCACACCACCCAATGAACCATCTTACATCCTCATGAGGTAAGGAAGAACGGTCATAAAGTCCATGGAGATGTGGTCCTGGATTGCCTCGGTATGGGGAAGAGGACCAAGTTCCCAGGAGTATCAAGTTCTGGAACCTTTGCCCGCGCACAAATTTTTACATGCAGCCACATAGCCTCCACAATCACGATATCAATGACAGCCACAGTAGTTTTGCGAGAGGTGATCCACTATGTGCCAGGCACTCCGGGAATGGTCCCGATAATACAGAATCATGTAAATACCTTTAACAACCTTAGCCGAAACTGGGTGTGGAACAAAGACCTTAGGAAAGGCAGGACAATAGCCTGTCTCATGTCCTGGTGTGGTCTTAATCTCAGTGGCTAAATCGGGGACATTGCTGAGATAATCTTCTCCTTGGTAAAATGGTATTGGATCCTCCCGAGTGAGTGACTGGCACCAGAATCTTCTAGATAACGCGATCACTTTTAACATTTTTAGATCCTGGTCTGTAAGTGCCGACAAAATTAAAACGGTAAAAAAATCCAACGGCCCAACTAGCCTGTGACGTGGGTTCAACCTTTTTAGCGTTCTCTAGAAAGGGTAAGGTTTTTATGATCCGTTTAGAACTATGACTTTGTGTTGCGCCCTCACGGAAGTGGCGCATTTCTGTCGAAGACCATTTAATAGCCAAGCGCCCGCAGTTCCCCAAACCCGTTCCATAATTCCTTTCTGCCGAGGAAAATTTTACGGAAAAAAAGGCGCAAGGACGGGAGGTTATTCCATGGCGGCCGACCCCTGAGAAGGACCGCCCCTACCCCGAACTCAGAAGCATCAACCTCGACAACAAAGGTTTACTGGTGATCTCTTGAATCAACACCGGAGGTTGACACAAAACACTGCTTTCAGTTTCTCAAAGCCTCTATGGCCTCAGGTTGCTATTTACTCGAACTTTCACCCCATTTGCTTAGTCCACGTCCGTCAACGGCCGAAAAACCCAAACAATCGAAAAATTCGGATAATTTTCGATAATAGTTTGCAAAACCCAAGGAACCGCTGCAAGGCCTTCAGAGGAAGGGCGACCCAGTCGAGGATAGCCTTAACCTGATCAGGATCCAAACAAAACGAGTTTTTGGGAGTCAAGATGTATCCCAGGAAAGGAACCTCCCTGACCTCAAAAACACACTTCTCGAGTTTGACAAACAAATTATTGCAACCTCAAAAAATTTAAGATTTGTCGCACATGTTTAACGGTGATGCCCAGTTTTGGAATAAATTAATATGTCTCAAGATAGACGACTCATACAACGACCAATCAATTCACGAAAAACGTTGTTTACCAGGTTCTGGAAGACCGCGGTAGCATTACACAGCCCAAAGGGCATAACCAATATCAAAATGGCCCTCCGGGGATTAAATGCGTCTTCCACTCATCTCCTTCCTTGATAACGGATAAGATAATAGCCCCCCCTTAGGTCTAACTTGAAAACCACTTAGACCCACTAAATTTGATTAAACAGATCTGGATCAATGGTAAGTGGTATTGGTTCCTCCGCAGGGGGGGGGGGGGGGGGGGCGGGGGGGGGGGGGGGGGGGGGGGGGGGGGGGGGGGGCCTCCCGGGGGGGGGGGGGGGGGGGGGGGGGGGGCCGGGTTTTTTGTGTTTTTTTGTTTTAGTTTATTTTGTCCACGTTTATTTTATTGTGCGTTATTTTATCGAGCATGGCGGAGAGTTCCATCTTTTCTTCTTAACAATAAAGAACCCTGCACCCATAGGGGATACGGAAGGGCAGAATGTACCCCTTCTGTATGCTCTCTGCAATGTATTGCTCATGCGACTTCTCTCAGGACCCGACAGATAATAAATCCTGCCTTTAGGAATTTCACCCCCGGCAATAATTCTATAGACAGTCTCATATGATGTATGGCGGGGGTAACTTCTCAGACTGGTCTTTGGATAAACACCTCACAAGGTGCCAGGGGGTGGGGGGGGGGGGGGGGGGGGCTGGGGCATTGGTCACGAATAAAAGCAGAATCCTGCACAATCTCCGATTACCAAGAACAATTGGAAGACATTTCTTAATACACTGCTCGCCCCACCTAATTGACTCCCCCAAATTTTCCAATCAAATACAGGGTTGTGTTTCTAAAGCCAGGGCTACCCAACCAAACATCAGCGGGTAAGCCCTCCATAAATAAACAATATACATTTCTCTTATGTATAGACCCAAATAGCATCCCAAGTTCTGGGGTGCAATGCTGGATATTGCCCTTAACCAACAGGGTGGAATCAATAGCCACAACCTGCAGGGAATCAGAGAGAGACCTCCAAGGAAGGCCCAGACCCCTAGCGATGAAGCGTCCATGAAATTGGAGGCTGATCCAGAGTCCACAAATGCACTTACAGAATCACACCTGGAAAAATACGAAATTTTTACTGGAAGCAATAGTTTCTTTGATACAATAGGGAATACCTGCTTGCCTAGGTGACCTTTCCGGGAGTCACCTAGGCGCTGGATTTTTCCCGGCCCCAGGGCTTCTTTTTGGGACATTCCCGGATGTGATGGCCTTCTCGCCACAGTAGAAGCACCATCCTGGGTGCGATGTGAGGTCCTGCGGTCACTGGCAGCACCCGCAGAAGAGGCCCCTACATGCATAGGCTCCTCCGGGGGTATAGTCACGCAAGCAGATTCTGGGGTGGTAGCAGAACGGCGAAGTGGCGTTAAGTGGGGCAATGGAGAACGGGTCTGTTCCCGTCGTCTCTCCCTAAGCCGTTTGTCTAGCCGCACTGCCAAAGCAAATCACCTCATCCAGAGTGCACGGGGTAGGAAAAAGCCTCAACAAGTCCTTACATGGTCAGACAATCCAGTCTGACTGGCAACCCGGGGCTGGGTCGTTCCACCCTGACGGAACACACCAGCGGCGAAAATCAGAAGCATACTCCTCTACCGTCCGCTTACCCTGTCTTAAGGTGGTGAGTTGTGTCTCAGCCACCGCCTCCCTATCAGGATCGTTGAAGAGAAGTCCCAAGGAGACAAAAAAATCGGTCAACTTAGTACAACTCGGGTGCATCTGAGGGTAGTGAGAATGCCCACTCCTGGGGCGACCCTTGGAGTACGGACATGACAATTCCCACTCTCTGTTCCTTATTACCAGAGGTACGTGGCCGGAGTCGGAAATACAAACGACAGCCTTACTTGAAAGACAGAAAGGCCCTCCTGTCACCTGAAAACCTATCAGGTAACTGGATGGGGGGTTCCACAACAGGGGGTGGTGGTGTCGGGGACCTCCCATCCTGAGGGGTACCCAAGAAGGTCTTTTGCTGCTGCACCCTTAGTGCCAGATCTTGGATCAACTGGGTAAGTCCCTGCATCTGCTCTACCAGCATCGTCATGGGGTTCATGGTGCGTGGAGAGCAGTAAGGTATGGCCTGTGAAAATGTCACGTCAGAGGAGGTACAGTGGGCCCTGACTGCCACCCAACCCACTGTCCCTGCCTACTTGGCATGCTGCCCTAAACAGCAGACCCCAACTGGCGGCAGTCCCTATTCTACTACGTGCAGGGCTGTCAGGGGAACGTGTAGTCAGCAGTCCTGGTCAATAAAGGTAAGAGTATGCCAAAGCCACAAATTGGAAACCAAGAGAAAAACGTAAGACAAGCCAAAGGTTTTGACACCAACAGTAACAGTACAGAATCAGAGGACGAGAGCGAGGTCAGGAAGCAAGCCGAAGTCGGGGTAACAGAGTAAACAACCGAACGAGGAAACAGGAGAAACACGAAGAGTAACCTTTCACAGGCAAAGGTAAACCAAACTGAGCCGGTTTAAATGAGACGCCTGAACCCCGCCCCAGCAGCTGATTGGTGCGGACTCCGGGCTCCTCTATTGGCCTGAGAGACACACCCTCTGAGCTGATTTGAAGCCGAGCTGTCAATCCTATGGGCCAGGCTTCTCCCTGGGCGTGTCCCCCGACTGGAGGGATTAACCCCTGTAGCACCTTGCTCCTCCACGGCAACAACGTGCGCCGTGACACCGGGATTCTGAAGGGTCTGAATACATTTCTAGATGTAACAATATAACAAGTTATAGTGACCAGGATTCTGGAGAAGGGTCTGGATACATTTCTAGATGTAATAATATAACAATTATAGTGACCGGGATTCTGGAGAAGGGTCTGGATACATTTCTAGATGGAATAATAAAACCCAATTTTATAGTGACCGGGATTCAGGAGAGGGGTCGTTGATCCAGGGATTTATTCTGATGTCAGATTGGAGTCAGGAAGGAATTTTTTCCAGAAAAATTAGGATAATTGGCTTCTACCTCATGGGGGTTTTGCCTTCCTCTGGATCAACACTGTAGGACAATAGGCTGAACTGGATAGACTTACAAACTATCTAACTATGTAATTGGTGATGGGTAGTGACCGTGAACATATGAAAAGTTAAATAAAATCAACATGTGCAAAGTTAATTAAATCTGTAATACATGACAAATAAACATCAATAATTTACCTTTGCAGGTTTGTAGATCGACCCGAGGCTCTATTCCTCCTGTGCATAAGAATTTGTCGGTTATGAGGTCTTCAATATTGGAAATATCCTTGAAGGCTTCTATCTTTCTGGTATTATCTAGACAGGCAAGTCTCTGTGGAGAAAAAGGTATTTTGTCTATACAACGACATTTCCATGTGTACTCCAGCTCTTCTCTTCTTTTGTAAAAACAAGTTTACTGTATATTGCCGACCAAGCAGGGAGCAGGACAGAGATGGGTGAGTCCCCACACAGTGAGCTTGTAGTGGGCCTGACTGCAGGCAGAGACCCGGACCACGGATACAGTCATCACCTGGGTTCTGTTGATGCGTTTTGAACTTGTCAGTTCTTCCTCATAGCTATGACACCAGCCAGACTTTTTTTTTCCATGCAGACCCTCCTTAGAGTGGTGAGCTGGCTTTTCCCATTATTTAAATAGAATTTTGTCAATGCACCAAGGTAACTTGCAGCTTCCTTTGCTCAATTCAATGTAAGTTTCAACTAAAGCCTAGCACATGCAGACCTCCCATAGAAAAGCATGACCACCTCCCTGTTCTGTGCAGCCATGGCACCAATGAGGATGGGGGCTAAAAGGGCCTTGTCTCTTGAGATAGTTGCATGTTCTAGAGACAGGGATACTCCTTTAACCCACTTTTGAAAGTGGAAAAGTGGGAGATTGTAAGGGGCGGCCCCTTAGAAAAAGCCACACCCACTCCACTTAAATACATAACAGCTCTGGAAGAAAGCCAGGTAGATGCCCCTCTAGCCAGGTAGTGCCCTTATAGCCAGGTAGTAGCCCCCTAATAGCCAGGTAGTAGCCCCCCCTATAGCCAGGTAGTGCCCCCTTGTAAGCCAGGGAGTGCCCCCTTTTAAGCCAGGGAGTGCCCCCTTGTAAGCCAGGGAGTGCCCCCTTGTAAGCCAGGGAGTGCCCCCTTTTAAGCCAGGGAGTGCCCCCTTTGTAGCCAGGTAGTGCCCCCTTGTAGCCAGGTAGTGCCCTCTTTGTAGCCAGGTCGTGCCCTCTTGTAGCCAGGTAGTGCCCCCTTTGTAGCCAGGTAGTGCCCCCTTTGTAGCCAGGGAGTGCCCCCTTTGTAGCAAGGTATTGCCCCTTTTAGCCAGATATTGCCCCTTGTAGCCAGGCATTGCCCCCAATAATAAAAAAAATAATAAAAACTACTCACCTCACCAGGCTCCCAGCAACTCGTCCAGCTCCCGACGATCTCCTCAGCGTCGCAGGGGGAGTGAGTACATCCGTGCGTCACGCCCCATGCGACGCTGATCTGTATGTGCAGCGCCAACCGGCCGCTGTACAAACAGGGGAGAAAGCAGGTCATTTAAAGAACCGGGGTGGCGGGGGGGGGGGGGGATGGGACACCCCATTAGCGGGCCCCCCCCCCCGCCAAAAGCGGGGGAATTGGCCTGTATGGCTTAACCCCGCCAATGAAAATAAAAATTGACTCTTCAATTTTTTCTTCCCCGCTTTCTAGGAGCAATAACATTTTTACTTTTTCCACCTACATAGACATATGAGGGCTTTTATTTTGTGAGACTAGTTGTACTTTCTAATAGTGGCATTCATATTACCATAGAATATACTGGGAAACCGCAAAAAAATTCTAAGTGGGGAAAAATGTGAAAAAAACTTACTGGTGACATGTTTGAGGGAGTTTTGCTCTTACAGCGTTCAATCATCAGTATAAATGATGAGTTATCTGTATTCTACAGGTTGATATGAATCCGGTAATACCAAATATGTAGGGTTTCCGTTATGTTTTGGTACCGTAAAAAAAAAATTCCAAACACTTTCTATTTTTCAAACTTGCACGGCGGCGCCATTTTCTGCAACCAATGACTTTTTTGTACTAACACCTACGGACTTGAGTGAGGGTGTATTTTTTGCAGGCTGAAGTGCACTTTTTGTTGCTATCAGTTTGGAATGCATGCAACTTTTTAAATTAAATTTACTCCAATTTTTAGGAATAAATTTTGGCGCTTGGAATTTTTTTCTTCTCCGGTGTTCAGCGCACGGGATATATGATGTGATATTTTAATAGATCAGATTTTTTTGGACGCGGTGATACCAAATATGTGTAACTTTTATTTGTAAAATGGAAAAAGGGGGTGATTTGAACTCTAAATTTTTTTTTTTTTTACACTTTAAAACTTTTTTTCTTTTACTTTAGCTTTGAGTCCCCCTAGGGTGCGTCACCACTAGGGGGCTCGATCATTTATACAGCCGAATGCATTGTATAGACAACGCATTAGGGTGTACCAGGATGGCCAGAAGTGGGGAGTTCGAAAACATGGCAGAAGTCTTCCAGCTGCCATGTTAAGCGATCTGGGCCCTGCAATTTCGCTGCGGGTGCCCTGATCACAGTGAGGAACGGTGCACGACACAGTTTTTCATTAATTTAGATGCTGTGGCCATGTTTGTTGCGGCGTCTAAAGGGGTAAACAAATGGGCGTCCCCCGCGCTGTAACCGTCGGGTAACCATCGGGATTAGCGCTGCGATCCCGCTACACAGCTCCTTAACACCACCAGGACGTACCCATACATCCAGGTGGCTTAACCTCTTAAGCCCCAGGCCTGAAAAGTAGTTAATGACCAAAAATTTTTTTTTAGATTTTGCCTCCTTGCGTTTCAACAGTTGTAACTTTTTTAATTTTTCAATGACGCAGTTGGATGAGGACTCGTTTTATTCGGGACAAGTTGTACTTTATGGGGGAATAGTTTAAGTTCACTTAGAAATTATTGCAGAATTTTTTAAAAAATTTTTAAAAAAATGTTTGTGTTTTTTACTTTTTTTTTACACCATTCACATTTCACACTTAATAACTTGTTACATTAATTCTACAGGTTATTACGGTCGTGTGGATACCTAATTGTGAGGTTTTTTTTTGTGTGTATTGTATGACACAGTTATTTTTTTAAATATTTTTTTATTTTATTTTTTTTTTATTTTTTTACACTTTTTATATTTTTTACTTTTTTTTTAAACCCATGAAGGGAGAACTGTTTTACTTTTTTTTTAACACTTAGTAATATATTAGCATATTCATATATGCTAATACATTATAATCTGTGTTACTTTGACACAGGCAGTGATCTCGACAGCACACAGTCTGCCCTGATCACTGGCTTGTTACACAGACAGCCCTGGGGCTACTCTAGGTCCCCAGGGCTGACTGTGCAGCCGTTCCCTGGGCTCTGTCGGGTCACCGGGTGTTCTGATCACCCGACAGAACAGGGAAACCCTTTAATTGCGCTGCGGCAACGCACCGCCGCAATCAAAGGGTTAAAGCACCGGGTTGCGGAGGTTTCCTCTGCTTCTCCATGCACGCAGGTGATGCTCTGAGATCAGGGCTGTGTAGTACAGCCCCGATCCCAGCGCAGGTGCTGCAAACCCCTAAGTCCGCAGTGTCAGCGCTGCAGACAAACGACCCGCACCAGCTGACGCCAAAAGACGGTACGCGGTCGTAAAGGGGTTAAGGGATTAAATCTTTGTCTATGCAGGAGGCTTGGAGCTCTGTATTAGAAAAGTAGAGTTCTGACCACTATAATAATAACTTCAGAAGTTAATCAGCACCGAATTCTAATTAGGATAAATTGCATTAATAAACACCCTGGTAGGAGGAAAATACCCAGAAACAGTTGTCTGCAGATGAATATCTAGTGGGCATTAATCCCATTCACACTGCAAGGCTCAGTGAGTCGGACGTGACTTGAGGAACGCTTCATAAAACAGGTGGCGCTACAGAGTCCTAGCTCATTTCTCTTGAGCCTCTTTGACTATTTTAAAAAACCAACAAATCTTGGACATTCACTTTCAGACCAACTTTACCGACAGTCATTTGGGAGCATTTTATGGTCGGTGTGAAGACCGCAACACACATACCTGTAGTGGTTCCACTGAACTATATTGAGCTCACTCCATATGGCGACAGGAATATCCGTGCCATAGTGCAGTATTATTATGTGTAAGGGGAATCTGAGTAACACACATTTTTATCATTCTTCCTCCTTACCTTTCTTCCTTGCTTTATCAGCACATCCATCCGCTCAAGCTCCTTCTCCTTTTCCTCGGCAATAAACATGGCCTTCACCAAATCTGATGAGAGCAGGGTCTTCTCTATAAAATATACAATGTGAAGGGTTCTAAATCTTTATTTTTTCCATATCACAAATAATTACATTTGTGTTAAAACTAAATGACACCTGGAGTGTAGAGTAAGGATGAAAGCTCAAGTAAGGCCCTGTCTACACTGCACAGAAAAACGTCCGTTTTTTTCAGCATTTTTCGTTTTCTAAAAACGCTGGAAAAACGACTGTAATCATCTCCCATAGACTCTAATGTAAAACCCTCCCGCTGTCTACACTGAGCTTCTTTTTTCTGCTCGTTTTTTACTGCTCGCCTTTGCAACATGTTCTAAAACACGCCAGAGCCGGGCAGGAAATTTACTACAGGAGTCTATGGAAAGCGCTGGACGTCTTTTGGCACGTTTTTTGCCACGATTTTTCAATGAAAACCCTCCCAGGAGACCCAAGTCCCACCTATAGTGGGTGTTAAAGGTTATACCTTTTCAAATCTGCATACAAGTGTCTGATGTGTCCTTTATGTACCTTTTGTAATAAAATTATCATGCTTTGGTCACTAATGATTTTTGCGCAATTCATATATTTTTTGCTAAAAATACGTTTTGATGGATTTTTGCCTCATAATCCACGTATTGTATTGCCCTATTTGCAGAAATGTGCCGCTGGCGGCGGTCTGTGTGTGTATATGTATAATTACATGTGTGCCGCAGCCCTGCCGGTGGCACCCAGGTTTGCATGCGTTTTTTCAGAAATGTTTTTGTGTGCAGAAACATACGTTATACTTGGTGTACATTGATTTTAACCTATATGGGAAGGAAGGGGTGCTTCCATTTTGGGTTTCTGTCCCCGCCCACTCTCACAGGCTGTCATAAGAAGGGCAGCTTTGCAGGTTGGGTGTTTTTTATTTTTTCTCTGAATTAAAGGAGGTCGGTTGACCCAGCGAGAGGCTGATTGGCTCGTTGAGAGGTAAAAGATAGCATTAGGACTGCCGATTTTGAGATCACGTTGAAAGTCGTGGGCAGCTTAAACATCTTTTGATCAAAATATGTGAACCGAGAGTCTCAAAGTTTTTTCATGTATGATAGATAGCATAAATGCTTCTTTAGGGATTTCCACGTAGTGTATTGCCCTTTTTGCAAAAATCCTTTTGTTAACATATTTTGGCCCTAATAAAGTTATCTCGCTTCTGACGCAAAAAATAAAAAAAATTTTTACGGATTTTGGCGCCAGAATGCATTTTTTTACGGATTTTGGTGCTAAAATCCTTTTGTTAACATATTTTATGGATTTTGGCGCAAGAATTTTTTTTACGGATTTTGGCACTAAAATACTTTTCTTTACAGATTTTGGCGCTACTAAAGTTCTCGCTTCTGACACAAAAAATAAATTTTTTTTACGGATTTTGCCGCCTGAATCCGTTTATTTATGGATTTTGGCGCTAAAATCCTTTTCTTAACTTTATTAGCGCCAAAATATGTTGAGAAAAGTATTTTATCACCAAAATCCATAAAAAAGGTTTCCCTTGCGGAAAATTTTGTAAAAAAAAAGCGTTTTTTTGGTGATAAACGGAAAAAAATTTTTTATTAGCCCCAAAAATTATAAAAATTGCAATTTTTTGCCCCACAATTAGAGAGGGGGCTTTTTTTCCCGAAATTCTTTTCATTCACTTCGCCAAATTTTTTGGGAAAAAAAAATAATTTGTTCCAAAATTATTCGGGACGAATCCGTTTAAAAAAAAGCTATTTCCCGGTGCAAGAGCCTGCAGGGTGCTGAAAAAAATTGTGCCATGCTTAAATATGCAGGGGGGAGCTTGGTTTGGTCTTTATACAATTTTTTGGTTTTTGGGATGACACGCCCGATGGGCTGCCGCCGCCCTTTTGAATTTCTTCACTATAAAAATTTCCCCCGGGGGATTAAGGGGCCCAAAAACTGAAACCCCAAAATTTAAGGGGGGGAAAGTTGCCTGATAAAAAAGTCATGGCCCGCGACAGCTGGGAAAAAAAAAAAAACTGAGAGCTCAGGTTTGGCCAAAAACAAATGACAAAGTGTGGGGTTTCGGGCGGCCCGCCACAGCAGCATAGGGCAGACAGTGGCACAATGCCCTTCTGGAAAAGGGGGCAAAAAAAAAAAGTAGTAGGCCACAGAGGGGCCCAAAGACAGAGTGTGGAGGTCACGGGAGCAGCAGCATGAGGTAAAACCCGTGGGGACAATGACAGAGGTGTAGGTCACGGCAGCAGCCCCAAAACCGCAGCATGAGGTCAGACGTGGGCACAAAGACAGAGTGTGTAGGTCACCGGGGAGGGAGTCACCGCCCGCGATGAGGTCGACAGTGGCACAAAAAGACATTTGGGGGTGGCCAAAAAAAGAAATAGGCCCAGGTGGGGGCAAAAGACACAGTGTGTAGGTCCGGCCCGCAGCCACCGCGCGCATTTAGGTCAGACAGTGGCCCAATGACACAGTTTTGGGGTTTACGGCCGCAGCCCCAGCAGCAGCATGAGGTCAGACGTGGCACAATGGGCGAGTGTGTAGGTCACCCGGGAGCAGCCCAGCAGCGGGATGGGTTTAGACAGTGGCACAATGACAGAGTGTGTAGGTCACGGCAGCAGCCCCGCAGCAGATTTAGGTCAGGGCAGTGGCACAATGACACAGTGTGGAGGGCACGGCAGCAGCCCCAGCAGCGCAGGGGGTCAGGGCAGTTGGGACCCAAAGACAGAGTTTGTGGTACGGCAGCAGGCCCCCAGCAGCAAACATGAGGTCAGACAGTGGGGACAATACATTTGGAGGGGGGGCCAAAAAACAGGGAAAAGGCCCCAGGGGGGACAATGACACAGTGTTTTAGGGCCCCGGCCCGCAGCCACAAACGTAGAAAGAGGTCAGACAGTGGCCCAATGACAGAGTGTGGGGGTGGGTGGCAATACCAGTCCCCGGTAAAAATGGTTTGGGGGCAGAAGGGGAAAAATGTCAGCAGATGTGTGGATCAGGGGGGGGCGGGATCAGAATTGTGGCTGAGGCAGGTGTTTGAACCCAGAAAAAATTTTTTTACAGTTTGGGGGAGGTGTCATGGGGTGGGTGTGTCTGACACCTTTAAAGGGATTGGTGTGTGGAAATCCGGCCCCTCCACCCCTGATTCATCTTGACAAAAAGGGCCGTCGTTCCCCATTTCCCGTGGACTTTCCCTTTGGGGGAACGTGGGCCCCCCCGCACTGAAAAACCGGTCTGATGCCCCCCTACTGGCCGGGGGCAGCTTTCCCCCTGCAAACTCGGCCAAGTTGCGGGGCCCCACATCCAGTTTGGGTGCCCGTGCCGCCCGGTTTTTCTAAAAAGGGGGGGGCAGAGTGCTTTCCCGTGGCCACCAACCCGTTGGGTTTTGGGGCTGTCCCGGTCCCGTGCTGGGTGTGCCTTTCTGCTGGCCCACCCGCCCTCCTCACTAGGGGGGGTGAAGGAAGCGTCATCAGTGATTCCCGATTAGGTTGCTGTGAGGAGTGGTACTGCTCCGGGCCCCCCCCCCCTTTCCCCGGGCCGGGCCCCGGCAAAAAGTACGTGGGGCGTGAGGAAAAACCCCCGGGCAGACCTGTCAGAGGAGAGACATGCCCCACATAGGCAGCAGCCCAAAAGATTCGGAGGTTTCCCTTTTTGTATTTAGTTTGTCCTCCCTTCAATAGCTGGGAAAAAAGGGTCCCTTTTGGACCGGTAGCGGGGTCCCAAAAGGGGGGGGAGCCAGAAGTCCCTCCCTCTGCCGGATGCTGGGCTATTTGGCTGTCACAGCCGGCAAATCAGGGATGCCCGCGGGGGCCCTCTTTAAAAGTTTACTGAGGGGCTCCCTGCCCCCATCTCCCAATGTATATGCCACGGTGCTTGGGGGCACTGCCTTTATTCCTTTTACCTCCTCCCGCTGCTCCGCTCCTCCTCTCTTGTAACCCGGGGAGAAAATTTTCCCTCATTTAAGACCCAATTTCTTCTGCTCCAAAGTCCCCCTCCTCCTCCTCCATTTCAGGCCCCAACCCAAATCCGTGGCCCCGAGTTTTGTGCCCCCATCTCCGTCCCCTGCCCCGACAGATTTTTAATTCCCGTTTCCAAAGGGCATGAAGCAGTGGAAAAAACGTTTTCATCCCGTTTTGTCCTGGCGTCAAATAAAACGTTTGCCTCCTTGTTTTGGCCCAAAACCCCCCCCCCCCAAACGGGGAGGTGTCCCCGCATGAGCTGCCACGGCTCATCAAAGTTTTAAAAAAGGGGGTCTTCTGTCTGCCCGGATCATCAAAAAAACATTAATGGCCCCTTTTTTGTTTTTTCCCGTCGGCCAAAATGTGCGGTGGAATTTTCCCAAAGGGTGGGAAACATTTTCTAATTTAGAGTGTGTTGGGGGGGAGGTGTTCCCGCCGCTGCAACCCCGGGGGGGTTCCCGGCTTTGTAGGAAAAGGATGAAATGCTTTCCAGTTTTCCTGGCCATTTTTAGAAAACTTTTGGAAAATCGGTGGGAAGGGCTTCAGGAAAACCCTTTTCCCCCAACCAGATTTAAAAAACGTGCGCCAAAGCAGGGGCAGGGGCCATCCCCCTCGGGGCAGCCCCGGGGCACCTTGGGTTCCCTTCCCTTGTTTTGTCACCATTTGGTTCCGATTTTCAGTTGGGACTGAGAAAGGGCCCCACATCGATCTTCCTTTCCCCGTGTGGGCTTCGTTCGCGAGGGAAGCCAAAGGGGTAGAAATGCGTGACAAACCCCTGTTTCCCTAACCCCTTTGGGAAGATGGGGGCAGTACTTGTGGAGGGTGGATTTGGGGGTGGTGGTGGAGGAGGAGGGGCGGACATTGGCGGGAAAGGGCCCCAGTTTGACAACGTGGAGGAGGGAAAAGGGGGGGTTCCTGTCCAAGTTGTTTGGTGTTTCCTGGGGCCCGGGAAACACATTCACCCCGTGGGCCATAAAGGACAGTACTGGCCCTGACTGTAGTTAACCAGCTCCAGACGTTACGCGTGCCGTGCACCTTGGAACAAACGATAAGCTCAGGGACTGGCCACCACCCTTCTGTTTCTACATATTTATGATGTGCTGTACTGCCTTTTTGAATAAGAAATTACGGCTTGGAACTCTCCATCTCGGCTCGGCACAGCCACTAGTTCTCTGAACGGTGCAGAGTCCACCATTTGAAGGGAGGGACTGCCGAGCCTACCACAACTTGGACAGGAGTCGACGGTCAGCTTCTGCTCTGCGAGGTGGTTGGACGCATTACTGTTGTCCTTTAAATGCCTCGCTGAACGATGCTGGCGCATGGGGAGTAGCGTTAGGAGCAAGGAAGCTTCTGGTCCGGGAGCTGGTCAAAGAGAAACCGCTCCCTTCTGCAGAGGTGGGATGGAGCTTGACTGGCTGCAATGGCGATGCGAGCCACTGGGCGCTGCTGCTGTGATGTTGCTGCGGCGGGCAGGATGGACCCAACATCTGAGTCCTAGACATTTCTCCCTGGCCACCGGATGGTGACGCTGAATATGTGTTGACGCCCAGGGACCGTGGGGTTGCCAACGTTAGCTACCTGGCACGACTTCACTTTCTGCTTACAGATTCTAAATATACCCAGATTCGCTCCTGGGTGTCTTAGCAAAGAACTGCCACAACGGCCGTAGTATCGGATTTTACGCAACGCTCCGCACGTGTGATACTGCCGCCGCTGCCTCGCTCGAGCCCCTGTGCTGCTACTCTTCTTGGGACCTGCGAAGCGGGGTTTTTTACCCGTGGCACTTGGCTCCCGACTCTACACTGTGAATACTGCTGACTCACGGCCACACGACCCACTTGTCGGCCTGCGCCGCTGCAGACGCGCAAGCTGACGCCCTCTTCTCCTGACGATGATGAAGCTCCCTCTTGCCTCACCCGGCTCCCAAGTGCGGTCGGCAACATTCATCATCCATTTGTGTTTCATCGTCACTGCTGTCTCATCAACGGGTCTTGGTAGGCAGTGGCTCCACCCCCTCACCAATGACCTCCCATTGCCATCTCTAACATCTATATTTGCCGCATACTGCAAGACGCAGGGGATATTGGCCCTATTCTGCGCTGCCAAGTAGCTTGCGTCTGCCCCCACAATTTGTTCACCTCGCTATATAGGGGCGCTGACCCCAGCCCAAATAGTAGTCTCTGGTGAGGGAAACCCGGATGGGACAGAGGCGGGCTGAGGACAGGTGAGGGCCGCTGACCCGCTCCCGGGCCATGCCAACTAAGGGTTGTGTCTGACGTTCCCACGACTCTTGGCTGGGGTTGTCAGTTTGGTCATCTGGGAGGAAGTGGATGACCTAGTCAACCAATCAAAAACCCCTTGGGTTGCTGAACAACACACGGCCGCTAGATGACAGCGGCAGTTCTGGGCCTTTCACCGAGTGACCCCTGCTGCGATGTCCCCTTGCGTTCTGTGACTGGGCTGCCCCAGGAATGTTTGGGGCCTCTGCCACTCGCAGGTGAAGAGCCTGCCACCTCTCTGTCTGACATATGTTTGTTCTAAAATGTACAGACACTGTTTGATGAAGATATCTGTTATATGATAAATACACCCCTGTATTTGACTCCAAAGAACCCAGTAACAAGCTTGGGTAACCCTTGGATATAAATTGCGCTCCACAAATGGCAGGAAAAATTGACTTGTATGTGCCGTTTTAAAAACACTGGTATTTTACTGAATATAAAGCAAAACAGGCTTAATTAACCCTTCGGATATGAATTATGCTACAGAATTTCTTCTGTGGCGGTGAAAAGAAATTTTTCTTTTCCTGAGTGCAACTGCAAAACAAATACTTAGTTAACCTTGGATGTAAATTGCGCCAAAGAATTGAGCCACCACAAACTAGTAGCTTTGTAGGGGTGTTACAATGGCGGTTTTTTTAAGCCACACAACTAGAGTTTAAATTGTAATTATCCTTTGCTTGTGAATTTAGGCTACAGGAAAAATGTATATATTTTGGCGGGAAAATGACGGTTTCTTGGAGTCAACCACAGCAGCAGAACAAACGCTTAATTAACCCTGGATTTTAAATTGCGCCAAAGAATTGAGCCGCCAAAAATGAAGTGGTATTTGGTATTGTAAAACGCTGGTTTCTTTTAAATGAATACAACAGGAACTGGCTTAGATCCCCCTTGGATTTTTCAATGTGCTGTGAGCAGATAGCATTAAATGTATATGCAGCTGCAGTGGATGCACACTGGACTTCAGAATCCAATACCCAAAAATCAGAAATAGAACATTTAAGAGAAGCCGTCTCTGAGACAAACTGAACCCCCCAAAAATCGCTTATAAAAATCAGTTCTTCGGTAACAATCAGCCGCGGAGCAAACCCTTTCCCCGATCAGTACAGTGAGAGGGTGTGAGCCCCAGCGTCGCGCCCGGACTTATATAGTGCGGTGACGTCACAGAATCCCGCCGGTCTCTGATTGGCTTCACCTCTGCACATGTCATGCAGGCTATGCCCTTCTTCCTCCCAGAGTGCTTTGCCCCATGTAAAACGCCATGTGCTCGCAGCCATTTTATCAATGAAAGCCACTTCAGTCACCCGAAGTACCCCAAACTTCGACTTCGTTCAGAACCGAAGTTTTCCTGAAATTCTAAACGAAGTCCACTTCGTTAGAATCAATTCGCCCATCTCTAGCCACAATCTGTTAAAAAAACGTATTTTGCGACAAACGCGAGATTACTTTATTAGCACCAAAATCCGTAAAATCAGATCTTAGCGCCAAAATCCTTAAAAAAACCTATTTTTAGCGACAAAGTGAGATAACTTTATTAGCGCTAAAATCCGTAAAAAAACTTATTTTTGGCGACAAAAGCAAGATAACTTTATTAGCGCTAAAATCCGTAACACGACTTCACGATGACATATAAATGCAAAGAGGTGCTTTATTTACCCTTTTGTAGGGCGGAGTTACATCCAATGGCTTAATTTATGCAGACATTAAAAAACAGGCTTGAAGACAAGCATAAAACGCTTGTAAAAACGCGGAAAAAAAATGGACGTTTTTTTTTAGCTGCTTTTGACAGGCAGTGGACAGAAAACTCAGTTTCATGAACGTTTTTAGTAATTTGTTTTTAGGTGGTTTTTTTGTCCACTGCAGGGGAGACATAGCCTAAGAGGTAGTGATCTAGACAACCAAAATTGTGCTATTTATCTCTATGGCCGTGTGCGGGGGCATTTCTGCATCACAGAAATTAAACTCTGCTCCCTATTATAATGTATCATGAAATTAATCAGAACAGAATTTCTGACCTTAGCATGGAATGATGTTCATAGTGGGGAGTGCACAAATCCACCCGGCTAAACCCTTCCCTCTCACTCACCATGGTCGCGGCAGGTTAAAGATTTCCCTCGTTGCTTTAAAGCCCAGGACGTCCCCGTTGTACATGGAAGACAGATCGGTCTGCAGGAAGAGCAAGCGCCGTTATCTCCACCATCTACATCATTATATTCAATTCCACTCTATGCAATAAGTGCAGCCTCAAACAAGGAAAATGCAAATTCTTAAGGCGCGTTCACACAACAATGACAAAATACCGGTCAGATTTTCCGACCAGTACTTTGTGGGTTTTTTTGGCACGCAGGGGAGAGGCTTTTGTCCGCGGTTTACGGATTCAAGCTGTCCCCTTCGCACCCACCGGGCGGAAGAATGAACACGTTCTAAGTTTTTCTGACCGCCGGCGGTGTAAAAAACCATCTGCTGGAAAATCCGTACAGTGTGGACTGCTGCAGGGATTTTCTATTTAAGTCTATTCAGATGGTTGACAGTCAGTTTACAAATGGTTTTCAAATCTGAAAAAACGTCTGTAAATACAACCGAAAATACTGCTGTGGGGACCTTAGAGTTTATCAAGTCTTTATTAGTCAGTTACTGTCTGCACCCATTCCCTACAGGCTACTGGGAATTATGACTTTCTCCAGCAGTGGGTCTGATCCCCTAAATAATACAAACAATTATAGAGACAGCACAAGTTGATTACTCTGGACACCTTCTTGGGACATCTGGTCTACATTAACCCAACTAAGTCACCGCAAAATGCAATCAAAGTTTTCCTGTAGCTCCGGGTGATACAAGTCAATAGAATATAAATCTCTGTCTTATTGACCCATAGATCAGATCTTTCAACTTGCTAAAGCCTATTCCAAGCCCTGAGCAGTGTCTCCTGCAGTCTCCTTCATGTGTTCTCCTTGTATGTCATTGGTGCCAGTCGGCAGATAATCTTAGCTGCAGCATAATGCTTAAAAAGGTATTCCTGCTTAAATGATTAGGTTTAAACATGTGAGCAAAGGTAAATAAAGAATATTACCATATACATTGCTGTTCTGATTTTGCTTCCTTTTAGGGTTAGAGCATATCTGATTTCCTGCTTTTCCACACAAGCTTCCCTATTTACCAGCCTGTTCTTACAGGCTCTAGCGATGGTCTGGATGAGGACTCCCTGCTGTGTTCCTTATCTTGAAAGATGGGAGCTTATTTACATTACTTACTAACAAGCTTTAAGGGTATGTTCACACTGCATTTTTTGGACGAGGTTTTCGGAGCGTTTCCTCGCATAAAAACCTCGTCCAAAACGCTTCAAAAACGCCCCCAGTTCATTTCATTGATTCCTATGTAAAACCTTGTTGTAGTTCACACACGACGAGGTTTTTACACGCTTCTTTGGAAGCAATGAAAAAGTAGTGTCATGTCAATTCTTGAAGCGCGTTGTAGGCGCGGTTTTGGCCGCGGTTTTTAGCACGGTTTTGGCCGCGGTTTTTGTCCTGGCTATTCATTTGTATGAGTGAAAACCTCGTCGAAAACCTCGTCCAAAAACGTTGTGTGAACATGCCCTTACCCGTCAGAGCTGTGTAGCCTTGTGCACTACAGTTTACAGACCTCCTGAACTCATGTCACTGTAACAGGCTCAGCTAGGAATAGCAATCACTGGTTATCTCCCTGCCATATAAATCTTTATTGCTGCTCACCTAACACCAGTCAAGAAACATTCCAATCCTAAAAATCCTTCAAAACACCAATGTACTAAATAGATAAAAGAAATATAGTTAGGTTAGTAATAATGTAGTTACTCCAAAAATATATAGAATAAAAAAAACTATTTTGGATGCAGCACGAGTGGGTGATTCTGGAGACCCCATTGCCATGGCACTGTGTTAAGTTACATTTTATTGTTAGATTTTATTAACTATATATATGTTATCTGTTTTTTATTGGTGTTTTTAATAATGGCCCTTTGACAATTGTTAGGTGAGGGATAATAATGATTTATATGCAAGGAGATTGCCCACGTACATGGGCTGCAAAGGTAAATAGCTTAAAAGGTGAAACCGTTTGGGACAACATAGAGCCATTATGGGTTTATCATAATCAGATGCATTTTATGTCCTAATTGTCGGCTTTTTATCCTGTAAGCAGGACCATTAAAGCTTTGAAAACTAAATCCTGGGAGATCCTGTGCAGTAGTGGCTTTTCTTTTCGCATGGGTGCAGGTTCTGATCATATCAAGTTGTTGGAAGGTGTTAAATATGAAAGCAAACAAGACATGGAAACCTCTAAAGAAGCATTTATGCTCTCTACAATACATGAAAAAAACTTTGAGGTTCTTAGTTCACATGTTTTGATCAAAACTGTTTAAGCCACCCCCGACTATCAACGGGATCTCAAGGCGGGTGTTCCTACTCTATTTTTACCTCTCAGTAGAGTCCAATTCCGACTTTTTTGTGCAGAACTATACTATGCATTTGGCATATATTGCTTTTAACTCATATAGGGAGGAGTGGATGCCTCCATTTTGGTTCTTTGCACCCCACCCACCTCCACAGGTTGCTAGATCAGTGCAGTATGCTTATAAGGCTGGTGTTTTTTTCTCTCTGGATAATGGAGGTCTGTTGACCCAAATGAGAAGTCTGAATTGGACTCAAATGAGAAGTAAAAATAGAGTAGGACCACCTGCATTGAGATCCCCTTGGTAGTCGGGGGTGGCTTAAACAGTTTTGATCAAAACATGTGAACTAAGAATCTCAAAATATGAAAGAAAGACTCGGGGAGGAAATGGAGGTCGACACTAGGCTGAGCATTGCTGAGACTACCAACCAGCATCCAAGTATGGGGAATCACAGGACAGACTGCAGGACACTGCTGCCCGAGGCCTGATATACAGCGGTTTCTTGGAAAAAAGTTGGAAAATATGATCCATGGGTTGTGAGACTGTAATGACTCATATAAACCTGAGCTTTGGGACAACACTTTCTTGCTTTCAGTCTCTCCAATAAATGGAGCCATGCAAATATTATTTTGGTGAATTGCTCATGGGGCAATTGTCTGTAGTTTCCCAAGGGTTCAAAGCAAACAGTCACAGAAGGTTTTTTTTTGTTTTGGAGGAAAACAGTCAGAGGAAGTGATCGGTCCCTCTCCTAAGTGTCCCGGGCGGAACAGCTGCAGAGTCACAGAGGTTCCACTGCTTTGCTTTGCTCTGCTCCAGCTCCCAGCCAGAAACCCTCACCTGCCTGTGCTGGCTTCATCCTCCTGCCTGCACAGTAAGATAAACTTCTTTACAGTCAGATAGCAGTGCACACTTTATATGTTATAATATACATATAGAGTGTGCCTGTAATGTATTTACCTCAAGGTACTTGTGGCTGGCCTGTGTGGCAGACATGCTGGGACTTGTAGTTCTACAGCAACTGCTGTGGGACTACAGGATACAACACTACATATGCTTCAAGTTTTGAAGGCTATCTAGTGTAGTATTCTGGTACCTGTAGTTTCACCGCAGCTTCTGTATAACTACAAGTCTCAGCATGTCTGCCAAACAGGCCAGCTTCAAGCACACACATTACGAGCACACACTAATATATATAGTGTAAGAGGACAGAAGGGATTGTGGTAGACCAGAGATATGTGTCACCAAGAACCCTGGCGTTGGTGAGGTGAAAACCTGTAATTTCAGGTGTCAGCGGCAGTAGGTTGCTGACACACGTTTTAGTGTTAGTATATTTGCACAGCAAGTAGTCTGGGTCTGGTTTTCACAGGAGCAGTCATAGAGTTGGGTGGGTGACTGCTCCCACATTTTTCAGGTCCAGGCCGGAGTTTATTTTGTTCTATGTAAGCCTGGAGATCAGGTGGGAGGGGGTGATTGATTGTCTGTGGTGCTGGGAGAGTGCTGGTGTGCACAGCAGGAGAGCCCAAGAACAGACTATACGCCGGTCTCAGTTGGAGACGAGGAAGGCTGGAGGTCTGATCTGGACACAGGACTGTAAGTGTCCCACACGGAGTGTAAACCTGTTTTATTTTCTCTGCATTTTGGCTGAAGTTAAGCCCACGTTTACGTTGCTGTATGTTTAAGGCTGAAATAAACGCCTCAACGTTTAAACAGAGCTGAAGGACTGTTCCTGTATTGTCCTACCACCGAGCTGATCCCTTACAGTTGGTGGAGGTATGCAATGGGCATTTCTGGCACAAGTTGTGGTGCATGCAACAGTGCATAGAACGTACAGCAGCGACAATTAAAGGGCCGGACGCCTACATTTTTCTACTGCTAAGAGGCATGGTTTTGAGCTAGAGAGACTGGGTGGCTGCTGATGGTTTTTTTTGTTTGGACATAGTAATGTCCTGGGTTAAGGCCGCAACTGAGATCTCCACTACATCAGCCTCCATGGAGGAACGAATTAAACACCTAGTGCAAGCAAATGCAGAGCAGCAGCAGACCCAGAAGGAGGCCATGGAAGCTCAGCAGCAGATCCATAAAGAGGCTATACAAGTGCAGCAGCAAGCCATGGCTCAACAGCAGCAGACCCATAAAGAGGCTGTACAAGTGCAGCAGCACCTCATCGCACAGCAACATCAAGCTCATATGGAAGCCATGAGGGCTCAGCAGGAAACCAACCGGCTGATGATTCAACAGCTGACCCAGGATATCCAGGCCCGGGAAAAGCCAGCGCCTCCAGTGACTAGTGACGTACATAATGCCCGAAGTAGCGTGAGGGAAGCGTTGCAAAAACTGACACTGGAGGAAGACGTCGAAACGTACCTCACTGGGTTTGAGCGGTTGGCCAACCAAGAACAGCTACCACTGGATCAATGGGCAGAGGTCTTAGCCCCATTTCTAACCGGGGAACCCCGGAAGGCTTATTGTGACCTTGCCCTCCAGGATGCTAACGAATATCCAAAGTTGAAAGCAGAAATCCTGGCACGGCTTGGGGTTACCTTGGCGATACGGGCCCAGCGGGTCCACCACTGGACTTATTGTATGGACAAGCCTACCAGGTCCCAGATATTTGATTCATTTAATCTGGTGTAAAAATGGCTACAGACGGATGTATGCACCCTGGCTCAGATGGTGGACCGAGTAGTCATGGATCGGTTCATACATTCCCTGCCCCAACCTATCCAAAGCTGGGTGGCCCAAGGGGACCCGCAGTCAGTCGATAGCCTGGTGAGCTTGGTGGAACGAGAATGCCTGAGGCCCTGAAGGAGTTTGAAAGTCCACCTACTGGGAAAGCCCAAAAAACTCGGAGAAACCAGGACACCCGAGTCTTCAGTCGCCCTAAAGGCAGGGTGGAACCAGAACCTGGGAAGCAAGGGGGACTCCGGGAGGTGGTTTGTTGGGGTTGCCATGCCCCAAGACATAGGGTTTCCCAGTGCCCCCATACTACGGAACCGATGGACTGCTCGGCAGGACGGCGGTCTTCCTTGTTTGCCCACACCGCATGTGGCGCGGTTCCCTGCATGGAGGTGGGGCCCCAGTTCTGCCAAGTGACGGTCAATGGGACTCCGGTTTCAGGTCTGTTGGACTCGAGGAGTCGGGTTATGCTCCTCTCAGCTGCTATTACACATGAGGTGATCCCAGGGAAGAGCAGAGGGGTTACCTGTATTCATGGGGACACTAAGGGTTATCCAGTGGCCCGGGTGATCATAGAAACAGAGCAGGGAGTTAGGTCCCACCAGGTAGGGGTGGTCCCCTCCTTTATGTATGACATAATAATCGGGCATGATTTTCCATTGTTCTGGCCTCTGTGGGAACGGGCACTACCACGGAACCCATCGCCTAGTCAGGAGCCCCTGCAGGGCGCGGTCACCCCGGCGGGGACTGAGCCAGAGGGTGACCTGGGGTTTCCCTTTTCGGTGTTAATCGGGGACAATGAGGAGGATACCCCCGACGAGGTAGTCCCCGATTTAGAGGTGTCCCTGGACAACTTTGGGTCGGCCCAACTGCGGGATGAGATGTTGAGAGAGGCCCGAAGGAGTGTGGTGATAGTAAATGGGGTGCCCCAAGAGCCCGGGGTGGAAAAGAGGTACCCCCACTTTGTCATGAACGGGGATCTGCTATATCGGGTGACAAAACGTCAGAATGAGTTGGTGGAACAACTCGTAGTGCCTAAACCATACCGGAAGATGGTGATAGACCTGGCTCATTCCCATATGTAAGGGGGACACTTGGGTTAAGAGAAGACCCAGGAAAAGGAATCCTCAGAGATTCTATGGCCGGGCTCACCGAAACATTCGGACTATTGTGCCAGTCCTGCCTGTAATGCCAGTATCACCTTCCCGGTATCCCACTACCTTCCTCATTCCCCTGATACCCCTTCCGATTAATAGAAGTGCCCTTTGACAGAAATGCCATGGACGTTGGTAGGACCCCTGGTGAAGTCCCCAGAGTACCACCATTAATATCCTGGTCGTGTATTATTATGCAACCCCGTTACCTCAGAGGCAGTCCACTCCAGAAATACTTCTCCAAGGGCATAGCCAAGGAGTTTGTTTCAGATGTTTTTTCCAGGTATTGGGATAACCCAGATCACTGAAAAAAACCTAAACCATCCAAACTCAAAAATATAACTTTTAATATATACCCATAAAAACTATGATTACGTATCTCAAATCTACTCAATTTTATATATATAAATAATATACTACAAATACCACTGTCCCTATATCTATTTTCCCTACACTTTATCCTTTAAATAGACAAGTAATCGTCCCGATAAGGACCGGCCTATTCTTTGAGGCTCACCCGTATTAAATCACTCTGTGTCTCTATCAACCACCAGAAACATTAACATATATATATTTCTAGAGCAATGTGAAATGAATATAACAGTTCAAAATCCAAACACAGATAATCTCTATTCCTGTAGAGTCCCAAATAAAGTACTCAAAGGCTCACAGTCCACTGATATGAACACTGCAATTTTTTTTTCTTCTTTCAATTATGAGGTAAATATCATATAAATTTTCCGTCCCCATGTAGGGAAAACCCCAATTTAAAAAAAAAAGGAAAAAATTTTAAACATTATTCCAACATCTTTCAAGATACCAACAAAACCTTATCCACTGACGCTTTTCCCCCCATCCATATTGTGGGGTTCATCAGAGATCTCTCAGGACGTCACACTGACTCAAGATAGTAGTCTCCTCGATTTTAAAAAGGTGTCTGATGTTTTTCCCTATGTCCTTACTCCATCTTGAAATAGGTCCAAATGACGCTGTTTACCCGTCCTCAGTGTGCTCACCACTCTGGCGTCTCACTAAAACGCTACTGCCATTGGAGGCGCCGCTTAGCAGCTTAAGCAAACCACGGCGTTCAGCCGCGCACGTTGAGCGGCCGATAACACTCGGCATCTGTCAGTGTCGCTACCTGCGCATGTGCACTGGCAAATGATGGCACCATGACAACCAGCACACGCTCAGAACGACCCCGCGTCGTGTCGCCGAAGGCTCGGCGTCACAATCTACTGCACATCCCGCCGTCAACATTATATCCCGGCCAGATCATCTGCACACGCGCCATCCAACGCGCGTCCCACTCAGCTCTCCACTAAATACATCATCAATTCTCAAACGATGCTGTACAGGGCCAAGATGGTCGTCGCAGTTCTATTCTCTCCTTTCATATCCAGAGGGATTAAGGCCTCATATCACTTAGGGTAAACAGCATACTGCTTATAGTATATAGATATCACATCTTGGTGTCGAATAATAAAACGTTCAGTATCCCACCTATATAATCCTCATATAGGGCCAAAATTACCCATAAGAAGATCCAAAAGAGGGACACCGCCGATAAGTAAACACGAGAAAAACTTCATTTGAAAAAATGAATCAATACAGATGTAATACAAATGAGTAGAAAGTTTTGGGATCAAGAAATATATATCAAATCCCTGAGATTAATAGATAACTATACAACTGGCTATTCTTGCGCAATACAACCAACCCATTTCTATCCTTATGAGCCTACAGGAAACCAAAGACACGTTAGATATATACGCACCAGGTGATTCAAATAAAACACCAAAATAGTAGAGAGTTCGTAAAGAAACCCCTCTGGCTGTATCGTTTTCATTCTAAATGGTCCAGCTCAGTTATTCCTCTTACAAAGTAATTTTTTTATCAGGATATCCTTTTCTTAATGTCGAGTTATATCTTTTCCTACACAGAAACATCAGGCCCCGAGGAATCTCCCTCAATGTTCCATCCAGATATGCCTATGCAAGAGGGTGTCACGTCCTATGTCGCACATCCCCATAAGTGTTCAACCTATGCTGATTTTTAACTGTCAGGTCGGTCTTGCTATGTATTGTTTGCCACAGCTACAATTACAGAGATAAACCAACATCCTTGGTACAAGCAATTCATAAAACCACGAATCACATAGATCTTCCCTGTGCACACGAACTCAAACTCCTTATCTACACGATATACTAGCAAAATGTACATCTTTGCCGCATCTAAACATCCAACGGTATTTACGTTCTAACCATGTACCTTTTGTTTTTGGTGGACGTATAATGGCTGTGAATCAGTCTAATCCCTCATGACTCTTCCTCTTCTATATTTCACTTGAGTGAGTTTTAGAGAGACAAGTCAGTTAGATCTTTTATCACAATGCAATATACCACCAAAATCTTCTCGACAAAAAAAAATAAAGATCTTCATACATCATTGTTTCGGTTGACATATGTGCCTATTATCCTAAAATGGGTTTCCTTCATCTCTTGGTCCCCTCGGATTCAATAGATGTTCCGTTCACTCCTAAGTGCGTTCTTAAATGCAGGCTTCAATACAGATGGAGGATAACCCCTTATCCCAGGAATCTATCCATGAGGTCATTTGCCTGTTGGTAAAAATCTCTTATTCCTGGAGATAGTATTTCTACGTATACGTAGTATTTACCTTTGGGTAATACTCTTTCAGCTTTTCAGGGTGATATGAATCCCACCGCAGGAGGCTAATTAGTAGCCGTTCTCCTTCCTGATAGTCCAGTTTATATTAACCCAAATCAATCCCTTAAAATCCTAAGATCCAAAAAAAGCTAATATTCTGACATATAATTCTCAAAAATGTAAAATTTCAACCAATCTCATTTGTGTTCAACACCTGGATGAATTCTCAAAACGACGCCTCCGTGCCCTGCACAAGCACGAAGACGTCATCTATGAATCTGCCCCCAGTAAAGAATTAATTGGTGAACCCCTTCCATTATCCACTCCGAACACCAGGGCCCTCTCCCCCAGCCCAGAGAAAGATTCGCATACGTGGGAAGCGCAAAGGGCTTCCATAGCGTTACCCCTGATCCTTGTGGTAAGACCCTGGTCCAAGAGGAAATAATTATGGGTAAGAATAAATTCAACGTTCAAGGACCATTTTATTATGTTTTTTCAAATTGTCTCCCTCTCATCCAAGGAATATTTTAATGGCATGGAGGCCCCAGTGGTGCGGAATACTGCTATATAGTGCCTCCACATCCAATGAGGCCAACCATACATCCTTCTCGACTGTTAATCCCCTCCAGTTTCATATAGTCAGGCCGTATCTCTCAGATAAGAATGAGGGCAGTAACAAAGTCCCTAGTACCTTGTCAACATAGATTCAGATATTCTGTGTCATAAGAATCATACCTCCTGACACAATCGAGCGACCTCTCAGAGGGGACCCAAACCTTTATGCACCTTGTAAAAGCGTAAAACGTTGCAACGTGTGGTTTATTCGGGAGGTAAAAAAGCAGCCTCATCCTTTTACATGATCCATTTCGTCAACACCATGTATAATAATAGATTCAAGTTCCCCCAGAAATCTTTCCCGGGGGTGCACAATTTCAGGATAGCAAATCCGTCCGATCCTCCAGAAGTCTCTTTTACACATCGTGATATATTCCCAAATGGTCCCATGACCACAATATTTCCCCCCATATCTTAGGGCTTTAATATATGTCTAGGATCTGATTCAGATAAATCAACGCTTGAATCCGCTTGTTGGGTAAGATTATGTGTCTATTCCCATATAGTGGTTTTTGTTTCGTTAAAGACTCAAGATCTTTCATACCATTTTCAGAAACAATATCTAATTTCCGGTGTCTCCTGTGTGTGGAGGAAACCTGGTGACTTTTTGTCTTATAAATCAGTTTGGGGAGGCAACTTCATACCATTACCATGACACCCCTCTTCTAATAAATCAGTCAATGTTCTCACTCCTGTTAGATCTTCAATAGAAATTCCTAATTTCCTCCACAAATACGTTTAACATTATTCTTGAAGAATTTAAACCACTTCATTCTACGCACAAACATGTTCAATCCTTTACCCAGTTACATTCACTAAATCTAGTTTGTAGGCACATATGACAAGACCTTTCAAATAGGAACACCAGTTGTTCCTGTTAAGAGTTTTCTTGAGATAGATAATGATTTGGTTCTGGCCTCTGCCTTTCTTTGCACTTTGGGCTTTTCATTGTACTTTCCCTTAGTTGGGACGGCCCACCGGTTGGTCTAAAAAAGGGGATTGATGAATGAGAATGATGAGGAGGAAGACATACCATCCAGGGCGGGGTCGTTTGTCATATGGGGTTCTATGTTTTTTGTTTATATTTGAATGACACAAATGTCTCCCCACCCAATTCTTCCCCCGGTCCTTGAGTCCTCCATTCTCTACCTACCTGATCTGTAATCCTCCCCTGTTCCTCTTATAGAAACCCCCTTGCTAATAGTACCGTCTAATTGTATATGCTTTTCGGTGTCCGAAATCCTCAGAAGTAGAGATATCTTCTCCTTTAATACCCCTCTCAAACAAGTTGGAAAAAAGCCTTCCCTTCCTAAATTGCCCCCAGAGACTATCCTTAATAAACGTTTATGCTACGTTCTTTTTTAAAGCACACTATATTTCTCAACAGAATTTTTCAAAATTACTTCAACGTCTCGTAAAGTCCTGGGTCAAGATCTTTAAATTTCTGGCTTTCTTCTAATTGTCTCTTTTAACCTTTGTATCTGTATCTCTGGAAGATTATTTTTCTTCCCTCCAAAAGTATTTTCATTAAATACAGATCGACCCTAATAACTCCTCCTCCCACTTTTTTTTATTAGTTGTGGAGATCTAGACCTCTGGATGGGCTAACCTTTGATCTCAGACCTCTCCGGTACTATATTTCGCTCGATTAATTACTCTAGGCTGTGAATTCCCAGAAGGATTGATATTCTCCTTATAAGCAATATATATACTCTTACAATACTTTTAACTTATTTTCTTCAGTACTCTCTCCTAGTTCACACTCAGAAAGATCTTTGATACATCCCTGCCAACCATTTGCTCTAAACCAGTAGGCTCATTCAAAAAAAACCTTCCATCAGAAAAAATCACAGAAAAAATTCCCACACTAAAAAATATCTCTATAAAGCCCCAAACTGAATTAAATACGCAAAAAGCACCTAGGTTTCCTCCACCCAATGAGACAACCGGAAATCGATATGTTCCTGAAAATGGTAAATTCGGAAAGATCGTTGGAGTCCTTTAACGAAGATCAAAAAACACTATCTGGAATAGACAAAATCGTACCCAACAAGATATTCAGCGTTGATTATTCTCTTGAATCAGATCCTGACATAATATTAAAGCCCTCATATAATGGGGTGGTAAATAATTGTGGTCAGGGATCATTTGGGATATACTCAGGATGTGTAAGAGACTTCTGGAGAGATCGGAATACAGGATATGCTATCCTTGAAAAGAGACCCTACGGAAAGATTTTCTGGGGGAACTTGAATCCTTTTATATACATTGTGTTGATGAAGGGATCCTTTCAAAGGTGAGGCTCTTTTTTTTACTCCCGAAAAAAAAAAAACACAAGTTGCAACGTTTTACCTTTACACAAGGTCGCATAAAGGTATTGTCCCTCTGAGAGGTCGCCGAAAAGGAGTGGTATTGATTCCTTAGACACAGAATAACGGAATCTATGTGGACAAAGGTACTCAGGACTTTGTTACTGCCCTCTCATTCCTTATCTGAGAGATACTGCTGACCACCTAAAGAAACTGAGGGGATTAACATCGAGAAAGTATGTATGGTTGGCCTCAGTGGATGTTGGAGGCACTATATAGCAGTATTCCGCACACTGGGGCCTCATCCGTTAAATATTTCCTTGGAATGAGAGGAGACAATTTGAAAAACATAATAAAATGGTTCTTGAACTGTTGGAATTTATTCTTACCCATAATTGATTCCTACTTCGACCCAGGGTCAACCACCAGCTCAGGGTACCGCTAAGGGAAGCCCATGCGCTCTGCCACATGCGAATCTATTCCTGGGGCTGGTGGTGAGAGGGCCCTGTGAGTACGGAGAGGAAATGGAGGGGTTCAAAACCAATAAAATTCTTACTGGGGCAGATTCATTAGATGAACGTCCTTCGTGCTGTGGCAGGCACGGAGGCGTCGTTAAGAGAATTCATACCAGGTGATTGAACACAAAATGAGAATTGGTTGACATTTACATTAGAGAACTCAAATGACAGAATAGCTTTTTTGATCTTAGGAATTTCAGGGAAGATTTTGGGTTACATACAAACCTTGGACCTTCGGAAGGAGTACGAGCACTAATATTCCTCCTGCGGTGGGTATTCAAATAAACCCCCTGAAAAGAGTTAAACCGCAAAGGTCAATTACCTACGTATGACGAGTAGAAACTGCTCCAGAATAAGAGATTATTACCAACGGAAAATGACTCAAGGATAGATTCCTGGAAAGGGGTGAATATCCACCTCCATCAGTATTGAAGCCTGCATTTAAGAACGCACTTAGGAGTGACAGAACCATCATTTGAACCGAGGGACCAAGAGATGAGGAAACCCAATTTTAAGGGTAATAGGCACATATGACAACCGAAACAATAAATGTAAATGAAATATCTTTGCGGAGAATATTAGGGTTATATTTGCATGAGAAAAATGATCTAATCTGATCTGCGTCCTCTCTAAAACTCCTCAAGTGACATATTGAACGAGGGAAGGTCATTGAGGAGGATAGCTGATTCACAGCCTTATAACGTCACCAAAACCAACTAGGTTACATTGTGTTAGAACGTAAATACGATGGGAATGTTTAGATGCGGAAGATGTACATTTTTGCAAGTAATATCTGTCAGACTAAGGAGTTGAGTTCGTGACGGGAAATCTATGTGATTCGTATTTATAATATGGCTGTAACCAATGAAGTTGTTTATCTCTGTAATTGTAGCTTTGGCAAAAACAATACATAGGCAAGACACCAGACAGTATTAAAAATCAGCATAGTGAAACACTTAGGGATGTGCGGACATAGACGTTACACCTCTCTTGCCCAGCATATCTGGATGGAGCAATGAGGAGATTCCTCGGGCCTGATGTATCTGTGTATGGAAAAGAAAAACTCGACAGTAAGAAAAGGAAATCCATTGATAAAAAATGTACTTGAAGGAAAACAGAGTGACCTTTAAAAGAAACGTATACAGCCAAGGTCATAAACGAACTCCTATATTTTGGCATGTTTTATTTGAAATCGCCTGGTGCGTATATATCTAACGTTTCCTTGTAACCTGTAGTTGCCTCATACGGATATAAATGGGTGGTTGGTAATCTGGCAGAATAGCCAGTATTATATAAACTATTGATCTCAGGGGATTAATATATACTATTCTTGATCCAAAACTTAATACTCTAACTCATTGTATACATCTGTATTGATTCAATATTTCAAATGATTTTTTTCTTTGTCCTATTGGGTGTCCCTCTTTGATCTTCTATGGTCATTTGGCCCAATGAGGAATATATAGTTGGATAACTTAAACCGTTGTTTATTATCTGACCACCAAGATTGAAATAAATACTACAAAAGTCTGTATTGCTGTTTACCTAGTGATAAGTAGGGCCTTAATCTCTGGATGAAAAGGATGAGATAGAACTGGACATCAATGCCCTGTTACAGCAACGTGAGAATTGAGATGTATGTAGTGGGAGAGTCTGAGTTGACGCGCGTTGGAGTTTGGGCGCGAGTGCAGAAGATCTTGCGGCCGGTGATGATGTCCGGCGCATGCGCAGTAGATATGTGACGCCGAGCCTTCGGCGCACTCGCGCTGAGCGTTGCTGGTTGTTCATGGTTTGCCCGCCTTTGCCAGCGCATAGCGCAGTAAGCGACCTGACGATCGAGTTATCGTATGCGTGCCGGTTGAACTCCGCAGTTGCCATAAAAATAAAAAAAAACTCTGCCTTAACGCCGGCGCATGCATTTAGAGACGCCGAGTGTGAGCACACCTGAGGCACGGTAAACAGCGGTCATATTTGGACCTATTTAAGATGGGATACAGAACATAGAACATCAGCATATCGAGGAGACTTACTATCTTGGAGTCAGTGTGACGTCCCCTAGGAGATCCTCCTGATGATCCCCACAATATGGAGGGGGGGAAACGAGGCGAGAGATAAGGTATTTGATGTATCTTGAATGAGATGTTGGATAAATGTATGCTTATGTTCCCTACGACGGACTATATTTTAGATATTACCACATCACCTGAAAGATAAAATTGCAGTTGTTCCATACAGTTGGGACTGTGAGCCTTTGAGTACTTTTTTGGGACACTACAGGAATAGCGATAACTTGTTGTTTGGATTTTGAACTGATAATATCTTTACAACATTGCCAGAAATATATATAAGTTAATGTGTTCTGTGTTGATAGGGACACAGATTGATTAAATAGGGTGAGCCTACCAATAACTAAGGCCGTCCGTATCGAGACGATTACTGTGATCTATTTACTGGATAAGAGTAGGGTAAAAATAGATAGGGACAGTGGGCGCATTTGTATATATCATTAAAAATGAGAGATAGATTTGAGATACGAACGTATTTTTATGGTATATATTAAAATTTTATTTTTTTAGAGTTTTGGATTTGTTAGGATTTTTTTCAGTGACTGGTTTGTTTGATCCAAAGTCCTAAATAGATAATTTTTCCTGAGGGAATTTTTTCTAGTGATTTTTTCAGGTAGGGATACCTAATGGAAATTCTGTGTACTGGATCCAGGGACCCCGATCATGTCGTGGTAGATCGCGTGAACCTCTGTAAAGTGTATAAAAGTTACCCAGCTCCCACCTCTGTTTATCATCATCCCACAAACAGACGTGCTGGTCGAACGTTTTAAAACAAGACCCAGAAGGCTAATTTTAAAACGGGTAAGTTTTGAAAATGAATGGTCGAGACTGGGAATTATTCTACTACCCTAAGCTGTTTTCCATCAGGAGGTTTGCCCCCAGCATCCAAAGGGAGTTCCCCATTTGGAGTTTGTTGTATGGTAGACACACCCCAGGGGTTGTTGGATGTTCCAAGGAGACCTGGGAAGGGATTCACTCCGAATAAAAGTGTAATAGAGGCATATCCCAGATGCAGGAGAATATGCCCAGGTGATGGCCTATTGGTGAAGGAGCATCTTCTCCAGGCTCAAGAGGCCAGCAGGGTCTATAATAGTCAGCTCGTCTCAGGCAGTTTCACTCGGA
The DNA here is from genome assembly GCA_025379985.1 of Phyllomedusa bahiana. Taxonomy (NCBI): domain Eukaryota; kingdom Metazoa; phylum Chordata; class Amphibia; order Anura; family Hylidae; genus Phyllomedusa; species Phyllomedusa bahiana. The sequence continues at coordinate 125,381 of JAODAL010002216.1, read as the reverse complement.
GAGCCGAGTTCTGTTGCTGGTACCCACAGTAGAAAAGCAAGTTTCTTCTCAGCAAAATGGCAAGCCATATGAGTAGTCGAAAATGATCGAAGTGAATTACAAGGGTACACCAAACCAGACAGGAGGAAAGCCCGACCAAGTGTATCATGTGAATTTGTTAAACACCCTGTAAAGATAGGGAGACTCTTCAGAAGCCTCGTGCGCTGTGGGGTTTCCCCACCCCACCCCACGCCCAACTGGACGCAAGACAGTGAAGGGACAAATGTTGGCGGATACCCACTCCTCAGAACAGCAGTGGTAAAACGATGCTCCTACATATTAGAGATTATATTTACAGAAACCCAGTCGAACCACCGTAGTAGAATAGATAACCAATCACTGAACCCCCAGTAAGGGTCATTTTAAAACCCTATAGGGATAGCCCGAGGCTCGCTAGGGAGATTCATTTTCGACTAGGAGGATCCAAAGGGATGTTGGACCCTATGGGTGATCGAGGAAATCAAAAAAGAGTGTGAGGTACTAGTCCCATAGTCCTCGTCCTGAAGCCCAATGGGGAATGGCGATTTTGTAACGATTAAATCGCAAACTATAGTGAGGTGGACCAAGGAAGATGCCTAACCCCATACCCGGGTAATGAATTGATTGAGAGACTGGTCCAGCCGGTATATCCACGACCCTGGTATCTTACCAAAGGTTATTGGCAAATTCCTTGCAAAGAGGCTAGGGAGAATGACAGAGTTTTCTCGGCACGCCTGAAGGTCTTTCCGAGTATGTCCGTGTGCCTTTGGCTTACAGGAGCCCCAGCCACGTTCTCAAGAGGGCCATGGACCGGGTGATTGCGTCCCCACAGGAAATATGCGGCGAGCCTATCTTGATGACAGTCATTTTAAGTCAGGACTGGGAAAGTCATCTGTCCTAAGGTTCAGGCTGTCCAGGGGGCTAACGGAGGCGGTTCACGTTAACACCCAGTAAGTTCGGCCATAGGGGAATGGAATAGAAGCCTGAAACCTAGGGTACATCGTGGGGCGAGGAGTGTCAACCTCCACTTAATATAAGTGGAAGCCCCCGCCATAAGACCCTCACCCACCAACCCAAGCAGTCACCTACCCCAGAACAAAAAACAGGTCAGGGCTATCCTGGGAATTGTGGGGCACTATATACGGTCCCCTCCCCCAATTTCGCCCGAGATATCGTTAGCCCACTACTACGACCCTGACAAAAGGCGCCAAGACAGCCGCGAATAAATGGACCCCCAGAATCTGAAGGGTCCAATCAGAAACTAAAGTCAGCCCTCTGTAGGCAGCCCGTGTTATGGTTTGCCTCCGAATTTTTTCAGGGAATATGTGGAACATGGACAGATGCGTCGGATGCGGGTATATACGAGCTGTGCAGTCACAAGCATTAATGAGAAGAAGCACCCGGTAAGCTGATATGAAAAGCATGTCCCCGCAAGATGAAGAATAACTCGATAAATCCGATAAAGAGTGGCCTAGCCATTAAGTGGGCCCTGATTCCCTGCTCTACTATCTACTGTCGCAGGTTTGTGTTGTCGGATCAAGCCCCCCTCATGGCTAAGAGAGAAGAAAGGGAAAAATGCTCGGGACACCCGCTGTTGTCTTGGCCCTACAGTGGGTGGAGATTTTAACTTCTCATTATAGGAACATAGGCCCCTGAGCAACAGGGTAAAGCAGATGCCCTGTCAAGGGTGCACTGCTGAAGAGTAAAGATTCCCAAACAACGGCCATGCGGGCAGAGGGGGAGGTATGTTAAGAGGACAGAGGGGATTGAGTCGGACGCCAGAAATATGTTGTCCACCAAGGACCCTGGCGTTTTGTGATGTGGAAAAACCAGTAATTCATGTGTCAGCGGCGGTAGGCTTGCTGACACAACGTTTTAGAGTGTTTTATAATTTGCACAACAAGTATTCTGGGTCTGTTTTTCACAGGAGCAGTCCTAGAGTTTGTAGGGGTGGGTGGGTTGACTGCTCCCACATTTTTCGGTCCAGGCCAGAGTTGTTTTGTGTCTATGTAAGCCTGGAGATCAGGTTGGGAGGGGTGGTGATTGTTTTATTTTGTCCTGTGATGCGGGGAGATTGCTGGTGTGCACATCAGAAGATCCCAAGAACAGACTACACACCGGTCCGTCAGTTGGAGACAAGGAAGGCTGGATGCCTGATCTGACACAGAACTGTAAGTGTCCCCACACGGAAGCTGTGAAACCTGTTTTATTTTCTCTGCAATAATGGCTGAAAGTTAAGCCCACGTTTACGTTTGGCTGTTTGTTTAAGGCGAAATAAACGCCTCAGACGTTTAAACATAGCTGAAGGACCTGGTCCTGTAATTGTCCTACCACCGACTGATCCCTTAACAATATATAATATGATATATAAATAATATATATAATTATATAATAATATATATATATATATATATTATAGTTTGTTACTGTAATGTGTAATCCTTATGGTTCTTGAGACTGGCCGGGACTTGTAGTTCTACAACTACCAAGTACCCTAGGGGATTTACAATTAAAATAAAAGTGATGTAAAAATAAACAAAAAAAAATTGTAAAAGTTCAAAACATCCCCCTTTTGCCATTTAACAAATACAATAATCAAAAAGTGACACACAATTGGTATTGCCTCAGTGTTAAAAATCCAATCTATTAAAATGTAACATAATTTTTTCCACATGGTGAACAAAGTAGAAGAAAAAAATTCCACACGTCTAAACTGATTTTTTTTGCTTGTCACTCCACATTCCCAAAAAACTAAAAAAAAAAAAATAATACACTGCACACCTATATACTGATCTACTGAGCGAGGCCTATATACCTAATGAGGGGCTACCTAATCTGGAACCATATACCTGTCTACTAAGGAAGCCTATATAGCTACTCAATGGGTGACTATTATAGTTTTTATTACATAAAACAACATGCAATTTAATTTTTTGTTCCTGATCCATTCACAAAGAATTGGGGTAGGAGGGAGGTGAGCGATCGGAGGGGGGGGGGGGGGGGGAGACACTGTCGGACTGTATAACTTGTGTTTCTTTGTCCCATTTAAAAAATTAATTTTCTTCTATTACATAACTTTCCATGGACATACAAAACCACAATCATCAATCATGCCAAGTAAGGAACAATTTTCCAAACCATCCCTATCCTCCTTGCCCAATCCTTTTTTTTGCGGGCTATACGCAAATATAGATCTCAGAGAATTTGATATGGGCCCAGAAATACCCCAGGCCTAGCATTATCATACTCACTAACCAAAGCAGAGGGAGGCGCCTGGCTCTTCTCCCGGACCTCAAACTTAATATCTCTGCGGCGACCATGACACGAGTCTTGGACACTATTTTCATAATATGTCTCTAAACTTTGGGTTCAACATGAGTCCTTAAAATATGGTGCACAGATAGCAGCGCTCCCTGGGTCCGGTCCTCACCATGCAAAAAAACTCCTCTGCCATTCCCATTGGTGACCCGAACTTCTCATACTGGTCTACAATCGTTCCCTTCTAAAAATGACCTGTTTCGACCCGGGTGCCCTCTCACACCTATGGTAGGTAATCCGGGCATTCCGGGCCCCGTGGCTGAGGTCCTGCCCAGGCAGCTGGGTGCAAGCCCATCCTCTACAATCTTTGGGAGGGTGCTGGCAGGGGACTCCCTTGGCTCTTATGATTTGACGATGATCTAGCGGCGACATCTCTCTCTAGATTAACCTACTATCAGTTACGCAGTCTCTACTCTGCATATAAAATCCCGTTAGATCTTCATAGGGCTCTTTCGCTTTTCGAGGAGTGGTGTTTACGGGGTCCCACAGGGAAACGAACGCTCTCGAGAGTGTATGGCTTGTTACAGCCATCCACAGATCACAGATTCTCTTTCCAGGAGGCCTGGGAGAGGGAGTAGGGAGGACTTTTGCGACGGAGGATTGGGAGAAGACCTTCTTCCTAGCCCACAAATCGTCTGTCGAAGTCAAGGCTCAGGAGCAAAATTATAAAAAAATAGCTTGGATAAGTCCTGGCCCTACTCTTCCATAAAAAGTAAAAAAAGAAAAAATAGCTCACCTACGGCCGATATAATTGTCCAAAGTTCCCTGTATGCCTCCTTCTGTACCCGGGCTCTCCGCTGGCTGGGCGGAAAAAAAACCCAAAAAAGAGTCCGGTGTGTCAGGTGCAACTTAAAAAGTAGCATAAAAATCTCATCCGAATTCATTGGGGAAATAGAAAAAATTTCGCTTTATTTTTCATTTTAAAAAAACAGAAAAACGACATACAGAAAAATCACGCGCCAAGCAGACGGTTTCGGGCAGAAAAAGCCCCGTTCACTGCTATTTAATAAGGAAGACACATAAAATTTAAAAAAATAAGTACACCAATCATAGTGAGTGAAAATGGACACGGACAAAATAAAAAAGAGGGAGGGGGGGAAAGGGAAAGGGGAAGGGAGGGAAGGAGGAAGGAGGAGGGAAAAGGAGGAAGATGAGAGAGGGGATATATGAAAAACCAACATTTAACAGCAGGAAAACAATTAATAAATGTACAATAAAACGTTTTTAAAAGTTTTAAAACCCGCGTGTTTGGTGCCAATTTAAGTCCAAAACAACAATTGGTTTTTCCCCAAAGGAAAAACTTTGTTTGAAAAAAAAAAATGCCATGGTGTGGCCAATTATAAAATTACAAATTAAAAAAAAGTGGCAATTATGGGGCTAAGGAAACCCCAAAAAGGACAAAGGAAATTTGGAAAAAAATTCTGCTAATGAATACATAAAAAAAATTAGGTTCAGTTAACACTTTTGGCCAAAAATGTTAACCCCACCCCCCAATTCATAAGGGGGAAACCCCCGTGCGGGTTTGGGTCCTACCTATTGTCCCCCCTTTTTTGGCCCTATTCAAAACCTGAAATCCCTTGGGAGCAAAGAAAACCTGCTTCAAAGAAACTGCAGGGTTTTAAAACCCTGGGGAAGTGGGGGGGTGCAAACACCAAAATGGGGATCCCACTCCTCCCTACATATATATAATAAAAAAAACCCAAATGGTTTGCACAAAGGGAAAAACTTTTTTTTGGAAAAAACAAATGACATTTTGGTGTGGAAAGAAAATTTATGGGACTTTTACAAATTAAAAAAACCCAGTGGCACATTAGGGGATAAGGAAAACCGGGTAAAAAGGGAATGGGGAAATTTGGGAAAAAGCTTTAAATGCAACTAGAAACATTAAAAAAATTGAGGTTCTAGTTCCCCCTTTTTTGGCCAAAAATGCTTAAGCCCCCCTCCCAATCAAAAGGGGGGACCCCAAAGTGAGGTGGGTCCTAGTATTTCCCCCTTATTGGGCCCCCCCCCCCCCTTTTCGGGCCCCTAAATCCCTTGGGGAGGAAGATCCCTGCTTCAAAAAAAAAATTTTTTTTTTTTTTTGGCCCCTTTTAAAAAACCCCGGGGAAGTGGGTGGGGTTGCAAAACACCAAAAGGGAGACTCCCAACTCCTCCCTCCCATAAATATAATAAAAAAAACAATTTGGTTTTTTGCCCCCTGGAAAAAACTTTTTTTTTGAAAAAAAAAAAATGCACACTGGGGGTGGCAGAATTTCCCATATAGCCCATTACAAATTAAAAAACAGGGCAATTGGATAAGGGAAAAAGGGAAAAGGGGACATGGGAAATTTTGGAAAAAGCATTTTATTTTTTGCTAACTAGAATACTTAAAAAAATTGAGGTTTCTTTCAATTTTTGGCCAAAAAGGGGCTTAAGCTTTTTTGGGGCCAAAAGTGTGAATGAAAACCTAAATTTTTTTTCATGATTCTAGTTGCAAAATGTTTTTTTAAAATTTCCTATGCCCCATTTGAGGGTTTTCCCCCCTTATTCCTTAATTTTCCCATTGTTTTTAAAATTTGAAAAGCCCTATTTTAAATTTTCCCTTGCCACACCATTGGTGCATTTTTTTTTTAAAAACCCAAAGTTTTTCCCTGTGAAAACCCAAATTTTTGTTTTTTGTTTAATAATATTTTAGGGAGGAGGGGGTAGTCTCCATTTTGGTTTTTGGCACCCCCCCCATTTTCCCCCGGGTTTTTTAAACCAGGGGCAGTGTTTTTGAAGCGGAATTTTCGCTCCCTAAGGTAGGGGTTTTGAAAAAAAAAGGAAAACCAATAGAGGTAAACCAATACGTGGGCCCCACCTGACTTGAGGCCCCCTTGTGATTGGGGGGGGGGCTTCCCCCTTTTTTTTGGCCCAAAAATTTTGGTGAAATTTAAAACCCTAAATTTTTTTTAATGTTTCTAGTTAGCATAATGTTTTTTTCCCAAATTTCCTATTTTCCCAAATTTGAGGGTTTTTCCTTTAGCCCATAATGTCCACTGTTTTTTTGAATTTGAAATTTGGTTTATATAATTGCTGCCACCAGTGTGCATTTGTTTTTTCCCCCCAAACAAAGTTTTTCCATTTTGCAAAACCAATTGTTGTTTTTTAAATTTTTATATAATAGGAGGGAGTGGTAGTCTCCATTTTGGTGTTTGCCCCCCAAACCCATTTCCCCCATTTTTTAAAAACCAGTCCCCAGTTTTTCTTTGGGGCAGGTATCTTCGCCCCCCCTAAGGTAGGGCGGGGTTGAATGGGGCCCCAAATAGGGGTTTACAATGGGCGTAGGACCCCCCTGAAATTGAGGCCCCCTTGATGTTTGGGAGGTGGCTTTAAGCTTTTTTCCCAAAAAGGGGTGAATGAGAACCTAATTTTTTTCTGAATTCCCTTGTTAGAGTAATGTTTTTTAAAAAATTTTTCCTATGCCCCATTTGAGGGTTTTCCTTAGTCCAAAAATTAAATTTTTTTGAATTTGTAATTCTAGTTTTAAGACCCAAAAAGGCCTTTTCAAAAGTTTTGCCCCTTTAACCAGTCCCCCCCTCGGGGGGGTTCCCCCACAAATTCAATCCCATAAAATTTTAAAACTTGCTGTATTTCCCTTTTGATTTTTTATAAAGTTTTTGGAAAGAAACCCGGACATCTTTTCCCTGTGTTTATTGATGCTCGCTAAATGTTCTAAATATGCGATTTTTTTATTTTTCTAATGGTGCGGGCCAACTTTAATTTTTTTATTACCAATTTACTTTGTATAATGTACACAGCGGGTTTCCCTTGAAAACCAATTTAAAGGGAATTTTCTTGATGGGGGAAAATTGGTGGTATCATCTGCATATAAAAAGTATATTTTTAATGCTAAATTTTTAGACCATTACAGCGGGGGACCCCCGCATTTTGTAGAAACCCGTTTGAGACAAAAAGGTTTTTTTAGGGGGGGAGAAAATTTCAGGGGATGGGAGAAATGAAAAATCCCCCCCAGGGGTTTATGTTTTTTTTTGGGAACACCCAAAAAAATTCCCCTTTTCAAGAAAATTGGGGGAAAGTGGGGAATTTTTTGTAGGATATTTTAAATTTTTAAGAAAATTGGGTTTTAAATTTTTCCCAATTTCTGCTATTTGGTGCTGAATAAATTTCTTTGTAATATCGTAACCCCTGTTTAAATTTTTTTTTGTAGAAGTTTTGACTGGGGTTTTTTTTGCTTATTTTCTTCTTTGGTTTTTTAAACAGAAACGCGCTTTTCAGTAAACCCCCAATTTTTAGGAAAACCCTTTTTTCTGTAATTTTTTTGCCGAGGCCCTAAGCCTCCCTTCCCGTATGCAAAAATTTTTTTGGTCTTTAAATACTCGCCCCTTAAAAGGGATGGAAATTTTTTGAAATTTCCCCCTGGGAAAGGAAATGTTGGCTTTTTAAAAAAGGTTACCGTGCTAGGTTTTTATAAAAGGTGGGGGGAAATAAATTTCCCCCCTTTTTTTAGTGTCCCCCCAAAAAGATGTCTAAGAAAAAGGGGAAAACCCAATTTGTTTCCCAAATTTTCTTGGGAACCCTAAATTGTAGGGATTAGAATTTTTTTCCCCCAAAAAATGAAGGGCTGTATGAGCGCTACAAACGGACCCCAGTGATTAAAAGGGGGCCCCCCCCTCGCTTTTAGCCCCAATTTCCATATGATCCCCCCAAGAACGGGTTTTGATGGGTGGTAAAAGGGCAAAGTTCTTCCCACCAAACCCTGACCCAAATTTGTTTAAAATGGGGGAGAAAGTAGCAACCCCTAGGAGCACCCCTTTTGCTAAGTGGAAAAAGTAGGGAATTTTAAAATAGTTTTTTTATGTAAAAAATTTAAACAATAGAAGATAAAATAAACTCCCGTAAGCCCTCCGAATATGTGCTTTTTTTAATTTTTTGGGGGGAAAAGTACGCAGTGGCTTCCAATGCTATAAATTTATGTGGGATGCTAGGGAAAAAAAGACTGGCCCCGTCTAGAGTGTCCCAAATATAATTTTTCCATCCACTCAATTTTAGTTTATTGTTTAAGTACAGACGTGTTCCCCTTGAATAACCGGTGTTTTTTGAAAATGGGTTTTAAATATTTGTCAACAAAAAAAACTTAACTTTTCCCCCCGGGAAAATTTTTAATGGGTAAAATAAGGTTCCCAAATTTTGGGGGGGGGGAAGGGGTCCTTTTTTGGATCTTTGGGGGCACCCTAAAAAAAGGGTGTAAACAGGGGTTTCTGGCCCAAAAAGGTATTTATTTTTTTTGTTTTTTTAGTAATAGCCCCCAAAAGGGAAATCCCTCCTCCCAAAACCTTTTTTTCTTAAATTTTTTTTTGAAGTGGGGTAGGACGTTTTTAACCCCGGGCGTGGTTGAAACACTCAGTATAGTTTAGCCTGAATATGTATAGATGTCCCGGGGCTGCCAAACCCCTTTTTTTAGAATATCATGAGGGAAATACAGCAAGTTTTAAATTTTATGGCATTGAAATTTTGGGGGAAACCCCCTCGGGGGGGGAGACTGGGCTTTGGGGCAGACTTAAAAGGGCCTAATTTAAAAGGGTCTTAAATTTTAGGCACCAAAAAAAAAAGGTTTAAACTTTTTTAAAAAAATTTATTTTAATTTATTAATTGGGTTTTACCCGCTGTTTACATGTTGCGTTTTTAATATATGCCGGGCCCTCTACATCTTTCCCCCCCCTTTTCCCTTTCCCTTTCCCTTTCCCCCTTCCCTCCCTTCCCCCTTTTCCTTTCCCCCCCCCTCTTTTTTTTTTGTAGTCACGTGTCCCTTTTCATACTAAAGATTGGTGTACATATTTTTTAAAATGTTAAGTGTCTTCCCCTTTGTGAATACAAAGGGAAAAAGGGATTTTCTGCCCAAAGGGGGTGCTGTGGCAGGTGGAAATTTTTTTTTATTTTTTCCGGTTTTTTCTGTTTTAATATGAAGAATAAAGACATTTTTTTTTATCCCCAATGAATTTTGGGTGGAGTTTCTTTTGTCATCATACTTTGTTAAGGGTTTCACCTGGCAACCGGGCTTTTTGATGTACCTTCCCTATACCAGGGACCGGGTAAAATGCTGGCGTGTCAATCACCAAAGGGCCCAAATTTCTTTTTTTGGTGGGGCTGCAAAAATTTTCCCGCCCTTTTTGGGGGCAAGGGTTTTTGGGTCTCATACATTCAATAATGGGATAGGGGGTTTGGGGGAAAGACCCCGCTGCCCTGCTCCTTCCAAAGTTCCTTCCCCGGGTCCCACCCCTTTTAGCCCACCTTTCTATTCCCCGATTCTAGCTGCAAAGAAATCATCCCCCGGCCTTGGGTGTCCCAATCGGGGGCCAAAATATACTTCCGGGCTGGGGGGGGTCAAATGTCTTGCAGGCGATGGAGGAGCTGGAAAAAGATTCCCCCAATTTTTTGGAGGGGGATATCTTAGATTTGGGAAAGGGTTGGTTTTTTTAATTTTTTCTGCTCGTTTTTTACGGGCCCCCTTTTTAGTGACTTCCTTTCCCCCCTTTTTAGTATTTGCCACGAGTTTTTTTGAAGATGGGAAAGTGATTTAAAAAAAAAGAAAAAATGTAAAAATTTTGAGATCGACCCCTTATTTTCTTATTGGGTCCTTTTTTTTGGTTGTCCTTTGTTTCTTTTTTAAAGGTTTTTAAAGGTTTTGAGGGGTGGTTCCAAACCTGTTTTTGCAATGCGAATTGGGTACTTATTTTTCCCATTTCAGCGAGGGAGTCACACCCATCTATTTTTCCCCCGGCTCTCTTCCTTTTTTTTGCTCCCTATAATGAGTCACCCCTGTCACCCAGCCCTTTTTCGGGTTTTAATTAAAAAATGTTTTTGATAAAAAATGGGGGTTTTTTTCGGGGCCGGGCGTTTTTTTGAAAGTTGTAAAATGCAAGCTGTCCAAGGGATTGATAGAATTTTTCTCCAGTTTTGGCCATGACCCCCCCCGACAATAAAGCCATTAGGCACAACAGTGCAGAGGTCATTGATCTGTCCACAGCAGACGCGCAGTCCGTGATTGCCATCTGGTGGGGATAGTCAGCAACAACCCTCATAAGACAACAAAGAGTCCACCCACCTCATTATATTTTCAGCCAGTAAAAGAGCAGCTGAATATGAGAGAGGAGGGGAAACCGGGACAGAGTTTTGGGCCTATAAAACACATGGTCAGACTCAAATCTGTGTTCATAGCCTGGGGTTCAATTTCAGATTGAGCTGTGTTCCATTTTCTTTCATCCATGCCCCTTGGATCTGAAGGCTGACACCTTGTAAGTGTGAAATCTTCTAAGTTTTTATCCCTTTTATTTTCATAACTGTATTGATGTGTATGTCATAGTCCTTGTTAGTGTATTTTGTTTATGTAAGCACTGTAAATCATTTTAATATTAAAGTTATCAGTAATATGTGAATTCTTGTTGTTGCACGGATCCATTTCCTTGAAGGAGTGTTTTTTTGTAGCTGCTGGAGAGCAGTGAGGTGACCCTGTAAGCATTTTTTACGTGTTTTTTAGAATATCTGTTAGGAATCAGATTCCTTCCGGCTGATTCCTTTTTGATTATTGAAGGAAGGTAGTGGCAGCGGATAACTTTGGGGTGCTGGAACTGTCTTGTGGTGCGATTTATGCTTGATTCGCTACCTGATTGAGAGGTGAGTGCAAGTGGAGATAAACCCCATTACAGTGGCCCCCTGTCACGTGCTGGTGAGTGGGTACGTGACAGTTTATGTTCAACCAAATCATCAATTTTACTTATTTTACCTGACTTTTTTGAAAAACTCAATCGGTCTCCTCAGTTCAATGAGAGCCAAATCATAATCAAAGGATTTCTTCACTTTTCTATCTGTTTTGCTGGCCGGGTTGTAGTCACTCTGACGGTGGAGGTTCTTTACACCAAATGTCCTACCTACAATAGAAGCAAATTGAGTAAGCAGAAACCTAGGTAGAGCCCTGTATGCCTCACATTCACAGGATTGTCTCCAAGATGCTCATATTCCTGATAGAGAACACATGGGGAGTTGTAGTTAGACAACGAGCAGAGCTTATATGAAATAGATGGGAACACTTACCTCCAACCTCGACACTGATAGTAGTGAGAGCCTCATCTAGATGGAAGCAGTGAGCGACGGTCAGGATAGTTAATCTGCTCACAATAGATCCTTTACATATTTCCTGAGAACCCGGACGCTTTAAATTAAAATGGAAAAGAAAATGTCAAAAACTGGTTAATATCAGTTCCTTGGACTATATGATGCTAAGCAGATCCTATGACTGGTACCGCATATTTGTCTTCTGCCGCTAGGACACGAAGGAGGTGATTTATAAAAGGGTTTGCAGCAGTTTTCTGGTGGAAAAAGTCAGAAGCTTTGGCAAATGCCTGTTTTGCACTAAAATCTGTTACTTTTTCTAACTGACCTGCTGACAGGTTGTGGAGGGGCCGGGGTCTACCATTTCCTGACAGATTTACTATCATCTACACCAGAAATTACTGTGATTTGTAGTGGAAATCTACTCCAGCTCACAGCAGATTTCATAGTGAGGTGCACAGGCAGCTACAATTGCACAAATTGTATGAAGAGACGTCCGAGTTCCTTTTACTCCAATGATCTTCAGTTAAAAAACTTGGCTATAAAATGCAAGGATTAACCCCTTAAGCCGAACGCCTGAAAAGTAGTCAATGACCAGAAAATTTTTTTTAGTTTTTGCCTCCTCGCGTTTCAACAGTTGTAACTTTCATATTTTTTCAATGACGCAGCTGGATGAGGCCTCGTTTTATTCGAGACAAGTTGTACTTTATGGGGGCAAAGTTCACTTATAAATAATTGCAGAATTTTTTTTTTAATTTTTTTTTTTTTTAAGTTTTACACCATTCACACTTCACCTGTTAGATTAATTCTACAGATTATTATGGTCGTGTGGATACCTAGTATGTGTAGTTTTTTTTTGTGTGTTATGTATGCACAATTTTTTTTTAAATATTTATTTTTATTTTATTTATTTTTTTCTACACTTTATGTTTTTTACTTTTTTTTTAAAAATCCCATGAAGGGAGAACTGTCTTACTTTATTAATTTTTTTTTTTTTTTTTTACACTTGGTAATGTATTAGCATATTCATATATGCTAATACATTATAATCTGTGTCAGTCTGACACAGGCAGTGATCAGGACAGCACACAGTCTGTCCTGGGCACTGGCTTGTTACACAGACAGCCCTGGGGCTACTCTAGGTCCCCAGAGCTGACTGTGCAGCCGTTCCCTGAGCTCTGTCGGGTCACCGGGCGTTCCGATCACCCAACAGAGCAGGGAAACCCTTTGATTGCGCTGCGGTGACGAACTGGTTAAAGCAGCGGCTAGCGGAGGTTTCCCCCGCTCCCCGATGCTGGTAGGAGCTGTGCTGGGAACAGGGCTGTGTAGTAAAGCCACGTTGTCAGCGCTGCTGCGGCGCCGGGGGCCGCAAACTCCGATGTCTGCAGCGACGCCAAAAGACGTCGCTGCAGACGAACGACCTGAAATGCCCGACTCTCAAAAGATGGTGGACGGTCGCTAAGGAGTTAATAAATCTGCTCAACGTGTTTTTATTTTTTACATGGCTGTCTGACAGCTTACTGACACTGTTTATCTGCTATTTCCTAGCACTACAGGACTCCATATAAACAGGGTCAATATGCTGCCAGAAAGCTGGATGTTTCTTGTAGCAAAGTGATGCTAAGTAATACTGACTAGCAGTTGAGGATAATGACTTTCTTACTTGCTTAAACTATTCAGCTACAGATTTATGACACTAAAAGACAATTGTAATGACTGTGTGAACTATATTTTTGTGTCTGACACAAAGAATATACTTCAATGAAATAGCCAAAATATGTTTTCTCCATAAGACATGTGGTATACTTTGGAATACCTTTTTTCACAGTATCCCACCATATCCCTGCAACAAATTACCAAAATGCAGTGGGAATAGGGCCTTAAAAGGGTTTTCTCACTACAATTATTAGTTTTTAACATGAAGGGAAAGGTAAATGAAGACTTTAATCAAATACACTGTTTTGACTTTGCTTTGGTCAGGAGATAAACAAGATTTTATCTACTCTTAAAGCACACAGTTTTTTTTGGTTACGACCATCTTTCTCCACCTCTCCCTGCTCTCTCTTATCTCTCATTGCTCCATGTTGTCAGTTCAGTCATTGTGAGTCACTCCCTGCTAAGTCTTATCTCTAGCAATGGAGTTTGTTTACCTAACTAAATGACAAGCTTTCACTCTTTAAAGCTCTGTAGCCTAATATAGTACATTATAGAAACCTCCTGCAGTCATCTCACTGGAAAAGGAATAACAGAGCTGATATGCCAGTCACTGCTATAAACCCACCCACAACCGGACCAGGGAGTGCGATTCTAAAGCTGTCTGTGGTCCTGTGAAACTGCATGGTGAGAAAACCCCTTTAATGCACATTCTATGTGTAACGGTAGGCCTAGCATAATGGCAAGCCTGAGGTGTGGATCCACTGGACTACCGCAAGCGGTGGTATAACCTGCACCAGGCAGCTGAGTCTAAGTAGGTTCGACATTCACCAGAGTCCGCCGCAAGGCAGGTTAGGCTTGCTGCAGGAGAACACTACCTGGTTGCTACCCCTGGCGTGACTTGCTTGCGGTGGCAGCCAAGGTGTGGTGTGGTACAAAATTGTGAAGCAAACTCATAGTCGGGGACAGGAAGGAAGGTCAGGACACTCGGCAAAGGTTTGTGGTCGAGGGACGAAGGCAAATGGAACTGGTAGACGTGACTGAAAGGAAAAACTTTTAGAATGCTTTCTTGCATAGGCTAGGGCATAATGGATTCAGCGTAGGAAATTCAGGGCATGTGGGTACCAAAAGGGCCAGTGCACCAATTATCCTTTCGTTTTGCGGCCCTTTTAAATTTCCACAAGGCGGAGGCACCCCCCTTTTTGGTCGGGGCGTCTCTCGGGCCAGAGACAGCGCAATACCAAAGGGCTCAGAATCCAATTTATGGCTGTTCTTCTGCAGGTCATACATACAGGGCAGTGTAGAGCCAATAAACCCCAAGTCTGGCTCAGGCCACCTTTACCTGGTCTGGTTCTTCTGCAGGTCATACATACAGGCCCGTGTAGAGGCCAATACCACAAGTCTTGGGTCAGGCACCACCTTTACCTGGTCTTGTTCTTCTGCAGGTCATACATACAGGACAGTTGTAGAGCCAATACCACAAGTCTGGCTCAGGCACCACCCTTTACCCTGGTTGGTGTTCTTCTTCAGGTTTATACAACAGGGCAGTGTAGACCAATTACCACAAATTGCTCAGGCACCACCTTTACCCTGGTCTTTTTCTTCTGAGGTCAACATACAGGGTGTTAGAGCCAATACCCCAAGTCTGGCTAAAGGGACCACCTTTACCTGGGTTTTGGTTTTTCTTCTGCAGGTCATTATACAGGGCAGTGTAGAGCCAATTCACAAGTCTGGCTCAGGCACCCTTTACCCTGGTCTGGCTTTTCCCTTCCCGCAGGTCATACATACAGGGCAGTGTAGAGCCAATACCACAAGTCTGGCTCAGGCACCACCTTTACCCTGTCTGGTTGTTCTTCTGCAGGTCATACTTTCAGGGCAGTGTAGAGCCAATTACCACAAGTCTGGCTCAGGCACCACCTTTTCCCCGGTCTGGCTGTTCTTTGCAGGTCATACTTTCAGGGCAGTGTAGAGCCAATACCCCAAGTCTGGCTCAGGCACCACCTTTACCCTGGTCTGGTGTTCTTCTGCAGGTCATACATACAGGGCAGTGTAGGAGCCAATACCACAAGTCTGGCTCAGCACCACCTTTACCCTGGTTGGTTCTTCTGCAGGTCATTATACAGGGCAGTGTAGAGCCAATACCCCAAGTCTGGCTCAGGCACCTCCCTTTGGCTGGTCTGTTCGTCTGCAGGTCATACAGACAGGGCAGTGTAGGAAATTTCCACAAGTCTGGTCAGCACCCTTTACCCTGGCTTTTCTTCTGCAGGTCATACATACAGGGCAGTGTAGAGCCAATACCACAAGTCTGGCTCAGACACCACCTTTATCCTGGTCTGGCTGTTCTCACTGTTCTGTGCCAAGGTTTGGCGTTAACGAATCATAAATGTGTCTACTTCTAACAATGTGGTGCGATGCCCCCAGAACACATTAAAAAGTGTCTGTGGCAGGAGGAACTTTTCATGACAAAGTTTGGAGTGCGTCTGTCATACATTCTTTTTGGCTCAAAGTACACCAGAAAACTCGCCAGCCCCATTCATACATGTCGCCACTCGTGTTTTAGAAGTACGTGCTTGCTAGCGCATACCCATAAAGTGCTCTGGTCCAAACCCCATTCACTTTCACTTGTCGCTTCTTTCTCCCGACGCGTATCGTGCGCCAGACAAAACTGGCAGGTAAACATAGCAGTCAATGAGAACTATGATTTACTGTATTTGTCAGCTATACTTTGCTGTGTATAGCAGCGCAATTACACTCTGAAGTATAGCCCCCAAATACGCCCTTGAACATACCTTTATTTCCACTTGTGGCTTTTTATATTCGTGAGTTTCTAACAGAATACTGACACTGGTCATCTGTAGCTTACCAATTCAAGCTACAATCTGAACAAATGGCTCAACAAGTAATATTTGGGGCCAGGGCCGAGATGACCGGCTAGGGCTCTGCAAAGGCAGGCTCCCGGCTAGGGCTCTGCTTCAGCCCCGGCAGGAAGGTGGCTTAAAAAGTTATGGAGTGAGCTGAATTTTACTTGGGGAGGGGAGGGGTGGGAGTGCTACATGCCTCATTTGCTTAGGGCACTAGAATACCTTGTCCAAGCTCTGTATAGGGCAGCTCTACAGTATATATATGCACCAGAGAAACTGGTAACAAATAGTCTGTACTGGCAAACTGTGTGCCTGCAGTCATTTTCCTGCACAGGATGGCTGGCATTGCTTTATTTTCCCCCCATTCCCTTTTTTTGTTTGGGGAAAAACCCTATCTTAGAACCTGCAATCCAAAGGGAGAAGCCCCTAGAAAATTTGTGTTGGGGGTTTTAAAGGGATGGGGAATCGATTCAAAAACGAAGTGGACTTCGTTTAGAATTTCAGGAAAATTCGATTTAACGAAGTTGAACTTTGGGGTATTGGGGTGGAAAAAAGTGTGCTTTTGATTGATAAAAATGGCTGGAGAAATGGCGATACATGGGGCCAAAAGACTCTGGGAGGAAAAGGGCATACCCTGCTACTGTGGAGTGAAGCAATAAAGGACCGGCGGGATTCTGTGACTCACCGCACTATAAAGCCCGGGCGCGACCGGGCTACACTCTCCCTGTGCTGTGTAGTAAAGTGCTTGATTCTATATAAAGAATCTTTTTTTATACAGCGATTTTTGGGGGGGGTTTCTAGTTGTTAGAGACTGTTTTTTAATTTGATTTTTTTGGGGGTATTGGAACTAAAGTGTGTGCTCCAATTCGCTGCTATACATTTTAATGCTATCTGTTTGTTCTTCACACTTTAAATTCCAAGGGTTATCAAAGCTGTTTTTGTGTTGTATTCAGTTAAAGAAACAGCGTTTTTACAACCCCAAATACCATTTAAATTTTTTTGGGTTTGTATTTCTTTTGCGCAATTTACATCCAGGGGTTAATTAAAGCGTTTTTTTTGTGTTGTAGTCCTAAAATAAAGTTCTTTTTAAAACCCCAAAAAAGAATTTTGCCTGTAGCAAAATTCAAATCGAAGGTTAATTTAAAAATTTTTTCTTTTTTGTGTCCCGAAAAAATACACGCCTTGTAACCACTACAAAGCTGGAAAGTGTTGGGCAGCTTTTTCTTTTGCGCAATTTACATCCAGGGGTTAATTAAGCTTGTTTGCTGTTGTATTAGAAAAAAGAATTTGTTTTTCAAGCCAAAGAAAAAATTTTTTCCTGTAGATAATTTATTCCGAAGGCAATTAACCCTGTTTGTGCTTTTATTTTCGTAAAATACACATTTTTTTTAAAGGCACATAAAGTAATTTTTCCCTGGCCCTTTGTGGAGCGCAATTTATACCCAAGGGTTCCCCAAGCTTGTTGTGGGTTCTTTGGAGTCAAAAAAAAATACAGGTGTGTATTTTCATTTTCAGTATCTTCTTTAATCAGGTCTGTAAATTTTTGAACAAAAGTAGTCAGACAAGGGGTGGCGGCTTTTCACCTGCGAGGGGCAGAGGCACAAACTTTCCCGGCCCGGGTTTGCAGCCAGAAGGGGACGTGCGCAGGGGTCACTCGGTGGAGGAGAAATCCCGCTGTCTCTAGCGGCGTGTGGGGTTCAGCAACCCTAATGGTTCTTGTTTGGGTTGATGGTCATCCACTTCTTTCCAGTGACATTGAAAACCCCCAGAAGAGTCGGTGGGAACGTCAGACACAACCCTTTGTTTGCATGGCCCGGGAACAGCTCAGCGGCCCTCCCCTGTCCTCAACCCGCTTCTTCCCACGGTTCCTCAGCCGAATCTACTATGTGGTTGGGCTCAGGGGGCCACTATATAGGAGGATGAACATTTGAGGACAGTCAGAGTTCTTGGCAACAAAGAAGTGGGGCCAATATCCCTGCTTCTTGCAGTATTGATGGGGGAGTGGCATGGGGGTTTTTTAGCGAGCGTCAGCCTCTGATACCAAGACCTTTGGGAGGACAGCAGTGAAATAAAAACACTCATGAAGTTAAACGTGGTGGTTTAACCCATTTTTGCATTTGACCGTTTGTTAAATGCAGGTATGGAACTTGAAAAAAGGAGCCATATTACAGGAAGTTTTAGGTGTTTTTTGCTTTTTCTGTTTTGCCTTGTTGATTGAATTCGGTACAAAACTGGAAGGGGACAGAACAAAAAAGAAGCAAAAGAAAAGCTGCAAAACTGGCTTTGTATAAAAAAGGGGGGGCCCCTCCCCTGTTCCTGTTATCAATTTCCCCTTTTCAATAATTTCCCCTGTTAATATATTTATTCCTGTTCTCAATTTCCACCTGTTCCTAGTTCCTGTCGCCCTTTTTGTCCCGACCTTTTTTGCTACGTTACCTGACCATGAATCTCCCCCCGCCTGCCCTTTGACTAGGTTTTCGTTTTTTTCGTTCGGTACTCCTGCACTCGGCTCCCAACCGTAAGTTTGTCACGCCGGGGTTTAGGGGCCCCTGGTGACTCCCGCCCAGAAAGTACCCCCTTTTTTTGCGGCGGGCTCTGGTGGAAAAACCGGGGGGACCTTTAGAGCCCGCTCCCTGGCGTGGCTTTGGATCGCTTGCGGGGGGGTCCGTGATCCACTACCGTGTTGTGACAACATAAAGCAGTGGAATGATGTTTTCATCCGTAGCCTGGGATGACAAATAACATGTCCGATGAAAGGGCCCTGAGCAACAGCGGTGTCACCTGAGTCCACGGCCAAACATTAAAATTAACGGGGGTGTACTCCTTTTCCATTGGATATAAATAAAACATTAATGCCTTTTTGTTCATAGACTTTCCAACATATTGGGTGAAATTTCCCACTTTTGGAAATTTTCATATCAACTTATGTGGGGGGGCTGGTCTGCCACTGCGGGTTAAAGGAGGGTGTTTTTTGGGTGTAAGAACGGTGAAGTGATGCTTTTCCGGGCCCCTTTTTAGAATGTTTTGCGTTGGGTGTAAGCTTGAAAAACCCGATTAAATTTTCCCTCCCGTGTGGATCGTTCGCCCAGGTAATCTTTCCCTTTCCCCTTGGTCATCAAAATGTTTAAAGGCCTTTTCTTTTTAAAAATTTCTTCTTGTTAAAATTTTTTATTTGTTCATAATTTCCCCTGTTCAATAATTTCCCCCTGTTATATTTTTTTTTTCCTGTTCTCAATTTCCCCCTGTTAAAAATTTTTTATTCCTGTTCATAAAATTCCCCCCGTTAAATTTTTTTATTCCTGTTCATCAATTTTCCCCCCCTTATAGTTTGTCTGCCCGTGTACCGACCTTTCTGTAGTTACCTGACCTGAATCTCCACCGCCTGCCCTGACCCGTTGGCCGACCCTTTTACTACGGGGTTTGTCTTCGATTCTGTACCTTCTGCGCCTGCTGCCACCTCAAGCTAGTCGCGCCCGGGGGTAGCGACCTGGGGAGGCTTCCGCTGCAGAAAGTCCATCCTGCCTTGCGGGGGCTTGGTGAAAACCGGGGGGCCCACTTAGACCCCCCTCCCTGGGAGCCGCTACCACCACTTGCGGTGGTCCCGAGGAGCACTTCCGTGTGTTACAAATGGTGAAGTGTGCCAAGTTTCTGGCGTTCTTTTAATGGTGCGAGTCCACACTTGAAAAGGGGGGACTTCCAGAACCCCCAACTTGGACAGGGAAAGGCAGCTTCTCACTAGGGATGGCAAAAGCATATGCTGTCTCTTGGCAATGTTCGGTGAACGGGGTGTGGCACCATGAGTGCGAGGAGCAGAAATATCGGACCGGTAGAAGAGAATAGAAAGGAGTTGTCTTGGCGAGGTGGTGAAGCCTGACTGCCTGAAATTTGGGGGGCGTGCCATTGGGTGCTTGTGTTGGGCAGGTGGCCCCACATCTAAATATAGGTGAACGCATGATGTTTATGCGGGCGTGGGGACTAAGTTTTGGTCCCTGGTCCGCTTTATTTCTGCCCACTGATTTTAATTTTGTTATGTTCAAACCCCCCGAGTAGGGGATTTTAACCAAAGCGTTTAAAAAACTGATGTTTCGCCGCGACCCGGGAGCCCCTTTTGCCGCTACTTTTTTGGGGCCCGAAAATAGGTGGTCTAAAAATGCTGTTTGGCTCCAATCTCGCACTGCTGCCACCCTGCGGGGTCTGGCCACACCACCGACTTCGGGCTGCGTCACTGCCCGACACGCAAGGCGCCCTCTTTTTTCCCCTGTTAAAGATGAACCCTTGTACACTGTTTGGTCTGGGTCAGTAAGCATCACATGGCTTTCAAAAACCACCATATGGATGACACCCCAAATTTACATTAACTCTCTATGTCCAAATCCCCAATTTTTCTGTGTCCCCAAAACCTCCCTTTTCCTCCCGTCTCCTAAAAAATTTAAAGTAGAGAACGGAAAGCTTCCAGGGCCGGGAAATGGGTAGTCGAGGGTAGGCTACGGTTTTGGGGCCAATTCATCCAATGAGAAAAAGGGGGCCAGGAGGCATGGGTGGATGAAATTTTCCCTTTGGGGGGCACTTTATGTTGTTTAACTAGGGACCCGAATAAATTGTCCCGCCTTGTTGCTTCTCCGGCCCAAAGTGCGATTGGCTAATCGATTTAGTGTTTTTCCTGTCCGCCTCCCCTTAACGGTGTCGCTGTACAAAAACCCGACCGCTCAAACATAAACCCCCCATTGCAACTTCCTTAAAAAAAGCAGCGGATGTCTTCCCCAACTCTTTGTGCCCACTGTCCTCAAATAGTTGGTCCTCATGTTTGTGGCGAGAGGCCCAGCCATAGTAGTTCTTGGCTTGGGAAAAGGGAAAGGGGCAGGGGGGTTTTAGGAAAGGTGGAGCCCCCCCCTGCTCCGGGGGCCCTGCCAACAAGGGGTTGTGTGTGACAAACCACGCCTTGGCGGGGTTGTAGATTCATCTGGGGGGAAAGGTATGGGCAATGTGTGGTAAACATGGCCCCCTAGTGACACCGGATGCTGTGGGCCCCGCAGGGGTGACTCCGCTGTGACGTCCCCTTACTGTGCTGCGATTGTGGTGGCTGGTAACCCACTACTGTGTTTTTGACGCTATGGTAGGGCGAGCCCTCAGCTTGTTTTTTTCCAGTGGCGCGGCCATGATTTATCGGTGCATACCCCCTTCGTTTTTTTTGGGCGTTTTGCCCTCTTTTAAATGCCCGGGGTTTTAGGTGAAGCAATTTAGGAGCGGCGGCATCATTCGTGTATATAAAACACAACATTGTATGAAGACCAAACCAAACTCCCTCTGCAATTTTACATGGCACAAGCTTTCAGCACCCTGCAGGCTTGTGCACCTAGAAATAGCTGTTTTTTAAGAATTGTCCCAAAAAATTGGACCCAAACAAATTTTTTCGAAAAAAAATTTGGTGAAGTCGGCGAACCGAATTTTTGAGAAATTCCCCCATCTCTAGTGGCTGTCTGACAGCTTACTGGCACCAGATAGAGGTTTTCTTAGATTTCATTGCTGTTCATCTGTATGATGATCTATATCTTTTGAGTACATTTGTGGTATTTTTATCTGGCCGTTCCTAATACTTTTTGACACAGCCTTTCTTCTTGTGTTGTATGTCTGAGGCTTTCATTGATTAGACTACGATACCATGCAGCTACTGGAGCATCTGTATTTTTTGCAGGGTTTTTTTCCTTATAAAAAGCAGAAATGGGCTTAATTTATGAGGCACAAAAAAGCTCATTAACTTCTCATTTGAAGTTTGGTGATGGCCACTTACAGTGATGGTAATCTTAGCAATCCAAGGATACATTTCCTCCACGCTTTCTTCTTCTTTGGAAACTCCACACATAGGAAAGATTTCTGATTCATCTAACGGTATGGTGAAAAAAAAGGAGACTTGTTAAAAAGAGATGCATACTGGGGAATATTAAGGTTTGTGGAGGCATTAAAGCAAGAGATGTGGGTCTTCACAACCAACCTTGGTTCCCACCTGACCTGCAGCACAGATATATAGGAGAAATTGACAAGTTTCCATCAATGTCTGTGAACCTCTCCACTAAAGTCTTTAGGACCCCAAAATTGTCATTACTATTACTTAAAAGTTTCCCATACTCAAAACAGTATCCAAAAGTGCAGACCACTGACCCATTCCAGCTTGACCTCTGATCTTCCCCAGCTCCACACAGGCAAGCACAATTACACCATCACATCACAGCAATAGGGAAGGAAGAGATGTGTATTGTATTACCTGTTATATCATTAAGGGCCTTCTTCATATCGTCCATAGACTTCATCTTGAAAACATGCTTCTCGGGATCTTTCTTGGATGCAAGCTCATTGATCTCATTTTCACTTACATCATTGCCCAGGCCAAAGACAAAGACATCTGTACAAAGGGGATTCACGAAATGTGAGAAAATCGATTGTAAAATGTAAAGAAACATTGAGAATATTAATTATAATATGTATTATAATTATAATAGTCAGGGCCGTTCCTAGGCTAAAGTTCACTCAGGGCGAGGTGAAGAAATTTCGCACCCCCCACCCCCCTCGTAACATATGGCGCCACAGTGCATCACCATAAACCAAAGCCAAAATATACAAAAAGCTTTACCACAATGTGCTACGTATAAAACTACTAAACCATAGTCCTACAGTTACCAAATAACACGGCTACACCAGCCAGAAACCCAAGACCACTAGGACTACATATTACCAACACATAGTGACCGAATAATACCACCACACCGTGACCACATATCACCAGCACATGGTGACTAAATAATACAAACTGACCATTACTGAGTATAAACCATTATACTACAACCAATATTACCGGCATACAATGACCACATACAGTGTTGGATACCAGCTCTGCAGACATATAAATGATTACAGTAAAGTCATATCTAGTGACTCACAGAAGACGTCTCTGAAGAGTTGTTCTCTTTCTCTTATTCTTCTTTTCCATCTGTCCCAGACGCCATGATGACTCCCGACTCTTCACTGTAAAATTTACAAAACAAATATCTTAAGACTCCTCAATTTATCAGTACTTCTCTACCAATTCCTATCTCTATACAAACTCCTCATCTATAGCACCTCATATGGTAGCCATGTAATATGCCCCCTGTAGCCAGTAGATGCCCCCATAGCCAGTAGATGCCCCCTTGTAGCCAGTAGATGCCCCCCTTGTAGCCAGTAGATGCCCCCTTTGTAGCCAGTAGATGCCCCTGTAGCCAGTGATGTCCCCCTGTAGCCAGTGATGTCCCCCTGTAGCCAGTGATGACCCCCATTGTAGCCAATGTTACCCCATTGTAGCCAGTAGATGCCCCCTGTAGCCAGTGATACCCCCATTGTAGCCAATGATACCCCCATTGTAGCAGTAGTGCCCCTGTGCAGTAGATGCCCCCTGTAGCCAGTGATGACCCCCATTGTAGCCAATGTTACCCCATTGTAGCCTAGATGCCCCCTGTACAGTATGACCCCCATTGTAGCCAGTAGATGCCCCCCCTGTAATAATAAAATAACAAAAAATTATTCACCAGACTTCGGTCCGCGCGTCCAGCTCCGGCAGCTGCTGAGTGGTGTAAGCAGCGTGACGTCACCACGCTGCTTACACCACTCAGCTCCCAGGGATCTCCTCGGCGGCAGAGGCAGAGGGGATGCAGCGTCACAGGGGGCGCGGTATAAGCTGTGCGCCACCTGCGACGCTGATACAGGGGCGGAGTCAGGACGGGAATGATCCGTCCTGCCTCCTCCCCTGTACTGGCAGCTGCTGGCGAGTCAGGGGCGCTCCTCCGGGCGGGCAGGGCGGGCGGCCACAGCGCCCCCCTCGGGTGAGCGGAGCCTCGGCACCCCGAGCGGTCACCCGCCCTGCCCGCCCCTAGGAACGGCCCGGATAATAGTTACAGTATCTCACATAACTCAGCACACAGCCATCAATGTCTTAACCACTGGCAACAAAAGTGAGTACACCCCTAAGTGAAAATGGACAAATTGTGCCCAATCTGCCATTTTCCCTCCCTGGTGTCATGTGACTCGTTAGTGTTATAAGGTCTCAGGTGTGTATGGGGACCAGGTGTATTAAATTTCGTGTTATCGCTCTCACACTCATACTGGTCAGTGGAAGTTCAATGTGGCTCCTCATGGCAAAGAACTGTCTGAGGATCTGAAAAAAAGAATTGTTGCTCTACATGAAGATGGCCGAGGCTATAAGAAGACGCCAACACCCTGACACTGAGCTGCAGCGCGGTGGCCAAGACCATACAGCGGTTTAACAAGACAGATTCCTCTCAGTACAGGCCTCACCATGGTCGACCAAAGAAGTTGAGTACACGTGTACAGCGTCACATCCAGAGATGAGTGCTGCCAGTATTGCTGCAAAGGTTAAAAGGGGTGGGGTAGCATCCTGAGTGCTCAGACCATGTGCTGCACACTGCATCAACTTGGTCTGTATGGCAGTTTTCCCAGAAGGAAGCCTCTTCTAAATAGGATGCACAAGAAATCTCACAAATAGTTTGTTGAAGACAAGCAGACTAAGAACATGGATTACTGGAACCATGTCCTGTGGTCTGATGATACCAAGATAAACTTATTTGGTTCAAATGGTGTCAAATGTGTGTGGCATCAACTAGGTGAGGAGTACAAAGACAAGTGTGTCTACCTACAGTCAAGCATTCTTTTGATTGTGAGTCTTGGTTATGGTACAAACTGTGTACAGTACTGAGATGGTCTAGTGGATAAAGCCCAGTTGCTTTGTAGCACTTTCCATTCCATTATTAAAGGGATGTTCTTGTCATAGAACTTGGTTTATCACTAAAATTTGCCTTCAAAGTCTGATAGGCACAGGTCCCACCTCTCAGGAACACAGCGCTCACTTGTACTAGGAATTCCCCTAGAAAAGAATTGAGTGTCTTGTGCAAGCGCAACTGACTCTCCATTTTGCTCCACATTTTTTGAGCGCCCATTCCTTACATTGGTGAAGGTCCTAGAGGTGGAACTTGCAGCTATCAGACTTTGATGGCATATCCTAAGGATATGCCAGCAAAGTTTATGGTGGAAACATCCCTTTAATTTAAATTTGGAGGTACAAAGAAAAGATATAATGATTTCAGGGTTCTCATCTCCCCTTTGTTTTACCTCATTCGTCGCTGACCTAAACTAAGGGCGACATGTCGCAACATGCACATGTTGGTTTTTTGGCGTCTGTCAGTCCATATGTTTGAGCTTAGGCGAATTATAGGGTGGTTTTAGGCGCATTTCACGCCATATATTTTCGTCTGGCATGTGCCTCCTTTTGGAGTATGTGCGCCTCACATCCCTAAGAGGCTTACTCGTTCTTGCGTGTTCTATGTGTGATTTTGCGCGCATCTTGTGTTTTTGTCGTAATGAAGAATGCCCTGTTTTGCTGATATGGTGCGTCTGATTTTCAGCTTTCGACCTGGCGTGAATTTTGGTTTCGCCTATTTTCTGCGCATTGCTGTCAGGGTAAATGTGAGGGCATAACCTCGCGCTTAGCCAAAGCACCTTTTTTGCAAAAGAATCGTCCGTACTCTGTTGGACGGCGTCCATGTCTATACCTCAATCTCTCAGGTTAAATGAAGAGTGCGATTTGTAGCGTAGTGAGACATTTAAAAAAAAAAAAAGCATTTCCCATTTCCAACCTGCATGAAAAAGAGGGAATACCAACTGTAATGCGCCGAATTTTGTCTTACACACGCTACCACGCCAAAAAAAGGCACACACACTTTCACATACCAACAGGCGCAAAATAAGCACTACACAAAACAAGCGCAGAACAACTAACAAAAAACCTTTCCAGCGTACCTGCATTTAGGCCGCATTCAAAAAGCCGTACAGACGCTACTTTTGCGACATGTCGCCCTACGTGTCCATGTTTATAGTACAGTTTGAGAGCGTTATGAGGATACCGAGTGTGTAAATTGTATTTTATGTGTATTTTTACATTTTTTTTTATAACTTTATTATTTTATTTTTTTACATTTTCATTCTCGTATACAAGGACATCACTATAAAACCCCTTTCCCTTGAAAGGTTTAACTCCTAGAGTATTATCCCGATGCTGTTAGTTGTAGCAGAGGTAGGGGTTTGTATAAAAGCTGTGTTCCTCCCACTGATCTCATGGGTACTGTGGCAGAACCCACAAGATTACTGTCATAGATATATACAGTACTGTACTGAACAGGTATATCTAACCCCTGATGGGCTGGAGAGAAATTGAGAAAAAAAATTCTGTGAATTTGTACCTTTTAAAGTTCAAAAAGAAAACTACCGTGCAGTCTGTGGTAACTTCCACGAGAGGTTGGGTGTCAACCAGTTAAGTTTGCAGTTGGAGCAATGTTTTACGTTAATTAAATGTACAACAAGAAGAGAGATTGCCTTATCCCACACATATTTCATACCTAGAAAGTCTTCCCGTTTACCATCCTTGCTTATGTTCAGAAGTTCTCTGATCCTTGTCATCTCAACAGTTGGGTCTCCGACCATATTTTTATTTCCTAAGAGGGTTAAAGACAGTCATTGTGAGGAGGACATGACAACGTCCACTGTGCTTGTGGCGACCACACTGGCTGAGAAGGTAAGGATAAAGCACTGGCTGCAGAAGAGAAATAAGAACTGTGTCAGGCTCGGCTTCCGTGGCCCCAAAAGTGATGATTTTGAGGGCCCACCCTCCTTCTTATCCACCACTTGTTACCATTATACAGTATAGGCAGGACATCTCATATAGTAAGATAACACTTTTTGAAATACTTCATAGAAAATAGACCCCAGTTATAAGTGATTGTCCCCAAAGTCCCCTCCAAATGAGATTGTCTTCTGCTGGACCATTAAGGTACATCCACATGACAAATGTCAAAATACTCGTCGGATTCTGAATCCTAAGCCTAGGTTCACACGGCTTATTTGCAGGGCGTAATTATCAATTATCTCCCCGCCCGGCGGATTCGCCGAGCAGGGAGAGGAGATGTAATCCATAGGTCTCTATGAGAACTGTGGATTACCGTAATGCCTGGGACGTATTCCAGCCATAATTCGCGCACTACGGCGCGTAATTACGGACTGAAATACGGCCCATTTTAAGCTGTGTGAACATAGCCTAAAACTGCTTCATTCGATAAGCATTTTGATGCAGTTTTCAGTGTGGATTTTAGGTAGTTTTTTTCCCCACCAGATTTACAGTCAAAAAACAAGTCCCATTCATGCAGATCTAGTATTTAGCATACGCAAAAAATTGGACTATAAACGATCCCTATAGAAAATACGAGCTGTAGTCTAAACAGCTCGGATTTTCAGAGGTCGGATTTGAAATCTGAAATCTGATTGAAAAACTTAGAACATGTTCTATAAACTGACGGAAAACAGACGATTATAGTGCTGTTCTATGTGGGTCGGCCGAAAACCAACCACAAAAGCGCAACAACAACAAAAAAGAGATTAAAAAACGAAAACCGATAGTAACATACCAGTCAGTTTCTATAACAGATCCCAATGGTATTTTACTGCCATATAGTGGAACCCTCCGGACAAACCACGAGGAAAAACAGGGTTAGGTTCCTGCGGGAGGGCCGCCCTTATCGGGGTAGCTATCCCGTTTAGTATAGAAGAATCAGTTTCCAGTAATAGGGAAAGAGTCGGGATTCCTTTTAGGGATTTATTATTTATTGTATTTTATCATATTTGAATATTAAAAGTTACGGTTTATCTATCCAACGTTCACTGTGCATGTGTTACTGTAGTACTAGGCATTAGAGAGCAAAAAGAAGAAATGCAACTAAGATTGTACAAGGATAATAAACTGGTTAAGCATTGAAAAAGTAATCTGAAGGACCAACTGTGACTAATACTCACCATCTGTCATCAGAAGGATAACATTTTTCCTCTTATGGAAGTTTTCAGGATCTCTCACATGTTCCAAACATAACATTCTGTGAACTTCGTTCAGAGCGGCCCGAGTGTTCGTTCCTTGTTTATTTTCATGTTCTGTTAAAAAAAAAGAAAGAAGTAAAATCTGTAGGAAAAGGCTGAAGTGGTACGCATTGTCTTCTGATTTCCAGAATGAGATTGTTGTAAAACTAAGGGCGACATGTCAGAAAAGACAAGCCTCCACGCCAGTTTTAAGGCGCATTAAATGAGTGAATAGTGCGCCTGAATGAATGAACCTGTTAAAAATCAGCCATCTGGTCTACCTTGCATAGTATCATTGATGTGCCTAATCTAGGCACATAGCAAAATGAAGGTGCATAGCAGATCATTGGTAGCATATTTGATGCTCCTACTTTAGGCGCATTCAAATGTGTCGTGCCTGGCGTATAATGCGTCTAGTTTTGGTGTACGACAGTTCATTCATATAGAGAATAGGTCGCAAAATACATTTAAAAAAATGGCGCAGCCCTAATGGGACATGTCGCCCTAGATGTTTCAAGAAGTGGGTTGTCAAAAAGACCAAAGTGGTATTTAAGGGAGGTGTCTGCTTTTTAAACCTTTCCAGATACAACATTTTAGTTTTTCATTTTAAGACTTTCTTTGGTGCGGATGTTCTTCTGCTTTTCCAGATACATAAAAACATAGGGTGACATGTAAGACCGGGCCTGTGCCAGTATTCTGGCATCAAAAAGCTTTAGTATACCCATACCTCTCAACTGTTACAGATTGCAAAGAGGGACAGAACTCTAACCACGCCCAAACAGATACATGCCAACTTTTTAGATGGCCAGAGAGGGAAACATTTACAGGATTGCATTGTATCCAATGATGAAATATTAAGTAAGCTGTTATGTAATATACAGCGAGGAAGCATTCAGATACTTTGTAAAGCAAAATAGTCAGTTTATTGACCCAAATGAAAAAGAGGGACATTTATAGAGCTAAGAGGGACAAGGGTTAAAAATAGGGACTGTCCCTCCAAAATAGGAACACTTGGGAGGTATGAGTATATCTGTTCTATAGATGTACGAACAGTCACATTCAAAACTTTGGCGCAATAAGTGCCAGTGCAACACTTTTTAATGTGCCAAAGATTAGGGACGTTCTGGGGGCATCGCACCACATTCATAGAAGTATGATTCTTTGACACCAAATCTAGGCACAGAACAGTTAGAACAGCCAGACCAGGGTAAAGGTGGTGCCTGAGCCAGACTTGTGGTATTGGCTCTACACTGCCCTGTATGTATGACCTGCAGAAGAAGAGACCAGGGTAAAGGTGGTGCCTGAGCCCGACTTGTGGTATTGACTCTACACTGCCCTGTATGTATGAACTGCAGAGAACAGACCAGGGTAAAGGTGGTGCCTGAGCCAGACTTGTGGTATTGGCACTACACTGCCCTGTATGTATGACCTGCAGAAGAACAGACCAGGGTAAAGGTGGTGCCTGAGCCAGACTTGTGGTATTGGCTCTACACTGCCCTGTATGTATGACCTGCAGAAGAACAGCCAGACCAGGGTAAAGGTGGTGCCTGAGCCAGACTTGTGGTATTGGCTCGACACTTCGCCTGTATGTATGCGCTGCAGCAGAACAGACAGACCAGGGTAACGGTGGTGCCTGAGCCAGACTTGTGGTATTGGCTCTACACTGCCTGTATGTATGACCTGCAGAAGAACAGCCAGACCAGGGTAAAGGTGGTGCCTGAGCCAGACTTGTGGTATTGGCTCTACACTGCCCTGTATGTATGACCTGCAGAAGAACAGCCAGACCAGGGTAAAGGTGGTGCCTGAGCCAGACTTGTGGTATTGGCTCTACACTGCCCTGTATGTATAACATGCAGAAGAACAGCCAGACCAGGGTAAAGGTGGTGCTTGAGCCAGACTTGTGGTATGGGGTTTACACTATCCTGTATGTATGACCTGCAGAAGAACAGCCAGACCAGGGTAAAGGTGGTGCCTGAGCCAGACTTGTGGTATTGGCTCTACACTGCCCTGTATGTATGACCTGCAGAAGAACAGCCAGACCAGGGTAAAGGTGGTGCCTGAGTCAGACTTGTGGTATTGGCTCTACACTGCCCTGTATGTATGACCTGCAGAAGAACATCCAGACCAGGGTAAAGGTGGTGCCTGAGCCAGACTTGTGGTATTGACTCTACACTGCCCTGTATGTATGACCTGCAGAAGAACAGCCAGACCAGGGTAAAGGTGGTGCCTGAGCCAGACTTGTGGTATTGGCTCTACACTACCCAGTATTTAAGACCTGCAGAAGAACAGACCAGAGTAATGGTGGTGCCTGAGACAGACTTGGGGGATTGGCTCTACACTGCCCTGGATGTATGACCTGCAGGAGAACAGACCAGGGTTAAAAGTGGTGCCTGTGCCAGACTTGTGGTATTGGCTCTACACTGCCCAGTATGTATGACCTGCAGAAGAACAGCCAGACCAGGGTAAAGGTGGTGCGTGAACCAGACTTGTGGTATGGGCTCTACACTATCCTGTATGTATGACCTGCAGAAGAACAGCCAGACCAGGGTAAAGGTGGTGCCTGAGCCAGACTTGTGGTATTGGCTCTACACTGCCCTGTATGTATGACCTGCAGAAGAACAGCCAGACCAGGGTAAAGGTGCCTGAGCCAGACTTGTGGTATTGGCTCTACACTGCCCTGAATGTATGACCTGCAGAAGAACAGCCAGACCAGGGTCAAGGTGATGCCTGAGCCAGACTTGTGGTATTGGCTCTACACTGCCCTGTATGTATGACCTGCAGAAGAACATCCAGACCAGGGTAAAGGTGGTGCTGAGCCAGACTTGTGGTATTGACTCTACACTGCCCTGTATGTATGACCTGCAGAAGAACAGCCAGACCAGGGTAAAGGTGGTGCCTGAGCTAGACTTGTGGTATTGGCTCTACACTGCCCTGTATGTATGACCTGCAGAAGAACAGCCAGACCAGGGTAAAGGTGCACTGAGCCAGACTTGTGGTATTGGCTCTACACTGCCCTGTATGTATGACCTGCAGAAGAACAGCCAGACCAGGGTCAAGGTGTGCCTGAGCCAGACTTGTTGGTATTGGCTCTACACTGCCCTGTATGTATGACCTGCAGAAGAACATCCAGACCAGGGTATAAAGGTGGTGCCTGAGCCAGACTTGTGGTATTGACTCTACATGCCCTGTATGTATGACCTGCAGAGAACAGCCAGACCAGGGTAAAGTTGGTGCCTGAACCAGACTTGTGGTATTGGCTCTACACTGCCCTGTATGTATGACCTGTAGAAGAACAACCAGACCAGGGTTAAGGTGGTGCCTGAGCCAGACTTGTGGTATTGGCACTACACTGCCCTGTATGTATGACCTGCAGAAGAACAGCCAGACCAGGGTAAAGGTCCCTGACCCTATCTTGTGGTATTGGCTCTACACTGCCCTGTATGTATGACCTGCAGGAGGAACAGCTAGACCAGGGTAAAGGTGGTGCCTGAGCCATTCTTTTGGTATTGGCTCTACACTGCCCTGTATGTATGACCTGCAGAAGAACAGACCAGGGTAAAGGTGGTGCCTGAGCCAGGACTTGTGGTATTGGCTCTACATGCCCTGTATGTATGACCTACAGAAGAACAGCCAGACCAGGGTAAAGGTTGGTGCCTGTGCCAGAACTTGTGGTATTGCTACACTGCCGTTTATGTATGACTGCAGAAGACAGCACAGGACCTGGGTAAATAGGTGGTGCCTGAGCCAGACTTGTGGTATGGGCTCTACATATCCTGTATGTATGACCTGCAGGAGAGAACAGCCAGACCAGGGTAAAGGTGGTGCCTGAGCTAGACTTGTGGTATTGGCTCTACACTGCCTGTATGTATGACGCTGCAGAAGAACAGCCAGACCAGGGTAAAGGTGCCTGAGCCAGACTTGTGGTATTGGCTCTACACTGCCTGTATGTATGACTGCAGAAGAACAGCAGACCAGGGTCAAGGTGATGCCTGAGCCAGATTGTGGTATTGGCCCTCACACTGCCCTGTATGTATGACCTGAGAAGAACATCCAGACAGGGTAAAGGTGGTGCCTGAGCCAGACTTGTGGTATTGAGTCGACACTGCCCTGTATGTATGACCTGCAGAAGAACAGCCAGACCAGGGTAAAGGTGGTGCCTGAACCAGACTTGTGGTATTGGCTCTACACTGCCCTGTATGTATGACCTGTAGAAGAACCACCAGACCAGGGTAAAGGTGGTGCCTGAGCCAGACTTGTGGTATTGGCACTACACTGCCTGTATGTATGACCTGCAGAAGAACAGCCAGACCAGGTAAAGGTCCCTGAGCCAGACTTGTGGTATTGGCTCTACAATGCACTGGATGTCTGACCTGCAGGAGAACAGTCAGAACAGCGTAAAGGAGGTGACAGAGACAGACTTGTGGTATTGGCTCTACACTGCCTGTATGTATGACACTGCAGAAGAACAGACCAGGTAAAGGTGGTGCTGAGCCAGACTTGTGGTATTGACTCTACACTGCCCTGTATGTATGACCTTCAGAAGAACAGCCAGACCAGGGTAATGGTGGTGCCTGAACCAGACTTGTGGTATTGGCTCTACACTGCTCCTGTATGTATGACCTGCAGAAGAACAGGTTCATATATTCTGGCGCATTCTACACTGCCTTAAAGGGGTTTTGCCACAATCTCGTTTCATACCTCCTGCATCTAGCTCTTCATCTCTGTGTGCTCAGAAGGGGGCGTGTGTGATTTGTTTGCACTGCATATGACCCAGCAGGATGACATCACCAGGCCTTTCCTCTCTCTAGTCGAAGAAAGGTCTGTTTATGTATAGAGCTGTGAATAGCTACAATGTAGCTCAGAAGTAAAGTTTTTGCTTCACAACAAAAGGGTCCTAGGTTCAAATCCCTGTAGGAATGAAACCTGTGGATTTTTTTTCCTCTTTATGAATGCATTTACTTTATTGAGGTTTCTTTTTTTTTAATTTATTTGCACTGTTTGACTAATTAATAAGGAGTACAGAGGATTGGAGTAGAGTCACAGGACCTGGGGTTAAACACTCAGTAGCTGCCTGAAAACTAAAATTGAACTGTTTGGCCATAATGACCATCATAACGTTTGGAGGTAAAAGGAAGAAGCTTGGAAGCCTAAGAACACCATCCCAACTGTGAAACACAGGGGTGGCAGCATCATGTTGTGGGGTTGTTTTGCTGCAGGAGGGACTGGTGCACTTCACAAAATAGATGGCATCATGAGAAAAGAAGATTGTGACAATACTGAAGCAACATCTCAAGACATCAGCCAGGAAGTTAAATCTTGGCTGAAAATGGGTCTTCCAAATGGATAATGACCTGAAGCATACTGCCAAACTGGTTACAAAGTGGCTTAAGGAGAAGCAAGTCAATGTTTTGGAGTGGCCATCACAAAGCCCTGATCTTGTGGTCTATTAGTGGTTGGCTAATGCCCTGTGATTGGTTTTGTGACCTTTATCATTAATTAGGTTAGTGAGAAAGTGACCTGCACTACATTACCTGAATATTTAAATGCCTTAATCCTCGCAATGACTTCATCAGCGTCTCTACATTCCCTGTCGCTGAGCCGCACAATGGGTTTTGCAGATGAAGCGTACGAGATGACGGCATAGCAGGGGATAAAATCAAAGCTGGCCATCTGTAAACACAATTATATCATGTTGTAACCGTTCTTCACACATTATCATAGCAGATCATATAGAACAAATGCAAAAGAGAACAGGGTTATATAGCCCATAATACCCAATCAGATTCTAAATAATCTATGTTCGAAATAATCTCTCACAATTACCATATTTTCCGGACTATAAAATGCCCCTCTCCCCAATTTGGGAAGAAAATGGAGGTGCATCTTATAGTCAGAATGTACAGCCGGGGAATGGAACCTGTTCTGATCCCTGCTATTAATACTCAAGAAGCCGAGGCGATCATGGCTGCAGCGTTTAAATGAATGAGGAATAGTGACTCCCTTTGATTGCCCCCCACAATGTAATCAGGGAGTGACAAACAGCTGCCATGGCAGCCGGGAGCCTCATGCAGGTTTCCATAGCTGTGATGTATGTACATCTATTAAACCCTGCCAAAAAAAAACAAATGCCAAAATTGTGGTGTTATTCGGTTCCCCAAAAATTGGAATAAAAAGTGATTCAAAATCACACCTATCCCAAAATGATGCCAGTATAAATTACTCTTCAGCCCAACAAAAAATTAACCCTCACTCAGGTCCGTAGGTGGAAAAACAAGAAATGTATTGGTATGTTAGGAGAAGAAAGCCTGTGGCTCCCGTACGTGGCATTTATATTGGTGAAATAATATGTTATGTTTTTAAATGTTTTACCACACTTTTTGCTTCAAATTTATTTCCAATTTTTCTCCTCTTAAAGGGGTTTTCTCGCTACAAAGATCATATCTCTAATGATGGGGACAGTAAAAATAAGCACTTTTGCAATTGGTTTGCATTATGTAAGTCACTTAGTATAGTAGATATGAGCTAAACTGTGCATCTATAGCTATTCTGCAGCAGCTGGACAGGACACGCCCCCTTTTCTGTGATTGGCTGACATTACATTCAGCCTGTTTGGATACGCCCCCAGATGGGACAAGCCCCCTGCACTGTGATTGGCTGCCTGCACTCTGTGTTAACTCCCCTCTGAGCTGTTGATATTGAAAGTGAAACAAACGGCCTGAGATGATTGTGTGTGTATGATATGGCTGTCTCAGCTTCTCTCTATGTGATGGCTCTATGTAAAGGATATGGGCAATTACTGAGTCTCTGGCTGCTAGATTCACTCTCTCCTCATATAACACAGCCTTATACACTGCTCTGCCCCCATATAACACAGCCTTATACAGACTGCTCTATCTCCTGCCTGATAACAGAGGATAGGGGTCAGCGTGCCTTTCTCACATTTGTTTCATCCATTCAGGCTGTATGTGTAACTGTTTACAGCAATACAGGTGTTCTGGTTACAAGGAGCCTGTGGAGCCTGGAGATGACAGCTCTGCATCCATGAGAACTTTGAAGGATGTCTGCAGAGCTGTGACATCCTCTCCATTCCACTGCTCACACAGAATGATGATGTCACCAGTCTTCAGTGAGGGGAGACATGCCCCCTGGCAGGAGAGACGCCTACTGGGAGGACAGACTCGCACCTGGATTTGAATCTGTAACTCATAGAAACAGCTCAAGTCTGCGAAAACCTGTAATGATAAAACCCCTTTAAACCTAGGCGCATCTTATGGTCCGGTTCGAAAATTTTCTGTGGGCTTCCTGCAGTTCTGTGTTGGTTCACAGTAAGCTCAGTATTTCTATGTCTCCACACACTAAAAAAAACAACTTTGTGTCCAGCCTAGAAGATCATGTGACCAATGGGGTTTGGCTTTTTGCAGGACAGCCTTTGATCCCACATCTCTTTGATATTGGCTTCTAAAGCTTTCAACATGAGGGAGCAAACAGAGGGCATGTAACTACTACTTGGATAGAGAGGGAGAAAGATGGACAAAGTACAGCCAGGGGGTATTTTGACCTCATACATTTATGGTATGTCAACAGGAGGTGGGTTCCAGAGCAAGTGCTCTTGGTTGTACTCAGATTTCCCACTGAGGGTGGTCTGGACAGGGTGCAGAAGAAAAGGGAAAGTGAATGACTCATCAGTGAAATGTCTCATGTGAGTCACAAGATGTAACTGCACTGTAATAACTTCAATATGTGCAGAGCCTGTGTACACTGGTTTCTACCACTATATAGTCACTGTTTTGAGGTAATATACAGTTGGCAGAGTCTGTGTACACTGTTTTCTACCACTATTATATGGTCAATGTATGGAGGTAATATACAGTCTGCAGAGTTTGTATACACTGGCATCTACCACTATATGGTCATTGTATGGTGGTGATATACAGTCTGCAGAGCCTGTGTACACTGGTATCTACCACTATATTGCCACTGTATGGAGGTAATATACAGTCTGCAAAGCTTGTGCACACTAGTATCTACCAGTATATGGTCACTGTATGGAGGTAATATAGAGTCTGCAGAACCTGTGTACACTGGTAATTACCACCATATGGTCAATGTATGGTGGTAATATACAGTCTTCAGAGCCTGTGTACACTGGTATCTACCACTATATGGTCACTTTCTGGAGATAATATACAATCTGCAGAGCCTTTGCACACTAATATCTACCAAAATATGGACACTGTATGGAGGTAATATATAATCTGCAGAGCCTGTATACACTGGTTTTTACCACTATATGGTCACTGTATGGAGGTAATATACAGTCTTCAGAGCCTGTGTACACTGGTATTTACCACTATATGGTCACTTTCTGGAGGTAATATACAGTCTGCAGAGCCTGTATACACTGGTATTACCACTAAATGATCACTCTATGGAGATAATATACAGTCTGCAGAGCCTGTGCACACTAATATCTACCAAAATATGGACACTGTATGGAGGTAATATACAATCTGCAGCGCCTGTATACACTGGTTTTTACCACTATACGGTCACTTTATGGAGGTAATATACAGTCTGCAGAGCCTGTATACACTGGTATTTACCACTATATGGTCACTGTATGGAGGTAATATACAGTATGCAGAGCTTGTGCACGCTATTATCTACCACCATGTGATCACTGTATGTAGGTAATATACACTCTGCAGAGCCTGTGTACACTGGTAACTTCCACTATATGGTCACTCTATGGAGGTAATATACAGTCTGCAAAGTCTGTGTACACTGGTATCTACCAGTATATGGTCACAGTATTACGTTAATATACAGTCTGCAGAGCCTGTGCACACTGGTGTCTACCACTATATGGTCACATTATTAAGTTAATATACAGTCTGCAGAGCCTGTGCACACTGGTATCACCACTTTATGGTCACTGTATGGTGGTAATATACAGTCTGCAGAGCCTGTGTACACTGGTAACTACCACTGTATGGTCACTGTATAGAGGTTATATTGATCTTTGCATACTGATCTTCATTCAGTAATAGTATAGGGGTATTATTCAGTCATTATGTGGTGGTAATTTGTGATTGTGTTCTGGTGGTATATTCGGGTCCTTATGTAGTAGTGTTATTGGTAATGTTGGTATTGGTATAGTGTGATTTGTTTGCTAGCAATATGATGGTGATATGTGGGGTGAGGTATTTGCTGCTTGTATGATCTAGTATCTAAGCGACTATTAGTAACAGACAGCGTTAGATGTTCATGGTCGGGGATGGGGCTGGCAGGGGGGGGGCAACATTACAAAAATGTGTTATGGGGCCCAGGCTTCTCTAGTTACACCCCTGAGTTTGAGGATGCCCCACAGATGCTCAATAGGAGTGACTGTAGGTCTGGAGACATGCTCGGCCAGTCCAGCACCTTTACCCTCATTTTCTTTAGCAAGGCAGTGGTCGTCTTGGAGGTGTGTTTAGGGTTGTTATGTTGGACTACTGCTCTGCGGACCAGTTTCTGAAGGGAGGAGATCATGCTCTGCTTCAGTATTTCACAGTAA
The DNA here is from genome assembly GCA_025379985.1 of Phyllomedusa bahiana. Classification (NCBI taxonomy): domain Eukaryota; kingdom Metazoa; phylum Chordata; class Amphibia; order Anura; family Hylidae; genus Phyllomedusa; species Phyllomedusa bahiana. Next base: position 87,947 of record JAODAL010002216.1, on the reverse strand, counting down.
ATGTGGGCATTCATGGTTCCCATAATGAACTGTAGCTCCCTACAACCGGCATCACTGATACAGCTCCAAACCATGACACTCCCACCACCATTGACTGTAGACAAAACAATTGTCTTTGTACTCCTCACCTTGTCGCTGCCACACACGCTTGACACCATCTGAACCAAATATGTTCTAGTAATCCATGTCCTTAGTCTGCTTGTCTTCAGCAAACTGTTTGCAGACTTTCTTGTGCATCATCTTTAGAGGAGGCTTCCTTCTGGGATGACAGCCATGCAGACCAATTTAATTCATCGTGTAGTAAATGGTCTGAGCATTGACAGGCTGACATCCCATCCCTGTAACCTCTTCAACAATGCTGACAGCACTTATTTCTGTATATGACGCTGAGCTCGTGAACTCAACTTTGTGCTGCAGCTCAGTTTCAGGGTGTTGCCGATCTTCTTACAGCTTAGGCCATATTTATGTAGAGCAACAATTCTTTTTTCAGATCTTACACTATGAGAGAGTGTGAGAACGATAACAACAAATTTAACACGCCTACTCCCCATTTACTCCAGTGATACAGTGATTAGCATATTAAGCTCCCCTATAACTAGCTGATCCTCTTACAGGGGACAAAATTTGAGGGACAAACACAGGAGAAAACAAGCCCCCCCTGCTTAAAGGGTGAAACAATTTGCTATCAAATAATTAATAGAATTTTGTTAGAGATAAAAACTCCACTCCAGCCGACCATGCTGTTGTCACTCCCTACTCTCTGTCTAATCAGGAATGGAGATATGGACAGTAACCTAGAGACACTTGTGTGCACTCAGAGCAGATACAATCTCTTACCTCCTGACCATTGCAAAATCAAAAGAACAATGTATTTAGTAAAAGTCTTCATTTACTTTTCTCGACATATTGAAGGTTATTCATTGCAGTGAGGAAACCCCTTTAAGAAACAACCTAAAGGGGTCAAATTAAATTCTTCTATACAGCTCTGTGATAAACACAGTTGAGTCACATCATTATGACCACCAACTAATCTCTAGAGTAACCACTGTATGTTGTACGAGCAACAGCTAGAAAGGCTGGAAGTGACCCAATAAGGTCTGAGTAGGTTGTCAAGGTATCAAACAATCCCACAGCTGCTGGAGGGTCCATAGGCCCACCACATCCAGGGCTCCACAGCTGCTGGAGGGTCCAGAGAGCCAACACCACCATCCAGGGGCTCCCATAGATGCTGGAAGATCCATAGAGCCAATACTGTGTCCAACTCAAGGCACTTCTAAAGGTCAGCTATATAAAGGGTCTTCTTCACTATTAACCCAGGTACAGCGCCATCCATGTGGTGGTGGCTGTGCTTGGTACTGCAGGCTAGTCTCATTTACCTGAATGGAACTGAGGTGCAGTGTACAGATACAGTGTTGGTACACGGAATGAACCCTCAAAAACCCCTTTAATAAACAACCCTGTTTTTATACTTTAAATTGGTTTTAAAAAATGGGAATTTAAAGCAGGATGGGAGTCAACATTGGAATGATTTAAAATTTTTTTGAAGGGACGTATGGTTTTCCCTGTTTTTTCCCAAAAATAAGGACCCCCGAAAAAAAACAAAGGGTTTTTTTTTATGAGTTCAGAGTTTTGGCTGCTTATGCTTTTGTTTGTGATGAAACTCTAAGTAATTAATACAGGTGTGTTTTTTCAACAAAAAATGTGAAATTCCCGTTTATGGAAAAATAAGAAATCCCCTAAAAATAAGTCTTAGCTCGTCTTTAGGAGCAAAAATTAATATGACACTGTCTTATTTTTGGGGAAACAGGGTATGTATGATCTTGCATAATGTGGTCCTTTTCTGTGTACACACTTAGACTGGTTGACAAGGGAATTTTGGGAAAAACCCGGTTTTGGGGCAAACTGGGGCCTGGAGAGCCCATAAACATGGTGGACCCCTCAGCATGTTCGGCCTGAGGCAGCTTTTAAGGGCGAAAGACAGAGATAGAGATGCAGAAGGCTTGGGGTGAAGTGCAAGAGTCATGTACAGTTATGGACAGGAGCTATAAGGTGGACCCCAAGAATTAACTTCATTAGTGGGCGCCTGGCACCCCAGTCTTACACTGTCTGTATAGTATATCATCTGTGCAATTTATAATACATTTTAGACAACTGTATACAGGCATTTTCTGTGATAACCTATGGCACTAATATTCGAGCAACATCCTGGATGACGCACATACATTGACACTAAGGGCCACATGTATGAAACTGTTAAGGTCTAAAACTCACTCTTTGGCCCACAGTAACCTATGGGCAAAAAAGTGAGTTTTAAACCAAAACAGGTTCATACATGTGGCTCTAAGTTTATGTCCATTCCTTTGACAGCACTCCCTATTAGTGGGGTTCAACAAAAGTTACTGTACATGGTTCTATCCCACATAAGGCTGCAGAGAGTAACCTAACACTGTAGAGGCCGTTACTCTTTTCTATATGTTCTCCATACCTTGTCTATGAATATTTCACTGATTTCCTTAGCCGTATTAAAGTTTTTCAGTCCTACACTTTTAGAGGCATCGATGACAATGAAAATGTTCATAGGTCTTCCTATGTGTACTTTTATTATACGATCATTCAACTCTGTGGAAAGAATGAGAGAAATTTTATTTACCAGAAGACATATCCATTCCTGTATATCCGACTTAATGGGACAGTAGAGGGCGCCTGTGCCATAGAAGAATATGGACCCCAAATATTACATTTGTCTTTTAGACACAACATTAGTGTTGAGCGATTGCGTTGGCTATCGAGATCGATCGATAGTCGATAGTCGGCCGCTATCGATTAAGGTTTTCGATAGTGAGCATCGATTATGCGCTGAAGCACCATTAAAGTCGTATGGAGAGCAACAACACCTATCATTATTACACCCAACAGGGCTGGAGAACGGAATTAATCATCCACTACATCAAATGATACGTGCTACATCCTTAGGCAACACACTTAGGTTATAAAAGTGTCTCACAGAAAAAAAGTCACATGACCATTTACTTCCCTGTACTTGATACGCACAGCAGTGACCCTTAAACCTGCATCACCCACAAATTAAAAAGTGGCCAGAAGGCAGTATGATTTTTGAACCATCATGTTACTTGAACTGGACATTGAATATCCCTGTCCTGGAACGCAGCATGATGCCCCAAACCTGCATGACCCCACAATTTTAAAAAGTCCTGAAAAAGGAAGTCTTTCAACCCATCAACCTTTTAGATTTCACTGACATTGACTATACCCTGTCCTTCCACAGCAAGAGCCCCAAACCTGCATGACCCCCCACATTTTAAAAAGTGCCTGAAAAAGGTGTCTTTCAACCACCATTTAGGTTTCACACTGACATGACAAAACTTTTCCCTGGGCCACAGCAATGAGCCCCAAACCTGCATGACCCCCACATTTAAAAAATGCCGGAAAAAAAGGAGTTTTCACCACCATTAGTTTCACGGGACATTGACTATACTGTCCTGGGCCACAGCATGAGGCCCAAAACCTGCATGACCACCACATTTAAAAAGTGCTGGAAAAAGGAGTCTTTCAACCACCATTTTTAGTTTCACTGGACATTGACTATACCCCGTCCTGACCACAGCATGACTAGAGTTACAGTGGTGCGGTGAAAGCCCGGCTGGCGTCCGTCATCTATTAACACGCAGTGTTAAAATGCCCCTGAAGACGCAGCAACGAAAACTGTCTGCTGAATGTCAAGTGCGAAGCGAAGTGTGAGAACTCCAGCCATTACCTCGTACACAGTCAATACCTGGGTATCGCCTTGCCCCCTCGTATGAGTGTGGACCAATTGAGCTTCACTTGGAAAATACTTGTGGTTAAACGCTCCTGTTACAACCCAGGTTAGCCCTTTATCTGGCATTCTTTTTCTCATTTTACTCAACGGCTGGAGTAAAATGGTCTCTGTACTTTTGTTCTCTTCCGTGCTCCATACTCCATGTCCCTCTGATAACCTTACATCTGGTCAGTTATCCTGTACCTTCCCTTGTACAATTTCAGAGAAATTTTTTTAACAGCTATTTTGTACATGCAAGTTTTTTTAGTACATCATAATTCTAGAAAACACATTTTAAAAATAGGATGGAATCCCACCAGTCTTTGTTTCTCTTTTTTTTCATTGTATTAAATGGTTGATCTCAATACAGGGATTGATACTATGTTAAAATCTTCAAACCAAAAAAACAAGTCATTTTGCAATATGTGTCCCATTAACATGTCCTAACACCTATTCCTGATTCTGACAGCACCATCACCCTTGAGCCCACTCTTAACAATTGTGAAGAACAATGTCTGTTAGAAACAACATTTTTAGAATAGGACCCTGTAGTATAGCTGCATGTCAACAGCAAAAATGCCCCCAAAAATTCAAAGATGACCCCTTGAGCACTTTGGTCAATTTGAAGAAACAAATGTCTTTAAAACAAATTTTTTTAAATAGGACCTGTAGTATAGCTGCATGTCACAGCAAAATGCCCCCAAAAATTCAAAGCATGACCCTTGATCCACTTTGGTCAAATGTGAAGAACAAATGTCTGTTATAAACAACATTTTTTTATAATAGGACCTGTAGTTATGCTGCCTTTCAAGCGCATGACCCAAAAAATTATTTAAATGACTTCTCACCCACTTTTAAAAATTGTGAGGGAGAAATGCCACTTATAAGCACATTTCTGTTACAAAGGACCATGATTATTGCTGTATCTCCAGCTACATGACCCCAAAAAATTATAAATTATGACTTCTCAGCCACTATTAAAAAATTGTGAGGGTGAATGCCTACTTAGAAGTCACATTTCTGTTCCAAGGACCATGATTATAGCTGTAATCTCACAGCAACAAGACCTCAAAACCATGACAATGCGAAAAACCCCCCGCCCCCCCCCTTTTTTTTTCTAAGATAAGAGTGAGTAAATGGAATAACGGTGTTGTCATGAACCTGCTGTCTTTTACAGTCTCCTCACAGCAAAACCAGCAAAAGAACTGTTGGGAAAAGAAATAAAAAATTGCAGTAAGAGAAATGACATTTTAAAAAAAAGTTTTCAAGAGGACCATTTCTGTTTGAAAGGAATGTGAAGTAGACTGGCAACTAATCGGTGACCTCGGCAATTGAGGCCACAACATCATCAAGATCCCATGCCAGATTCATCTTGATGAAAGTCAAAGGCTTCCACATATCTGGTGGAAAGCCGGATGCGTTTGTCTGTAATGACTCCTCCATGCTGTGCAGAGGTCCGCTCAGATTATGTACTCTGGCTGCTGGGCAGGACAACACCTCTATGTCGTGACCGAGCCAGCTCGGTGCCATTCGTCCAATTGGATAAACCAGAAGTCTATTGTCCGGAATCACATTCAAAAACATCGTGTTGAGAACCGCAGATATTCTTGCACCATGATCTTAAACTGATCTCTGTGTGTTGGAATGTGTTGCCCTGCATTGCATGCGTCGGTGAGGTGGTAAACAAAGATAGCAGAGGTCACCCATTGGCTTCTGCGACCTTGCCTTGCCGGCTGCCGCTACGCCCTACTTGGCACTCCTAACTGAGCTGTCACGTCGCTGATGTTGTTCCACCATGGACATTTGGGGAAACGTGAAGGCAGACGCAACAGATGTCTCCAGTTGATCAATCACAAGGGTCCTCCCATTTCTGCATTTTACTCTCAAATTTTGGTGTGTGGAAGGGAAAGTTCTGATTTTTGTTTTGTACCGGGATACCAGGAGGGTGCCACCCAGTAAAACGTTTGGGTTTTTTTTTTGTTCATTTGATTGCCTAATGCGAGGATCATGTTGGAGGAAAGGAGCATCCAACACTTCATGTAGAGCATTGGGAGCCTTGATTCCCCACCTCATGGATCGAGGGGCACTTAGCAAACTGATCTTCCTCATCTTTCCTCCTCCGCCTCAAATTCGCGCCAACCTCTTTCCAAGGCAGGGACGTCGGTAACATCGTGTCTAGGAATACCTCCTCCTCCCTACTCCTCCTCCTCCGCTGCTCCGGCAAACAGCTTCAACACAGCCCTGAACATTTGCCTTGAGAAGATGCACCCCTGAAGCTGATGCGCCACCTCGCCACTAGCACTGGCCCCGAACCACTGCCTAAATGAAGACCGATGAAATTGTGAAACTGTCGGACCTTGTGGATTTTGAACGGAGAGAAAGGCTCCGTGTCCCGCATCTGTGTCCGTCTCCTCCTCCGTCGATGGCTAGGAAACCTGTTGTTTCCAGAGTGTCCAACGATCGTTTCCAGAACTAAGATCACCACAATGCTCATGCAGACCAAGGCATTGTCCGCACTGACCATTTTGGTGGCTTCTTTCAAAACTGGCAAGGATGTGCAGAGCTCTTTCACCTCCTCCACTCTCCGTGGTTCAATACCCTGAGTCCGTACCAGGCTGCTTGTCAGGCCATGGTCACCTCGTTACTGCGTAATGTGCATTGCGCTGACTTGCCACAATCAGCTGGACAAGTGGAGGGTGAAATTCCAGCTGTGGCCACGTCAACAATGAGACGGTTGACGGGAGGCCCGAGCTGATGCAGCAACCAGCCAGCGGACGAAGCAGGGTGCGAAACGGGCGGAATTGTCGAACTTCAGACCTAGATCCTTCTTCACATGCAGACCAGACCCCGGGTAGCCTCTTTAGAAATTTTCTGGACGACCAAGGTTTCCGACATGTGCCAGGCAAGGGATTGCTCCAGCCACCGTCTTAAGGGCGGCCAGCAGATTTCCGCCCAGTTATCGCACACCACCTAGCCTGGCACAAAGGTTCTTGTCACCCAGTCAGCACCTCGGACTCGTTTGCTTAGGAGCCGTCCACAGCTCCTGACCTGTGTGTGGACGGTCACCCAAGGCAGATTAATTCAACAATCCCTGGTGTCTCTGGGCACGTGAGCCCAACCAGAGGGACCTTGGGGAAAAGAGCCCTGCACCATCCCTGACGGTTTTGAAGAGCGTGAGCGCCGAGCCTGAGAGCCACCGTCACCCCCAGAGACATCCACCCCGCTCACCCAGTGAGTCTGTCACAGAGATTATAGCGGCCTTTTTTTTTTGAGGCCCTGCTTACTATTCCATGTTGTCGGTGGTGAGATGTGACTTTTCCGGTCACAGATGTCAGACAACGCGCTTGAAATTTTAGATTGACCAACGTGGAATGGCCAGGCAGGGACGGCTTTCTGGTCAAAGAAATGCCTGCTCTCATCTGGTATTGGGGGCAAGCGAGGGCCATGACTTGTGCGGAAACCCACTGTGTCCACCAGACAAACGGAAAGGCAACATTTCCACGGCCAAAAGCCTGGCAATGCCCGACATTCAGGCTTTTGCTTTGGGATGGATTTGGTTAAAGTGTTTTCTTTCTGTCTCCCCAAACCTGTGAAGACAACAGGCTGGCTCTAGACTGCCGCTGTACGGCGTGCAGGTCGTCAAACTGGCGGAAGAGAAGGGGTAAGGAATGGTCTCTGGTGGTGCTGGAGGTACTATCCGGAAGCGAACGGTTTGAGCTGAAGGCGGAGGCTGATCCTATCATCGACTCCTGAGAGACTGGGCAGCTGAGGAACGCTTGTTGGTGGCGGAGGAGGATGCGGAGACAAAGGTGTGACAGTGGTTTGGAGCCGGCGGTCGGTCTGGCCTGGTTTTGGCTCAAGTGTTCCCTCCCATTTCAATCAGAGCTTCTCAAAGAAGGCCCAGCTTGATGAGGTCCAGGACTTTTTTGACGGCGATAAGCGAGGATCGGGTTTGCGCTGACCGTGGCTGCGGAATCATATCAGCGGACTTTCTGCACCGACCCCACATCCTTGTTTGTGGCGGGACACGTATTGTACACTACCCCCATCGTCGCTTTCCTCCTCGTCGCACTGATGAAGCGCTCGCAAGCAAATTCTGCGGAAAAGACCAGGATGGATCCGCAATGTCGTCATCATCATCATCATCACACAGGTGACTTGGTCGCCCTGACTTTCTGCATCCAGAAGCTGCGGGCTACAAGCAAGGGGCACTGCAAGCATTGCCGTCCGCCCTGATTTTTGGCTGTATTGACCGGCTTCCTTCACCTCCTCTGAATGGCATCAGTAACTGGGCGTCAGAAGCAGACTAAATCAACCCTCTTGATCTTTTAACATGCCTCTGACCCCAACCGCATTTTTGATCATCTATGAGGTCTTAGACAATGGATTATCACAGTGGTGGGTACACGAGTTGACATTTGGGCTGCTTCATGTTGACGGAGGCTTGATTATGCTGATGGACTATATTGAGGCCGTGACTGCGAGGACTAGGAGGTAAGACTGCCTAGAAGCCAGGTTAGCATAACCACTGTAGGCCAGATTTGGCGACGATGTTTCGTATACTCTAGATTTCACAGGGAGAGGGCCCTACCCAGCGATGACAGGCCTGACGGTCCTGCAACTGACGATCCGCTGGCATTCGTGTTTGTCGCCAGCACTTGAAAGGAGCACCTTCTCATCTTACCTCTACCTCCATGTGCTACCCCCCTCTTTTGCTCGCTTTACCACCTGCATTTCGTCCATTTCATAATATAAAAATTTGAGAAGTATGGAATATTTTGGAAAGTCTCTTAAAAGACGGCAAATCACAGCTATACTCAAATCCCTCTAATAAAACAAATTGCTGAATTCAAATTTAACTGCAAAGGTGTCTAGCAACAAATCTGGACTCGGCAAAAAGTCCAAAAAAACGACGTATCTGTTATGTTTTTGGTATAAATAAACTTGTATTTTTGGCAAACCTTTCCAATTCACCTGTGGTGAATATAAATTGCAGTTTTAAAGATTTACTAGCTAGCTCTCGTCCAATGAACCAGTGCTGGTGGTGCAAAAGTAAAAAAACACGTAACTTATGTTTTGATATATTAAACTGTATTTATTGCACCTTTCAATTCACCGCTGTGTGATATAGAAATTCTGTTTTAAGATTTACGAGATGCTGCGTCAATGCACAGTGGCTGGTGCGCAAAATTCATAAAAACACGTAACTGTTATTTTTTAGATATAATAAACGGTATTTTTGCACCTTGCAATTCACTTTGTGGTGAATATAGAAATGCTAGTTTTAAAGGATTTACGTAGATGCTGCGTCAATGAACATGTCTGGGTGTGCCAAAGTCCAAAAACACGTAACTGTTATGTTTTGATATATAAACGGTATTTATTGCGCACCTTTCATTCACCTGTGGTGAATATAGAATTGCTGTTTTAAAAAGATTATGTATATGCTGCGTCAATGAACAGTGCTGGTGTGCAAAAGTCAAAAAAGCACGTAACAGTTTATGTTTGTGAAATAATAAACGGTATTTTTTGCAATCTTTCAATTCACCTGTGTGAATATAGAATTGCCTGTTTTAAGATTTTACCGGTAGATGCTCGCGATCAATGAACAGTGCTGGGTGCGCAAAAGTCAAAAAACACGTAACTGTGTTAATGTTTTGATATAATAAACGGTATTTTTTGCACCTTTCAATTCCACTTGTGGTGAATATAGAATATGCAGTTTTAAAGATTTACGTAGATGCTGCGTCAATGAACATGCTGGTGTGCAAAAGTCAAAAAACACGTAACTTGTTTATAAGTTGTTGATATAGATAAATGCGGTATTTTTTTTGTCACCTTTTCAACTCACCTGTGGTGAAATAATAGAACATTGCTGTTTTAAGATTATGTAGATGCTCGCGCAATGAACAGTGCTGGAGTGTGCAAAAGTCAAAAAACACGTAACGTTATGATTAGATATAATAAACGGTATTTTTGCACCTTTTTTTTTTCATCACCTGTGGTGAATATAGAATTGCTGTTTTAAATTTATTACGTAGATGCTGCGTCAGATGACAGTGCTCTGGTGTGCAAAAGGCAAAAATCACGTAACGTTATGTTGATATAATAAACGGTATAATTTGCAGCTTTCAATTCACCTGTGGTTAAATATAGAATTCTGTTTAAGATTTACTTAGATGCTTGCGTCAATGAAAACAGTGCTTGGTTGCTCAAAATTCCAAAAACACGTAACTGTATGTTTTGATATAATAAAACGGTATTTTTTACACCTTTCAATTCACCTGCTGTGGTGAATATAGAATTGCTGTTTTAAAAGATTTACTAATGCTGCGTCAAATGAACAGTACTCGGTGCGCAAATCAACAAAACACGTAACTGTTATGTTTTTGATAATAATAAACGGTATTTTATTGCACCTTTCAATTCACCTGTTGGGTGAATATAAGAATTGCTGTTTATTAAGATATTACGTAGATGCTCGCGCTTCAATTTGAACAGTGCTGGGTGTCAAAAGTCAAAAAAACCACGTAACTGTTATGTTTTGATGATAATAAACGGAATTTTTTTGCACCTTTCAATTCACCTGTGGTGAATATAGAATTGCTGTTTTAATATTTACGTAGATTGCTGCCGTCAAAGACATTGCTGGTGTGCAAAAGTACAAAAAACACGTTACAGTTCTTTTTTGATATAATAAACGTGTATTTTTTGCACCTTCAATTCACCTGTGGTGAATATAGAGAATTGCTGATTTTAATGATTTACGTAGATGCTGCGTCAATGAACAGTGGCAGGGTGCGCAAAGTCAAAAACACGTAACTGGTGATGTTTTTCGTACGATACACCGTTATTTTTTGGCAACAAACAACCTGTGCTGACTACAAGATGCTGGTTTTAATTTAAGTGCAAGGGTGATATATCAAAAAAAAACCCCCCAGTCATAGTGTAATGGTTAAATTTGAACAGCACCTATCTGAAATGCCATACTGATAATAAAATGGAGTTTTGCAGCTAACAAAGAGACCCTGCAGTTACTAGAAATGAGTTTATCCAATATAAGTTTCAGGCTGCCCATTACCAGGAAATATTTCATAGCAAAAACTGTTAATAATAAAAGATATTCCACTACAATGTCTAACACTAAGTCTTGGTGTAACTTTTAACCAGTGTTTCTTATAGATAGAGCTTGTCTGTGTTAGCCCGCGGGCCCCCCCCCCCCCCCGCTCCACAGTCCGTGAATTTAGCAGCTGAGATGCTGCTTTAAAATCTCTAGCTAACTACATAAAATTCTTCAAATCTCTAATCATAAACTAAATTGGAAGGATCACAGCTAATAGTAAATGTTTCTTCTCTGTGCAGAATAGACTAATTTTCGCTTAGCTGTTTTGGCCACAGGCAAGAGCGCAGGTTCCTATCCCTATGAGACGCTGATAGACACTGAGGCTGAAACAAGAAAACGCAGTTCTATGTAAAACGAGGTCATGTGAATTTTTTTCCAGCAATCGCAACCATTCACATCCCAGTACATGACGTCGCACACGACATCTCACCCTGCTTCACTATTCTGTAATCTATTTGCTGCCGCACAAATTTACAGGAAGCCCGAAAAAGTCCGACTTAATAGATGAGTCACAGATTTTAAACCTTTATTACGCATGATCAGTAAAATTTCGATCACCATAAAAACCTTGCAGATTTCAACTTTGTCGATAAAAATCGCTCAACACTACACAACATAACACTCCAGCACCCTTAGTGATAAATTCCCATCTAAAATCCACATTTTTTTTTCCACACTCTTTAAAACAAAATTAAAGATTCCATTCTGATGCATTCCATGCCAAACACAGACTCTTAGGGAGACCTGTATGATCAGGTTTTTCACCCTTTTCTGGCGTACAATATGCCTAAGTGAGCGGCTACGATGTCTGATGCGCCTAATGAATGTGTTAAGTGGATTATTTCTAAGACTCAACACTTTCGAATGCACCTAACATGAGGGGGGTGTTCTGGGGGTGTCGTACCGCACTCGTAATATTACACACATATATGAATGTGGGTCGGCAAAACTAGGCGCATTATTGCTTGGAAAGAGAGACCTATTTCAATGTAATCTGCCTGAGCCTGAGGAGTCGCAGTGGAGATAGATTTACTGTTAGGGACAAAAATGTCCCAATATTTCTCAACTTCCACCACGCGATAATAAAAAGTAATTTAATATAATTATCAACTGTATATAAAAAATTATATTTATTTAGTAAAAAATGTTTATCAATTAAAAATTAATATAAAGAATATATAATATTCCCAAAATATAAAAAAAAAAACTAAAAGCTAGTTTACATGAAATAACCCACTGATGTTGTTGTTCAGATTTTTACTACATTAAATTTGAAATTTTATTTTTGCTGCTCTCTCATATATATATATGCCGCAACCCAGCCAGTGGCACCCAGGTTCACATTGTGTTTTTTCAGAAATGTTTTTTTGTGCAGAACTATACGTTGCATTGGGCATATATTGCTTTTAAAATCTATATCGGTAGGAAGGGATGCCCACATTTTGGTTTTCTTGCACCCGCCCTACCTTCACGTAGTGCTGTAATAGTGCAGCATGTTTGCAAGGTTAGTTCTTTAATTTTTCTCTCTGGATAATGTGAGGTCGGTTGAACCCTATAAAAGTCTGGATTTGCTCTATTGAGAGGTAAAATAGCGTAGGACACCCGCCTTGAGATCCCGTTGTAAGCCGGGGTGGCATAAACATTTTTGATCAAAACGTGTGAACTCAGAATCCTCAAATTTTTTTTCATGTATGATAGATAGCATAAATGCTTCTTTAGAGGTTTCCATGTATTGTATAGCCCTTAAACACATAGACGAGGAGCATCAAACTTTAGACTCCATTTATAATTATGCAAAGAACCACTTTCATACATTCGGGCGCATTATACACTGAAGACGAGACTCGACAATTCACTTTGAAGCGCCTTCCTTCATACATGTCGCCCTTAGTTACAGCATGGAAGAAGTAGGCGTTAAATAAAAAAAAAAAGAGGGAGGACATTTATTAAGGTAGTTGAGCCAGAATTCTGCCACCATTTGTGCAAAAGATAATGTCACACCTGCTTTACACCACATTTATGATGTGTTTTTGACAGTGTCTAAACACTTCTAAGCCTCGTTAGACAAAGGGGATTTGGCCTTGGAAAGGGGGTGTCGCTTCACAAGGAAAGGGGCATGTCTTACCATGTGGCACCATGTGGCACATTGTAAGACTGTTTAGTCTAATTTAAAATTGTCTTAGAGTTAGACCCTATTGATAAATCTTCCCCACTATCTGACAAATTGGGTCTCGGTGCTCGGTTGATCAATTATAAGGTGTTGTCTTGGTCTCATGATGTCACAATGGGAACAGCAGGATGAGGAGGACTGTTTACATCCCAATTCAAATTGATCCCCTAAATTTATTGGGCGATTTAGGGATCAAACATCTGTTGGAAATTTTGCCATTAAGCTCCATGTTAGAGATCAGCAAATTGTGCAAAAAACAATTCCTGAAACATTGAACATTTGGACGTGTGCATCTGAAAGGGAGAGAGCGGCTCATTTAGTTCATTTAAAAAAATGTTTAAGAAATTTTATGTTCAACCTGAAATTTCAGCCAAAAGACAAATATAGAGATATCCAAGTCATTGCTCTATTGTGTGACCTGGCTTTACATTACAGCAGGCAGCCGCTGAGGATGGTGCGTCCACACCTTTTAAGGCTTGCTAACTCCTAGTCTCCTGGACAATATAGGAGAGCTAGCAAATATGCTCTTTATGTTCCAGGTGTTTTCAAATCTATCTGGATAGACCAAAAACTCCGGGTCCTATTCTTAGGCTATCCAAATAATTTTGAATCTGCCGAAAATCCGACGACATTTTGAAATGCCTTCTGACCTCAACCGCATTGTGTGATCAAAGAGCTCTTCAGAACATGGATTATCTGGAGCGGTCCGTATATTGGGTAACATTTGGCCTTCAGGTTGGACTGATGATGATGACATGACATTTGTGCCCTTGACTGAGAGGAAGAGGAGGTAAAACTGCTGGATGAAAACTGTGTTAACCACTGAAGAACAGGGAACCGACCAAGTGATGATAGGCCTGACGGTCCTGCGACTGACGATGTGAAATAGAATTTTTTCAATGGAATATCTGTTGAATGGGGTCTTAAAGGAGTTGTCTCATTACGAGCTTTCAGCCTGTCAGTGTCCCTGGTAAGTTGAACTGAGGGGCGTGCTAGCATTGTCTGTATGTTCTGCTCCCTCTCCCCTCCCATCAGCAACAGGCAGCTACGTAACTTCTATACAGGGGGGGAGGGGGTTTTGCTTTTCAGAGTTCAAACCCCGTGTGTGCCCCGCCTTGGTCTGTTGCAGGAGAGGGCTGATCTAGGAGTGGAGAGAGGAATATGAAGCTGTGTGCTAATAGAGCAGAGGGGGATGCATGTGTTCCTATATCCCTGCTTTAGCTTACAAGTCTCACCCTCTCCAGCAACAACAAGGGCAGTGTTACTATATCAGGATGTGTCCCCAATACAGGAGAACATAAAGTATTCACATGCCTGTTTGTATAGTATTTGTATAGTCACCGTTCCAAAGACATATCATGATTATAGTAACAGACAGGGTCACTGCTGTCCATCTATCTGTGTAGAGAGCAGGAGGAAGCAGGGACACACAGGGTTAAACCAGGCAGCTCGGACACAGACGCCAGAGTCCCCTCCCCCCTCCCTCTCTCCTCCTCCCTCCACTCCAGAAGCATTCTGTGCGGGAGGGGCTCTCTGCTCCGACCTGTCTTCAAAGGTGATGAGTCATTCAGACCTGAAAGCCAGTAAGATAAGGATCAACAGGTCGGCTACTATAGAGATTTGAGAAGCTGATGTAGTAATACTAACAGGGCTAGCTCAAAATCAGTAGAACATTTGTAATGAACATATATTGCAAAGCTGCTTTTTTTTTAAAGAACTTTAAATTAAAACCCAATCATTGTAGCGAGACAACCCCTTTAAGGAAGAACATTGGCAGCAAAACAGCAAATATCAACTCTTCTAGAATCCCTATATTTTGCAACTATCAAATAGGATTAGAAATAGAATTTTTTCAATAGAATATCTTTTGAACAAGGTCTTAAGGAAGAACCCTGGCAGCAAAACAGCAAATCACAACTCTTCTAGAATCCCTATATTTTTCAACTAGCAAATAGGATTAGAAATAGAATTTTTTCAATAGAATATCTGTTGAACGGTGTCTTATGGAATAACCCTGGCAGCAAAATAGCAAATCACTACTGTTGTTAAATCCCTATCATTTGTAACGGTGCTAACAGTGTCTTCCCCACTGGCTGTACCCCCAAAACAGCAGACATGCACTTTTGTGCACTCAGATTGAAGATGGGACAGATGCAGCCAGCAATTTAAATGTCCCTTACTTTTCCTGTGTATAATTCCCTAAACTTACTGTCCCCCCACGAACTAATCTAAATTAGCAGCTTTTCCTTAATAAAATCGCTTTGAAATGAGGTGCCTGCATGCAGACACAGAGGCAGTGTGTTCAGTACAGAGATTGAACTGTAAATGGCGTTCAACAGGAAATACAGTGTAATAGATAGAAAAGGGTCATGTGATTTCAGCAGCCAATGAGATCCCTACACACTCACTGGTAACGTTTTTGGACACTTCTCTATTGTCTGCACTGATTGGATGGCGCCAAAAGTACAGAAAGAAGCAAAGTGAAATTAAGAAATGGCGCGGCGAACGCGTACTTTTACCCGAACTACCGTAAAAAGCTCAGTTCTGCTCGAGTTCGAAAAATACGTAAAGTTCGAGTCAAACAAACCTTTTCTCGACCAGTTCGCTCAACACTAGTCTTAATGTGTTTTTTTTTATTATGCTGTATACTGTTCTCCTACCTTCTTTATCCAGGTCAGATGATTCAATGATTTCGGAAAGGGAGCCAGACAAAGACTCTGCCACTTCCTCTGGGGTATCATATGTATACCAGTCTGTGGATGAGATGCATCAGTTATATTCCACAACCAGCAAAGATCTATCCCTTTTTTAACCATTATAATTTTATTCTGTTTTATAATAACCAAAGGTAAATAGAACTGAGAGCAATAACAAAAAAGGAAAAACAATTTGCAGAATATACTGGTTTATAAATAGGTTTTTTTGGCCAGGTCAATTTGTTGATTGTCTTGCCTATAGGTATTGAAGGATATTGGACTTCAATAATTCCTACTCTTTTACTAGGTCACTGAATGGTCTGAGAATGTCATTCTCATAAGGTTTCCTACATTTTCAATTCCATGGAATATCCAATTGGATAATAAGGGCATGTTCCCGGCGTTTTTGGACGAGGTACATAGAGCGTTTCCTTGCCCAAAACCTCGTCCAAACCACATCCAAACCTCGCCTGAAACACGCTTCTTCAGACGAGGTTTTTCACAAGGTTTTGATCAGGTTTTGGATCAGGTTTTAGATCAGTTTTTCGATGAGGTTTTCAACCATACAAATGAATAGCCAGGACAAAAACCGTGGCAAAAACGCGCCATGTGTGAACTACAACAAGGTTTTACATAGGAATCAATGAAATGAACTGGAAGCGTTTTGGAAGCGTTTTGGACGAGGTTTTGGGCGAGGAAACGCTCCTAAAACCTCGTCCAAAAACGCCATGTGAACATGCCCTAAAAGTTGTGGTGCAGCAAGATGTATCAGAGATGGGGGACATTTATCTTTCGTGAAATGTATCCACTATTTATTCTTCACATATTTGTTCCAAACTTGGACTCCATGTTTAGGGGACAGAACAGGGCCGGACCATAGGCGGAGCCGGGATCAGGGGAGGCCCCCCACATGACCCGGCGCGCCGGACCCGCCCCCTCATGATGACCACGCCCCTTGCGTTGGCCACGCCCCCTCGCGGCATGCGTTCCGTCCAAGGGTGGAGGCGGGGTATTTAAACCGCGCCCTGCACGGAGCAGGGGATCAGAAGCGCCGGCGGCAGAAGCAGTCCCACCCTCCCTCCCTTAGTTTTTTGGGGGAAGCAAGTTCAGATGGTTTGGTGTTAAAAGGGTATCTTTTCTGTCACGGGGGCAGGGTGGGGTCCTTGGAGTTTGTGGAAATCGGTGGGGGAGGCAGATAGAATCTGGTCTCCCCTAGTTTGGTGGCCCTTTGAGGAATGGTCTGGCGAAGGCAGGGGCTCTGCAGGGCGGAGTCCTTGATAGCTGGTGGAGAGTCGTAGCCACCTGAAGTGGCTTTTGGTGCCCTTGAGTCAGGGGTGACGGCTGAGGGCAAGGTAAAGGAGATCGGAACATCGGGCTTTCCGCCAGACCTAAGTTAGCTCCAAGGACCTCAGCCCCATGGTTACGGATAAGGTTTTGGAGTATCCGTTGGGTTTTGATGGGATAGAGGTATACGGGTGCATACCTACAGTTGGATGTTTTGTATATTTGTATTTATGTTAATAAAACGGCCGCTGTGGCCATTTCATCCAACCCTTGTCTCTGTGTCCTTTTTCGAGGTTGGGTGAAGAATTGGCGCAGTGGGGTGGTAACAGGTCCGTTGGTTGGAGGAAGAGGGGGTGGGGGGAGATAGGCGCTGCATGGGGTCAAGAAGCCCGGGCTCTGAATATTTGAGGCCTAACAAAGTGGCCAAATATGTCTTTGAAGGAATATAGTGAAGTGGATAAGTTCTCTCAGTGGGACCAGTGCTGTGTGTCTGGAGATCTCCATAAATAATAAAGGGGTTCCAAAATAGAAGCCACATTATAAAGCTGCAGACTTGGCACCGACACGCCTCCTTTTTTGATGTTCACGTATGGATTTTGTTTTTTACATCTACATTTTTTGAACCCCAAATGAACTTCAAAAACAGAGATTGTAATTTAGTAATGATAGAAGAAGAGGAAAACAAAGGTGATCCCTAGCATTTAGCCCTTTGATTGCCAATATCAGTGACCGCGGCATAACCAGAAGGCATTCCCCTGCTCCATTGGGACTACCAGTGACCCGACAGAGCCCGGGGAATGTCTGTACAGTCAGCTCTGGGTACCTAGAGTAGCCCCAGGGATGTCTGTATAGGAAGCCTGCAGTCAGAGCACACTGTGTGCTGCCATGACTGTAGACTGTGTTAGGCTTTGTCACACGGCTTATTCACGGCGTAATTGCGGGACGGATTTCGCCCGCAATTACGCCTTGTGCTCTGGGAGGCGGGGGGGCCGGCAGTGATAATTCACATGTCACTTTCTCCCCGCTCTCGCCGTATTTCACGAGCGGTGAGAGGAGACAGAATCCATAGTTCTCTATGAGAACTGTGGATTACCGTAATGACTGGGACGGATTTCACCCGCAATTCGGGCAGTACAGCGCGAAATATGGGCTGAAATCCATCCCAAAATAAGCCGTGTGAACATTGCCTTATACTGACACAGAGTCTATGGTATGCTAATACATTACGAAGTGTGAAAAAAAGTGTTAAATAGTTATTTCTTAAAAGGATTAAAAAAAGTAAAAAAAAAAAACAAAAACATAAAAAAGTGGAGAAAAATTAAAATATTTAATAACGAAGTTGTTTTGCGTACATTACCCCAGGGCCGGGACAAGCCATTTTGGTGCCCTAGGCACATGAGTCAAATGGCGCCCCCCCACCGACGCAGTTCCCACCTCCCACAGCATTTCACCCCTCCCCCGCTACGTGTAGTTGAAATGTCAAAATTACTGTAATAAGAGACTTAAACATATTTTAGAAGACACCCTTAGGTTATATCTACACTGCATCGAAAAAAAATGTCTGAAAGCGGCCGTTTTTTCTCTGATGCAGGACCGCGGTCTTTGTCATGCATTGTACAAAAAACGCAGTCGCTTTTCGTTTTTTTGCCATCACCTATACAATTGTATGGGAAGACGCCGAAAAAACTCAAAGCGCTGGCATATTATACAAGATGTTATATAATACGCTGGCACCAGAAAATGAGAAGAGAAAAGACGAGCTGCTCATCGTTTCTATTGCCGTCTATGGGACTGCATGGACGATTGGACTTTTGGCGCTTTTAAAATCCTAAAAGTGCCGAAAATACAATCGTAATCTTGTGCAGTGGAGACATAGCCCTAGAGTATGTTCACACGGTGTTATACGTTTGTGTGAACATACGCTTTTGGGATGCTTGTCATGGTCCATCTGAACGGCCCCAGACACCATCGCATCTAACAATAAGCAGTGTGTTTAACACTGCTGGCAATGAGAAACACACAGCAGTGTTCACATGAGAGATAGCAATTGCGTGTTTGCATCGCACCTGTCGGGTCCGTCTTTCGGAGCCGCTCCAGGAAGTGACATGTAATTTCTTGGAATTGATCCAAAAGATGGACCCGACAGGCGCGATGCAAACACGCATCGGCAATCTCATGTGAACACCGCTACGTGTTCCTCATTGCCGACAGTGATAAAGTCACACAGCTCATTTGGGCGCTGATTGGAGCCGTACTGCGTGCCGGATTTGCGCTGCAGTACGGCTGGAATCCGTCCCAGTCATTACGGTAATCCACAGTTCTCATAGAGAACTATAGATTACGTCTCCTCTCCCCGCTCGGCGAATCCGCAGCGGGGAGAGAAAGTTACATGCACATTATTTACGGCGTGTATGCGCTGTAGATAATGACCGTCTATGGGGCCAGCGAGCTGCCAGCCCCCCGCCCCGCCCCCGCTGCACGGCTGCCCGTGTAATTGCGGGGCGAAATCCGTCCCCGCAATTACGCCGGCAATAAGCCGTGTAAACATTGCCTAATTGTTAGATGCGTCTCTGTGTCCGTTCTGATGGACCCAGAGACGCATCAGAAAAGCGGATGTTCAAACGGCTTATTGCAGGGACGGATTGCAGCCGTATTTCGTGGCGTACTGTGCTCCAATACGGCTGGAATCCGTCCCAGTCATTACGGTAATCCACAGTTCTCATAGAGAACTATGGATTCCGTCTCCGTCTAATGACATGTACATTATCCCGGCGGGATACGCGCCGTGGATAATGGATGTCTATGGGGCCGGTGAGCTGCCGGACCCCCGCTGGACGGCACGCGCCGTAATTGCGGGCAAAATCCGTCCCGCAATTACGGCGTGAATAAGCCGTGTGAACATCACAGCCTGCTAGATAAGGGGTCTACACACTGCCTGGCCGTGCTAATTACACACTCCAAATCACAAGATGTCCGCCTGGCCCATGTCGTCTGTGCACTAACCCAGCAGCAAGGTGAAGTCTAGATAGCTTAGTGACACTAACACACAGTGTACTGCCCCTTCAATTAAAGTGACCTCTGTAGCTAGCAGAAGTCTGCAAGTAGTCGGTCAGTCTCTGACTAACTTGACTCAGCTCTACATCTGTGTCCGCCGCTGCCACACAGAACATGCAGAAATCAGAATCAGGCCATGATGAGGCATGTAGGTGTAGCTGCGCGGCGCCTGTGGTCATATGCTCTGCAGAAGACGGCGCCGCGCAGCAGAGGAAGGAAGGAGGGGCGGTTGGCCGGCCGAGCAGCAGAGAAGGAGGAGCGGTGGGCCGGCCGAGCAGCAGAGAAGGAGGAGCGGTGGGCCGGCCGAGCAGCAGAGAAGGAGGAGCGGTGGGCCGGCCGAGCAGCAGAGAAGGAGGAGCGGTGGGCCGGCCGAGCAGCAGAGAAGGAGGAGCGGTGGGCCGGTCGAGCAGCAGACAAGGAGGAGCGGTGGGCCGGCCGAGCAGCAGAGAAGGAGGAGCGGTGGGCCGGCCGAGCAGCAGAGAAGGAGGAGCGGTGGGCCGGCCGAGCAGCAGAGAAGGAGGAGCGGTGGGCCGGCCGAGCAGCAGCAGCCACTGGTAAGCCAGAGCGCTGTACTGCAGCCAGGCAGCTTATTCAATGTCAATCGCTGTGTCTGTGTGTGTCTGTCAGACCGCGGCGCCGGCGTGAATAGCAGCGCTGCGCTTCACTCACACAATCAGTCTGGCAGCCGCGGCCGGCATGAAGCAGCGTACTGATAATGTTTGTGCGTGCAGCGCCCCCCACGTGACGGGCAGAGGTGGCGCCCTAGGCAATCGTCCACCTCTGCCTATGTATCGTCCCGGCCCTGCATTACCCCCCAAAAACTACACATATTAGCTATCCACATGACTGTAACAACCTGTAGGATTAGTCGAACAGGTTATACAAAGTAAAATGTGAGTGGTGTAAAAAAAAAATGCAGAAAAACAATTTTTATGTTCACGCTGCAATTTTCTTGTTTTTTTTTCAATTCCGCAATAATTTGCCAATTTAAATTATGCCCCCGACAATACAACTTCTCCTGTATAAAAAATTCCTCATACAGTACAACTGTGTCAATTAAAATATAAAAAAGTTAAGACTGTTAAAATGCAGGGAGGCCAAAACTTTTCAGGCCTGGTGCTTAAGGGGTTAGTTTCCTCAGTAAGAAAGGAGCTGAGATTCTCCACATTGGTATGAATGATTTGTTCTATGAAAGGGGAAAGATCTATCCCTTTTGCGATTACAGGTGTTGTATGAGATTAGAGACAAACAGCGCCACTCTTGCCTATGGCTGTGTCTGGTAGTGCAGCTAGACCACCTTTCAGCTAAGTGCAGAATAGATGCAATATCAGAAATAACATTGGGACAAGAGTTGAGCTAAATTTGGACACAAAATTATGCATCTTTTCCCTGTTACACATTTGATTTAAGAGGATACTAACCTGAAAAATGTAAAGCCTAACGCAAGCTATATGTGACCCATAGTTTTATTTGACATCATTGCCCTCACTTTGTAAGTAAATTCTAGGTGTCTGCAATTTCCTATAATGAAAGTCCTCTATGGGTACATACATAGTTTCAAGCCATTCTTTATGGTTTCAGAGCATGAAAAATAAAATTATAACAAATGAAACCGTTTTGTGTATACAGCACCTATGCCGACCACTGGATATCAATGATTATAGACTACAAACTAGCCAGGTGGTTTGTCTGGTCCTGCATTCATGTGTTATTCCATAGACAGCAGAAGAAGACTCAGATGGGTTAGAGCAGGCATCCTCAAACTGCGGCCCTCCAGCTGTTGGGAAACTACAACTCCCATCATTCCCGCTGTTATAGATTATATAAATGCATGATGGGAGTTGTAGTTTCCCAACAGCTGGAGGGCCACAGTTTGAGGATGCCGGGGTTAGAGTAACACATGACTGCAGGGTGAGCCTTTATACAGGGTTTGCTTGTATTCCATAACAATGGAAACACAAGCATTAAAAAAAAAAATCAAGTTGATTAGTATTTGGTTTATGTGTATAAGTGTGAATATTGGGCTTGGAGACCTTCAGACTGGTAACAAACAGATGGATATATGGATAGAACATAAACCTTATCCCAAGCAACTTTATCCCATATCCTAAACTTCCAACAGAGTCGCTGCACTATAGGACAAATGGGTTATGTGCAATAACGGAAATCTGCACAACAGTGAGTCTCTCCGCTCTGATGTGAATGGTCTTACATCTGCAGGACGGTTCTGCTCCGGACCAGCGCCTGTTCGACATGCATGCTCTCTCCCTGGAGCCGAACAGCTGCAACCCAGGCTCACATTGATACGTCACTTTGTCTCCAATCTTGTAGGATGTACCAACTTTTGTAGCTCCGATAGGAATTCCAGGGTCAGGACAGTCGCCCTCTGTAGGGGGTCAATGGATGAACAGCAAAGGGCACATTAACTTGGAAAGAAAATGGCAGAAGAGATGACAGAGAAGAATTGAGAGCACAAGACAACATAGTATAATATTAGAAGACTTTCCATACGATACTTTGTCCCACCTCTTGTTCAGGTTTTTGCACCATATATTTAGGTGGCTTTGCACAGGCAGAGCTGGAGCTGGAGCTGCCGCACCACTTATATAGGCAGAGCACTAGACAAATGGGACCAAAAGGGAGGAATTTCCAAATGTATATGATACTCAGTGCCTCTATTTAATGGGGTTTTACTAGTTTAGAAAAACATGGCTGCTTTCTTCCAGAAATACTGCCATCTATGTCAATGGTTTCTGTCCGGTATTATAGTTCAGCTTTATTTAAAGGGGTATTCCTACTTTAGACATTGATGGCATAGCGCTAGAAAATGTCATCATTGTATGATAGGTCTGGGTCCCAAAGGTGGGACAAAGACTTATCTCCAAAACGAGCCCTGAAACCTCTGCATTCTGAACGGAGAGGTGGTTGGGACTCCTCCATGAACATGAATGGGAGTTCCGAGTTTAGCCAAGCAGCAATGCTCTGCTGTAATCGGAACGCCCATGCATTTCAATGGTAGAGTCTCGACCACTTCTCTGTTCAAAATGAAGACGTTTCGGGGCTCGTTTTAGAGAGGTGGGACCCAGACTTAATAGACAATAAGACAATCCTAGTGATATGCCATCATTGTCTAAAGTGGGAACACCCCTTTAAATAAATGATGCTGAGCTTTAATACCACATACAACCTGTGGACAGAAATGGTGCTGTTTGTAGAAGAAAGCAGTCATGTTTCCTAATCCTACACAATCCCTTAAAAGTTGGCATTGTAACATAAGCAAAGCTGGTCAGGCATTTATTGTACATCTTATTTTAT
The DNA here is from genome assembly GCA_025379985.1 of Phyllomedusa bahiana. Classification (NCBI taxonomy): domain Eukaryota; kingdom Metazoa; phylum Chordata; class Amphibia; order Anura; family Hylidae; genus Phyllomedusa; species Phyllomedusa bahiana. The sequence goes on along the minus strand of JAODAL010002216.1, from coordinate 64,488 downwards.
GATACAGGGTGATTCAAAAAGGATGGTGCAAAATCATTGCTATGATATATCTGACAGAGATAACTTAACACAAATTAATCAACATCTATCCAAGTTATATCAATACAGTGGCACCTTTAGATACAAGTTTACGTTCTGTGACCTAGCTCTGAACTGAAATTGCTCTTATGTCGAAGCAAATTTTCCCATAGAAATTAATTGGAACGTCACTAAACTGTTCCACACAGCCCAAAACCACCACACTTTCTTTTACATGTTTATAAACAAACATGTAGACTGTAGAAATATTCTGTATACAGTATAACAAGAGAGAATGAAAAGAAATAAACTGGTTTAATTAAGTGTACTCAACTTGAAAGTCTGACAATGTTGTAAGAGATTGAGGTGGTGGATATCTCTAAACTTAAATTCTCAGTTTTTTTCCCCTTCACTTTGGGCGGGTTCACACAATGTTGCTGTAATGGCAGATGGTTTACAGAGCAGATTACTTGTTTAAAATTCACAGACGGCTGTAGATCAGGAGCTTTTGAGCAGGAGCTGCAGCAATGCACATCTACTCTTCTTCACTCTTAATATTTGCTCTTATCTCAAAGCTACTAGCAACTGCTCCTATCTCAAAACAATCTTAGGTCAAGACGCTCTTAAGTCAAGGTACCACTGTACACTACAAATATTCACAATGATTTTGATTGGTGACATGGCAGATGTCTATTTGGTAGTCCAATTCTGTTCATACACGGCCAGCACATCCTCGGATATGGACTCCACTGTTTCAGTGATAGGTTGTCTCAGGTTGTTCAGATCCAGTGGCTGGAGGGACAGATCTATGTAGCACCACAGAAAGAAGTTACAGAGTGTCAGATCTGGCGATCTCAGAGGCCAACACAACATTGATGAATCATTGCTTCCAGCATGGCTGATCCGACCTTCTGGTAGATTTTTTTCTTCATTTATCATCAAACATACAAAAAGAAATGTGGAGGTCACATCCTACTGAGAGAACAAGATCCACCGAGCCACATCCAGGCAGGAGCAGCCAGTGACAGTATCCCCAGCCAAAGATATGGGAGCGCAGACTTTGCACTTGCTCATTGCACAGGACACATTGACTTTGGGTCCCTGCTGGATAAGGACACTTGGTTTTTCTGAGCACCAAATACTAAAATTTTGACCTTCACACAAATTTTCATCTTCACAAGATGAACGGTCGCCTCATTGCCGAACGCCAACCAGTCATTAAATTCGTCCATTTCCAGTTGGCTGCAAGACAACTCCAAAGTCACGGTGTTTCAGGTTGTTGTCTAGTTTCAGGTTCTGAAGATTTAGGGCGACATGTATGATCGGGCTTTTCGCCCGATTTCTGGCGTATACTGCGCCTCCCGGCCCGAATCCCGCTGTCGGACGCAGGGATGCGGTGTTAGGCGCAGCGTTCGCCACTTTCAGCTGCGCCCCGCATGAAGGGGCGGGCAGTGGGCGCGGTGTGGGCGTGGGGTACTTTCTCATAGAGTTCTATGGGGAAAAGAAATTCCGAGCGAGCTCTGTGATTGGCTAAGTTAAAAGAGCCGCGGTAATTTGAACCAATGGGAGAGCGAGCGACGCTCCTATGGGTTTTCTAATGCAATCTGAAATAAAACTGTACATGGCCGAAATCAAATGATAATACTGCCGAAGTTGTCCCGATGTGTATATAAAATGACTAATAATATGGGGGTAAAGTAAAAAAAATATTAATTCAATAAAATCAGGTTTATTTCCTTATTTTCGTTACACCCATACTATTGATCCATGGCTAACGAAAATAAGGAAATAAACATGATTTTATTGAATTAATTTTTTTTTTTTACTTTACCCCCATATTATTATTCATTTTATATACACATCGGGACAACTTCGGCAGTATTATCATTTGATTTCGGCCATGTACAATGTTATTTCAGATTGCATTAGAAAACCCATAGGAGCGTCACTGGCTCTCCCATTGGTTCAAATTACCGCGGCTCTTTTAACTTAGCCAATCACAGCTTGCGTTATGATTGGCTGGGATAGCCAAGCCCCCTCTAGCTCAGTAAATCAGCTCTTTTCTGCATTTTTACTGTTATTTTGAACTGTCCGCCTTTGATTCTGATTGGTCAATAGTTTCCATAGGTTTTAATGGGTCTCTGTCGCTCCTATTCTGATTGGTCAATAGTTCTCCATAGGCTATAATGGGTCTCGGTCACTCCTATTCTGATTGGCTGGGATAGCCAAGCCCCCGCTAGCTCAATCAATCAGCTCTTTTCTGCATTTTTACTGTATTTTGAACTATCCTCCCTTTGATTTTGATTGGTTCACACTTTCTCCATAGGCTATAATGGGTCTTTGTCGCTCCTATTTGATTGGCTGAGCTAGCCAAGCCCCGCTAGCTCAGCCAATCAGCTCTTTTCTGCATTTTTACTGTATTTTGAACTGTCCCGCCTTTGATTCTGATTGGCCAATAGTTCTCCGTAGGTTTTAATGGTTCACTGTCGCTCCTATTCTGATTGGCCGGTTTCTGCCGGCCAATGAGAATAGCTTTCAGAATTTGAATTACTGTATTTCCCGGCAATTTCCAATATCCTAATTCTTGAATTAGGATATTTGGAAAGTGATTTTTTTTATGGATTTTTTATTTTTGTGGTTTCAGCTCTTTTCTGAGAATGTTTTCCGCCTTTATAAAGGCGATTTTTGATTCATACTCCGCACCGACATGTGGAATGATTTCTCGCTGTTTTCCAGCCTGTCTCGCATCGGAACAGATTTTCGGCGCAGTCCCGCACAGCGCCTAGTCCCCACACTGCACCCCACACACTGGCGAGGCGCGGCGGACTTTTCCCCGCATGTATGAGTGAGCTACATCCGGCGGCGAATCTTTGGCGCAGACCCGCACTGCGCCTCAGTCCCCGCACTGCACCCCACACACTGGCGAGGCGCGGCGGACTTTTCCCCGCATGTATGAGTGCACTAGCTCGGGCGGCGAATCCTAGGCGCAGCGCCGCACTGCGCCAAAGTACCGCACTGCGCCTAACACAGTGGCGAGGCGCGGCGGACTTTACATGGAATGTATGAGCGCGCCCCGGCCCCGACATAAATCAGGCGCAGATTTCGCCGGAAAACTAGCGGAAAAGCGCGCCCCGACCCGGCGAGCTTCATACATGTCGCCCTTAATCTCTACAGATTACAACACAGATGTTTTGGGAAGATCCGGTGTGTGGCTTCTGTAACTCCATAGAAAAATCACAGAGAAATGGGACATTATTTGCTCAAAAATAATAGTTGTAATTTACAAGAACAAGCTCTGTCGTGACAGGACAGTGAAAATTTCAGAATAAATTTGGTGAATGTGTTCCACATAGGAACTCCATGTCACATTGGGTGAAGCAATTGGAAACCACTGGGTGTTTATGTTGACAGTGAGACAGTGACCAGGATTGAGCCATGTACGAGCATAGTATTAAAAAGTCAACAAGGCTGTGATGAAGCTACAGACACATAACTACAAGGCCATACTTACAGCTCAATGACCGGACTCAAGACTTAATCCAATAGGAGGTAACACAAGCCCCTGTGCTGCTTTGGAAAAAACATATATATCAGGTTATATATTTTTCCCAAGTAGCACAGAGGCTTATGTTTCCTCCTACTGGGTTTAGCCTTGACTCCAGCCATTGAGCTGTAAGTATGGCCTTGTGGTTATGGTTCTGTAGCTCCATCACAGTCAGCCTGGTTGACTTTCTAGGACTATGCTCGTACATGGCTCAATCCTGGTCACTGTCTCTCCGAAGTCTTTGGATGGTCTGGACTTTCCTCACAACATAAACACCCAGTGGTTTCCAATCGCTTCACCCCATGTGAAATGGGGTTCCTTTGCGGCACACATTCACCAAATTTATTCTGAAAATTTCACTGTCCTGCCACGAGAGGCCTTGTTCTTGCAAATTACAACACACACGACAAAAATATTTTTCTTGTTTTGATTTTGCGGTCACACTATGGAAGCACATTTTACATTTGGGCTGTGGTTGGCTGCTATGGGTGATGAGCCAATTTTGCTATGATTTTCAGTCCCTGACAATTTACCATTGTTATATTAACTATAGGCTTTTACTCCGGGCACCAGCCTGTTTGAATCACCCTGTATTTAACCTTTTGTTCTATACACTATTATTGTGTTGCATCTTTTATACAGTTTATTCCATATTTGTACCTTGCTCATCACATTTCGTTTCTTCTCCACTCCATTTTCCATTCTCCTGACAGGTGCGGTTTTCAGGTCCATACATTCGAAATCCTTCCCAGCACTCGAAGTGCAGTACGTCACCCACAAAATATTTCACTTTCTTGGAATAAAACTCTCCATTTTCAAACATGACTGGTCTGGGACATTGCATAACTGGATGGGGGAATGGGAACAGATAACACATAAGAATTATATGCTGGTACTGGTGGATCCTCAAATGGGCCTAACTTATAGTACAGTAATGGGACCCCAAGCACTAGTTGAAGCCTTCAGGAGATGAAGGCACCCTGGTCTAACTTTGCCAAGAGGCATAGTCATATTGTAAGGGACCCCTAGTCTCGCCCTGGTTTTCCCTATGTAAGTAGAGCAACCACCCCGAAAAGGGCGGTCCTGCACTCAAACCTCTTCCTGAGCTACTCCTAGGAAAACATGTACCGAACAGACAGAAGACAAACATATGACAAATGAAGAACATACGCCACAGAACACAAATAGAGAAGGGTTAGACAGGCCGAGGTCACACCAGGAGAATATGCAATACCGAAGGTAAAACCAGGAGAGTAACCAGAACGACTTGCCAAGATTCAGAGCCAAAGAAATCCACACAGCAGAGCACAAACAGAATAGCCAGGATACCGAAGCAATGGCAAGCCAGGACTGAGTGAAAGGAAGAGGTTTAAATCCCTTGACCAAACCAGGGATTGGCCCAGGTACTTAATCCATAAACCCTGGCTGAGGCCACAACAGACAACTCTTAAAGAGACAGTCGCGCAGTACTAACATATATGTATCATTCATTTATAGCCAAAATGGTAACTTGAAGCTTCTGGGCCCCCCCAAAAATCTATAACATGACCCCCACCTGCCACTTGCCGTTTTTAATACTGGTGTCTTCTTGAAGGTAGAGAAGCTTTCAGGCCCACATAGACAACATGGTCTGGGTGTGACTGTTATCTCTGTACCCCTTTCACCTGCACCCCTTTTTATAGTCTATACATGGATAGACAGTTACCTTTGCATCGGGCCTTCACTTCCTCATTTGACCATGTACCATCGGAGAGGCATTCCTGTGAGTAGGATGGGTGTGGGTACTTCCCTTCAGGACAGGTGTACTCCACCTTACTGCCAACATCTGTCCCACTGTCAGATGATATTCACCACCGGCAATGGCTATTTTATCAAGATCACATTTAAGGGCAGCAATGGACACTAAACACAAAGAAAAATAGTATTAATAAAGAAAATGCATTGTATCAGTAGCAACCAACTATGAACAGATATTCGTATATCATACTCTTTTTTGCCCAACGTGTATGATGACACATATCCAAATCCTAAACTACAGCTATTAATATAATTCAGACCTTCATCTACAATTCTGAACTCTTCAGAGCTGAAATCTGCAAGCATTTTATGCCGTCTCGTTGTCGGTCTAGAGTTTGCTTGCTTTCAAGTAATGTCTTTGCACAGGTGTCAACATCCGCAATCACTGATTCGAAAGTGAATGTAAAGAGTTAATCAGCTTTAACTTACTGTTAATTACACCATTCATTATGTGAAGGGAAATATATATATATTTTTTATACATTTTTTCTAATGCTTTTCTAATGATGTTCGTGGCGCAAAACATTAATACACACATATAAGCTTAGCTGAAAATAAGAGAGATACTCCAAAATGGTTCCTGTTTCCTGGACCACTCCCCACCATGAGGCACCATGTATCTGGGTGGAAACCATAACCATATCTGGAGAACCAATCAACTAGTGCCACATTCCTGAAGGATGCAAGAAACACCCCTGAAAGCAATGTGTAAATCCATTGTATGTGTAATAAAGGCAGAGTCAGTCTGCACTTGCTACACATTGAGGAGGAAGTCATACCAGCTCTCTGTGTTTGGTGTAATTTCTTCACGCCGGCAATCAGTGTTCAATTTGGACAGAAGTAGTTACGTGGTGTACCCCTGATCCCCAACAATTAGGCTAAGTGAAGAAAGAACACAAAATACAGAGCGATGCTCACCTCCTGTAACAAGTAAAGACCAGTTAAAAATCTTGTTAAAGTGAGTAAACCTACTCACCTAAAGGTATTGTGCAAACTTACAGGCACAATGGTCAAATATTATTATTATTATTATTATTATCATTTATTTTGGAGCGCCCTTGATTCCAGGGCACTGTACATTTCAGGCGGGTACATAAATAACATTGGTCAAACAATTACAAAGTGACAATAAGTGACTAACAACTGGTAGAGAGGGAGAGAGGACCCTACTCGTGAGGGCTTACAATCTACAGGGAAGGGGTGAAGAGACAGAAGGTGAGGGGCAGACATGTTTGTGGGGCGGAGCAGTGCAACACGGTTTATGTTGGTTATAGGCTCCTGAAGAGGTAGGTTTTCAGGTTATGTTTGAGGCTGGTGAGAGTGGGGGAGAGTCTGAGGTGTTGAGGCAGTGAGTTCCAAAGTGTGGGGAAAGCACGAGAGAAGTCTTGGAGACGGTTGTGTGAGGAGGTGATAAGAGGAGAGCAGAGGAGAAGGTCCTGTGAATAGCATGTGAATATGTTGCTGTTGGGTTCGCTCCAAAGCACAAAGAAATATGCAGTCGAATAACAGAGCTGCTATAGGAAAAGATAACACCTAGGCGCTCCAGTCCAGTTAATTCAATCTCAGTTAATTTAAGAAAACAATAAACAAGCAGAGTTCAACACGTTTCACGCCTGTACTGGCGCTTCATTGCTTCATCAGGAGATGAAAAGACCAGGAAGGACCGTTACTTTTAAACGGACAAATGACAGATGATTGACAGCTAGTTAAAACAGTCATACAAAGACAAAACAGTGCTTAAACCATAACTTTCTACTACCTAACTACTACAACTACTACTACTACTACTACTGCTAAATTATGTAGCAGGTAAAAAGAGAACAATTACACTGTAGGTATCACTGAATGCTGGCCCTATTTAACCCTGCCCCTTCCTTAGTTCTTTTCCAGCGTGCTTCCAATGTTCGCCAATCAAGAAGTCCCCACACCTTCTTACATACTCATCAAAGAAATATTGGCACACAACTCTTAAGAAAACTTTTACTGTATAAAATAGTAACTTTACAGTAGCCAGAAGGCTACGCACATAGTACACTTTGAAACAAGGACATGCTCTACTCTGTCCCGGACTTAGGGGCCTGTCTGACGATTTTGTACATCCTTTTATATAAATAATATATATATATATATATATATATATTATATATATATATTTATATATATATATACATACATATATTACATATTATATATAACACAAAAAGTTTCTTTTCCAGCGTGCTTCCAATGTTCGCCAATCAAGAAGTCCCCACACCTTCTTACATACTCATCAAAAGATAATATTGGCAACAACAAACTCTTTTAAGAAAACTTTTACTTGTATTAAAAATAGTAAAACTTTACATAGCCAGCAAGGCTTACCGCACATTAGTACCACTTTAGAAACAAGGAAACATGCTCATCCTTTGTTAGGAAAGTCCATAGGATCAGTCCATGAGTAAGACGCTGTAGAGGAGACGAGCCATCGCACTAGGTGCGTTGCACCTGCAACGTTTCAAAGGTAAACCCTTTTTCCACAGGCATGCGCAGTAAGCTACTAGACACACTTATATAGTAAACAACGAATTACATATTAATATGAAACAATCTTAAATGTACATCACGATTCTTCTCAACCTGTTGTGTGACATAGCTTACCTAATGAACAGAAACCATAAAGACAGAACACTTTCACAAACCATCACTAACTTATAAAAATGGTTTTAAATTGAGCATCTCATTTAACCCTTTAGAGATACATGATTCCAAATAATAAATCCAAAACGCCTCCCTTTGGAGTAACTTATTTGGCAAGGACGTAGAGTTATAACTAATGACCTCCTCCAAAATGCACCACTTTACATCGCTCACCTGATGTTTTACTTCAGCAAAATGACGAGCCACGGTTGTTTCAACCATAGTTTTTTAAACAATTTTCTACATTTGACTCTTTGTCCCTAACACTATCTTTCTTCAAAAACTTTCTAATATTTGACTTATGTTCATTAACACGCGCTTTAATTACGCGACTTGTTTGTCCTACATATACCTTGTCGCAGGGGCACTTTAACAGATATGTAATACAACTTGTTTTGCAGGTGAAATAGCATTTTATCTGAATAGGAAAACCTTGGGTTGGATGTGCAACAGTAGAGCCTTTCAAAATACTCAAGCAATTAGAACACAATAAGCATGGAAATGTGCCATTGTGAACAGTCCCTATTCTTTCTTGCCCAGCGCGTTCAGCAGGGCGTATGTCTTAACGCACTAATTGAACTCCAATACAGCGACCCTTCTTAAAAATACATCTCGGAGTTTGTTTAAACATTTATCCAAATTTTTCATCCTTAGCCAAAATATGCCAGTATTTTTTTATGGATTGCCGGATTAATCCAGCATGTTTATTTTATGTCCCTATGAAGTACACCCTATCATCCTGTTTTTTAATCTTTGATGTTAAGAGTTTCTCCCTCTAACATTTGAACACTTCCATTCCTATTTCAGGTACCGACTCCTCATCGTATCCTCGTTCCGTAAACCTCTTAACCTCTTATTTTATTCATACTGTTCAAATACTCTTGGTCACTACTATAAATTTGCCTGGCCCTAACAAACTGTCCTTTGGGAATTCCTTTGAATGTTTCAGGAGAGTGGTAGCTGTCCCTATGGAGCATACGATTACAATCAGTAGGTTAGGTCATTAACTTTTGATCCTCCAATCTTAATTCCACATCCAAATAATGAATCTTATTGATGTCTTTTACCATTGAAAAGGAAATCAAAGAATGACAGGTGTTCAAATAGGATACAAACTGATCCAGTTCTTCTTCTGACCCCCGCCAGAGGACGAAAACATCGTCCACATAGCGTAGCCAGAGTACCAAACTGGGACTGTATTGCAAAGGTCACACATAAATTTTTTCAAAATGCGATATGTATAAGTTTGCAAAACTAGCGGCAACTGGTGAACCCATGGATGACCCTTGGCACTGTACATACATGGAGTCACCAAATCGAAAACATTTTTTTGTAAGAACTACAGACAATAGTTGCATTAGAAAAGAAATGAACCCATTGGACAATGAAGTATCATTACTGAGAGCCTCTCTCACCACTTGACTTCCTTCTTCCAGCGGAATGTTGGTAAACAAACTTTTTATGTCTATGGTAGACATGAATGTTATCTCACTACAATCTATTTGCTGTAAACAAGTGAGAAACTGACCAACGCACGTAGTGCGATGGCGCGTCTCCTCTACAGTGTCTTACTCATGGACTGATTCCATGGACTTTCCTAAGAAAGGATGAGCCTGTTTCCTTGTCTCTAAAGTGGTACTAATGTGCAGTAAGCTTTGCTGGCTAGGTAAAGTTTTACTATTTTTGATACAAGTAAAAGTTTTCTTAAAAAAGTTTGTTGTTGCCAATATTATCTTTTGATGATTTTGTACATCCTGCCTTGCGGCGGGCTCTGGGGAATACTGGGAGCTACTCAGACTCCTATCTGACATGGCTTATACCACTGCTTGTAGTGGTCCATAGGATCCACTACTCCAGTTGTTACAGTTTTATCCAGCCATGGATCCCGCCAAGGTGCCTCTACTGAGCGTCGCTGATCTCACCATCATTTCAGTCCAGCAGATTGTTGGATAATAGATAAAAATTGAAAATATGCAAAAAAACTGAAATTTGGAATTTTCACCACCACTTTGCTTTCATTTCTGTGAAACACCTAGAGGATTAACAAAATTATTAAATGCTGTTGTAAATATTTAAGGGGTGCAGTTTCTTAGATGGGGTCATTTATTGGGATAACATACAGGCCCCTCAAAGCCACATCAGAACTGGACTGTTCCCTAAAAAAAAGTTGCACATTTTCATCAAAATGTTAAAAATTACTACACAATATCTAAGCCCCCTAATGTAAAAAAAAATAAAAAGACATTCAAAAAAGATGCCAACCTACAGTGGACATATGGTAGATGCTAGTTATGCACGTAGAAATTTTTGACGTTTGAAAATGGCAAATTTTTCTAAATTTTCACAACAGTTTGTGTCTAAGTTAGTAAGAAATATTGGTCCATACAATTCTTGTTTATTTGTGAAAAATATGAATGTGTCGAGAGAAAATAACCTCTTAATCACATGGATAGGTAAAAGTGTCAAAAAGTTATCCCCACACAGAGTGACACATGTCAGATTTATAAAAATGGGGCTCTGTCAGGAAGGGCAAAACTGGCTGCGGTGGTAAGGGGTTAAAGCTGTTTCTCCAAGCAAATTGGCGCCTACTGTAGAGAAAGTTTGTAAAGGTTTGATTCCAGATGTGCCAGAAGATGGGCCCCATTGCGATATGTTGTATAATCTCCATATAACACAGATATACTGTATACTTCTCACACAATACTGCCATTCACTGCCCATATAACAGTGTCCAAAAATGCAATCTCATATCTACATAGAGTTCAGGATGATTTTTTTTCCCACCAAACAGAAACCATTAATCTTAATAATGGACCGGAGACCATTGTATACCAACTCAACTGCAGAAAGATCCACTTGTTTCTACAACCAAATCTGTAGATTTAGAATAAAAATGCTATAAAATTTAGCTTTTAACAACTATATTTGTTTATTTTTTAATCACACCATACATATCCTGAACCAAGAAATGTTTTTATGGCTGTAATCACACGTCACAGTCATATGGCGTTTTTGGGGAAGGTTTTTTCGATGTGTGAATAGAAGCTTAGCATTCTAGGAACATTTGAATTGGATAACACATTGTGGAGATCAGTCTCAAAAGAGAGCTCAGGAGCAGTCTTTGGGGTTAAAGCAAACAGATGTCTTTATTTCTCAGACAAAACGGAAAACAAAAGGCAACATCATGGCTTCAGCCAACATATAAAGACAACCACAGTCCTTAGCGGTATCTTAGTCCGACTGTCAACATATAGCATCTCACCCATTGGCGATGTGGCAGGGGTGTGTTTTTCCAAGTTTTATAAAAGTTCAGAATACAGCTTTATAGAAGGCTAATCAGTCAATAAAGACATAACACAGCTTTATTGTTACAATAGTCCAATAATAAATCAAGTATGATAAAATGATAACATAAAATGATTCCAGAAAATAGGGAGATAGAATGTACAGTTTATAAGAGAAAAATAAGTATATACAAAAGTTATAAGCACTTATCAGACTTCACCTGTCGAGTATTGCTTCATCAAATCCGCTAACTTCCGCCATGAGAAACCGTAAAACAGATGGCAACGAATTTGAGAGACTCTTAGGGATGCCTCCATACCAGGAAGGAACGGTTTCTGCTGTACATGGCTGATGTAAGGGATTTTATATGTCACCTCTACAAAATGGCGAACACCACCTAATGCTGTGTCAGCTTAAGAAAAGAGTATACAAAAGGTGTTGTTTGTGTATCTTGCCCTCCACCCTGGAGTGACCAGTCAATCCAAGGTAAGTTAAATAGACAAAGACACCTCTTCACAAGAGATAAGTCAAAGCACACAGAAATCTGAACTAAGACAATGAAAGGTAAACCTTTATGTGCATTCAGTCAACAGAATACACAAAGACATACAAAAGAATAGACACTAAATCAGACTGTGTGTGTAAACAGGTTTGGACTAAAAGAAACATGCAAACATTGCAATTAAAAACAGAGCTGATTATATAAATTTGATATAAAATAGAAATAATTCACTATAATTTGGCTCAATAGTCATATATTTTTGACTAGCATTACAGGGTGTCAAACTGCGGCCCTCCAGCTGTTGGGAAACTACAACTCCCATCATGCATTTGTATAATCTATAACAGTGGGCATGATGGGAGTTGTAGTTTCCCAACAGCTGGAGGGCCGCAGTTTGACACCCGTGCGATGTGGTGTAGTTCAGACCTGACAGTAGTGCCAGCCTCTCAGGCTCTGGCAGAGCACACTTCACATTTCACCAGTCAATCCAACAATCCACAAAAGACTAACGCTGGGAACTACACCCACCTGACTCTCTAGGCTTACATAAGCCACATAAACCCTAGCCTGGACCCGGAACATGGGAGCAGTCATCCCACCAAGCTCTTTGACTGCTCCAGTGAAAAGCCGACCCAGACTAGCTGCATTGCAGCCATACTAAAATACAAAACGTGTGTCTGTGCTGACACCAGCAATAAGGGAATGTACACACGGCTTTTTTTGGGGCGTATTTCGTCGCATATTGCGCTAATTACGGTAATTCATAGCTCTCATAGAGAACTATGGATTATGCCTCGTCCCCCCGCGTGTACAATACGATCATATTGTACGTGCGGGGGGATAAGTGACATGTCAATTATTTGCGGCGATTACACGCCGCGAGTAATGCACGTCTATGGGGCCGATGGGCTGCCAGTCCCCCTGCGCCTCGGGAGTACGCGCTGAGCTCATGAATAAGATTTGAGCACTAAATACTCTAAAACTCCAGCATCTTACAGAATAAGGGGCACAGCACTGGAAACAGCAGGTCTGACTCTAGCTTGTGCTGCCCTTAGCAAGGGGGGCATAACCTATATGACAGGTTCCCTTTAAGTCTAGTGCCAGACAATCTAATATCCTGGATTATCAAATGGTAACTGAAAACCAAATAAAAGGGTTCACACTGTGTATTTGTTGGGTGTACAGCATTGTGCTGGAAGGACACCTGCAAATACGGAAAAATAACCTAGTGTATTCTCCGGCGCATACCGTGTACCCATAAAAAGAAGAACGGTAAAAATGAAAGTGAATAGAAGCCAGGCCATTGCGCTATTGAAAGTACGCACAGGCCAGCCTGACTTACATAGCGGGCGTATTGCAGTGCGCACAAGTATACTACATTTTGCAATGTACCATGTGAACACATCTTAGGGCCGATCCTAGTAATATTTAGGGCCTGTGGCGGACCGGCTACAGGTAGTTGCCTGTTTCTGCCACTAGGTGGAGACATACCCGAGTGGTATATGCGACATGCCACCAAGGATATGTGGCCTTGGTGGAATAGGAGCCGGTCATATATATTGTCAGCCACACTAAGTGGTTGGCAAAGGTGGATCGTTAGCTTGGTTTTTCAGCCATTCTTGGGGTCGGCTCTTATTGGGAGTAGACAATGTGTCGGGTGGGTGTCTACTTCCCATGTTCCCACGTACCCATGTTCCAGCACATGTTTTTTGGCATGGCCTTGGAGGCCTACAAAAACCTTCTGCTCCAGGTAATCAGGGGGGCGTGTTCTGCTACCTGCAGTGGTGTGTAGCAAAGGAGCTGGAGAGAGGCTCTGGCCCCCTAGAGGCTTGGAAGAAGCCGCGACCCAGTGGGAGACTGGGAGAAGTTGAAAGAGTTTATTGTGGGTTTGAACATTAGGTCCAGCTCACACGTTAGAGAGGGACACTCTGTCTGTATATTGTGTAGTTAGTGGCCAGACGGCCGAGGATTTTGTTTTGTTTTATTTTATGTATGTGAAAAATGTCCCTCAAAAAACTGGCTAAAGGCCGATTAAAATGAAGCCTGTGTTGGAGTGCATCACCCGTTTTAGAAAAGCGATCCGGAGGAAAAAAAACCCCCAGGCAAACCCAAGTGGTGGCCAAAATGTGAGTGGAGTCTTACAATTGTTGGAGGTCCCTGGGCAGAAAGGGGCACAATTGAGTTGGTGCAGTTTTGGCACAAGTTGTCCCTGAAGGGGTGCAGGTAAAGTCTTCCCACGGCGGATTTTAAAGGGCCAGAAGCCTAAAATTTGGTGCTGCAAAAAAGAAAGACTGTTGCTGTTGGTAAAATTTTTTTTTTTTTGGGCCCATGGAGGAATCCCTTTCCCAAATGAAGTGTCCATGAAGAGTCTGAGAGTGATGCCCACATGCGGAGGAAAATAAAAACCCCAGGCAAAACCCCCGGGAGGGGGTGTGTTACCCAAGGGGGGATGCCGTACAGACCCTGGGGTTGCAAGTGGGCGGCATCCCGCTAAGGGGGGTATGGATGTTGCCAGGGGGCTCCCGAGTGCACCCCGAATCCTGCCTTTCTGAAGACCCCACCCGGTGTGGTAAGCTGTGGCCATATTTGTGACCAGTTGGGGACTGTTGTCATCTAGGAGGGTTTTTGGGGGGCTGCAGGTGGAAACATATGGCAATGCTTTCCCCCTTTTTGGCCGCTGTGGGGATGGCGAGAGGCCCGGCCCCAAACAGGTTTGGTTTTTTTGGGAAAAATGCCCCCTGCAAAGGGGATGGTAAAAAGGTGCCCAGAACTGTTGCCCCTAGGAAAAAGTCCAAAGAGCAGTGGACTGTGATGTCTGGACTTGAAAAGTCTACTGGACTTTTTAAATTTTGACTCATCTGAATGGGGTTATTTGGGTTTTCAAAAAGGGAAAAAAGTGTCTTTTTAAAAAGCTCAGCGCTACCCGAGAAGGATGAGGGGGAATGGGCCCCGAGTCAGCTGCAGTAACGGCCAAGTTGAAAAGCTGCTAAAGCAAAGCAGGATGTAGTCGGAGAGGCACGTGTGTGAAACAAGAGGCTGAGTTGCTGTAGCAGAGAGGAGCTCAGGTCTGCCCCGTGAGTCAGAGCCTGTGTGAAGTCTATGCCGAGTCTGAGTTAGCTTTGAAGAATTGCCAGCAACTCAGCTATAGGGCAGAGAGGCCATAGTGCTCCCCTAGAGGTTGGGGTAAGAGTGCTAAGAGTAGTGCAGAGGATGTGTGTTTTGTGGTGATGTCCACATGGAGAATGTGTTACCGCTTACAGTTCCCTGTGTACTAATGTGGTTGCCCTAATAGCAACAAGGTGTGTCATCTGCGAATTCTCTTGTTGTGGGAATCGGGAATATGAGTGCGATACATGTGGGGTGGGATGTGTCTGGTGTCAGTCTCATAAGGTGTTCTACCAGTGACCCAGCAACAATGTGTAATGGTAGTAGCTGAAGTCGACAGGTATGTATGCCAGGGTGAAGGATTAGCTCAGTTCTGTGCGACTGCTGTTGTCTCCTGGAGAGGAGTGGACTATGTTTAAGTGTGCAGCCTGCAGGGAACTGGAGAATCTTGGGAATAATTCCTCTCCTACATGTGTGAGGAGAACAGGTTAATGGAGGTGGTTTTGTCCCTGTGAGGGATAGGCCAGCTGTTATGTTCTGCTTTGTTGGTCCCAGAGAGATTTTTGCTGCTTTAATGGGAACTCTGCAAGTGTGTTGCCATGAATGAGAGACAGGCCTAATGAAGAGTGATTGATCTGCTGCTTTGTATGAGGGCTCTACTACCTGCATGAGGACTTATGAGGGTGAATGTACTGGTTAGTTACCAAGGGGAAAAAAAACACTCTGTGGATGTGTCTCAGTTGCAGGGTGGGAGTGGATGCAGTAGCGTTTGTCCGTGCTACCGAGTACTGATGATGTTCGATTGTTCAAATGAGGAGTGGATAATATGTTTGAAAAAAAAAATGTGTGGCCAAGGCAGATTCTGTGTGCTAGTCCCGATCAGTGTATCTGTTGAAGAAGATCCAGGTGTGACAATTCTAGAGGGTGAAAAGTCATGCTGTGACTTGTAGTCCCCTGTGAGAAAATTTTTCCAGTGTTCTGATTATTTCCAGTAGCTCTTACAATGCAGGGGTACAAAGACTGCACTGACAGATGAGATGTGAGCTGCTAGACACCGCTGAGAGTGGGGTTGTATGCTCAAACCCTAGTGAAGTGGAGGGGGGGCATGTTCTAAATCCCCAAGATCGGTAAAGTGGAGCAGGGTGTCGTCCTGAGGCAAAGGTTATAAATCTTTCCTGGAAGATACCTGGAGAAAATAGTAAAGATGGAGTTATGTCCTGTGCTTGGAATGACTTAGATGGGGTGATTTGTACCAGCCAGATGTCTGATTGCCCCTACTGGTGGTCAGAGGGTGGACTGAATTACTTAATGTGAACACTGCCAAGACGTTGGTCTGAGTTGGAGGACCAGAAGGCAGGTTAGTTGGCCTGCTTGATTGTGAAGAAGATACAGGGAGTGTCCAAGAATAG
Organism: Phyllomedusa bahiana; assembly: GCA_025379985.1. NCBI lineage: Eukaryota > Metazoa > Chordata > Amphibia > Anura > Hylidae > Phyllomedusa > Phyllomedusa bahiana. The sequence goes on along the minus strand of JAODAL010002216.1, from coordinate 48,152 downwards.
AAACTGAGAGTTCCCTCTTAGAGATGGCTGTGGGGGAGGGGAAGGAAACACTCTACAACAATTGCTGCCCAAGGGTCTGCTGCTAAACGGAGCATGTGAATAATGGGGCACAGGGGAATGTGTTTTCTCTGAGATTGGGGAGGTCCTGGGTGCAGAGTGACACAGTTTGGCCGGCTCCTGTAGTGCATTATAAAGCACTCCTCAAGTGGTTACCACAAGCAGAATACTGTGGAAGGCTGTGAAGCTCATGTTGAGTGCCAGCGACCCCTGTAGTCATGCAAGGATATTGCAGGGAAAAATCGGAGGAAACGGCCATGAAGAGGGTCTTCCCGCTGCTGTAAGTTATGTATATGGAGGCGAACGAGCGAGTACTCTGACATTAGAAAGTTCACCTGCAGTAAGGAAGCTGAGATTATAGAAGAGGAGGTGTTGTTGGGTGCTGGTATGAGCCACAACTAAGTGTAATGGGGACCATTTTGTCTCTGCCCCCTGAAGGTTTGTAGGGAAGACGTTGCCCCAAAATTGGGAGCTTTGACCCGGAGGGTGCCTGGGCAAGGTGTAGAAAGCACTACGGGCTTTATCGAGGGAGGGTATGGGGGGATCGCTACATGTAGTTGCCTGTTTTTGCACTAGGTGGAGATATACCAGAGTGGTATATGCGACATGCTACCATAGGTATATGTGGCCTTGGTGGAATAGGAGCCGGTCTATATATTTGTCAGCAACACTAAGTGGTTGGCAATGGTGGATCGTTAGCTTGGCTTTTCAGCCGTCCTTGGGGTCGGCTTTATTGGGAGTTAGACAATGTGATCGGGTGGGTGTCTACTCCCATGGTTCCACAGATTACCCATGTTCCAGCACATGTGTTTGGCATTGGCCTTGGAAGCCTACAAACAGCCTTTCTGCTCAGGTAATCAGGGGGAGCATGTTCATGCTTCCTGCAGTGGTGTGTAGCAAAGCAGCTGGAGAGAGGCTCTGGCCCCCGAGAGGTCTTGGAAGTAAGCCACGACGTAGTGGGAAGACTGGGTAGAAGTTGAAAGAGTTTGGTGGGTCATTTGGAACATTAGGTCAGCTCACACGTTAGAGAGGGACACTCTGTGCGGTATTTTGTGTAGGTTAGTGGCGACGGGCTGAGGATTTTGTTTTGTTATATGTATGGTGAATTAGACTGTGCTCGCAATAAAACTGGCTCATAATGGCCGCAGATTCAACTGAACGCCTGTGTTGGAGTTGCCATCTCCGTCTCCTACGAAAAGCAACGATCCCGGAGGCGAAGAACACCCCAAGCTGAACCAAGATGGGGCCAAAATGTGGGGGGTGGGGGGCGGGGGGGATACTACAGGGGGGGGTGGGGGTGGGAGTGTGGGTCTTATATGCCTCATGTATGAAAAACTGTCTGTTGGTCTAATGCACCTCAAGCAACCAATCAAAGCACCAAAGCAATCAACACAAGCCACAGCAAACCAATCACAGAGCTCATAGCAATCGAAGCAGTGCCCATTAGCAACCAATCAGAGCACACAGGTAACCAATCAGAGCCCACTAGCAAACAATCAGACTCCATAGCAGCACGATAGCAGTCATAGCAACCAATCAGAGCCCCACAGCAACCAATCAGAGCCCAACAAGCAACCAATACAGAGCTAATTAGGGACCATTCAGCGGAGTCCAGACAACCAAATCAGACCCCATAGCAACCAATCAGAGACCAGGACAACAAACCAGAGCCATTGCGACTATAGAGGAAGAGCTGATAGCAAGCCAGGCGTAGTGGGCTACGGGGTTCCGTTAGTAGGCTGTTCACACGACGGATTGGCGCGGGTTTCGGCTCGGTTGGCCGCAGCCAAACCTCGTTCCAAATCGCGCCCCGGTTCATTAACACGGTTTCATATGGAATACTGCGTTGCTTTTCTCACAGGAGCGGTTTGGCCGGGCCTTGCGGCGTGTGTGTGAGAAGTCTCTGTCAATTCTGACAGCGAGTCTTCAGCGCAGGGGGCGGCGCTGGTGTCGCCGCGGGTTTGGACGGCTTTCGGAGCAGGGTGGTTCGCGGTTGGGCCGCGATTATCGTCGCGGTTTTTTGCCCTCCTGCCTATTCATTGGTATGAGGGGAAAACCTCGTCGGAAACCGCGCACCACCCGCGCCGATAACCTCGCCGCGATCGCTCCGCAAAGGAGCGTCGGGAGACGCGAGTTTGATGCGAGGTTTGGATGAGGTTTTGGCCGCGGCAACCGCGCCGAAACCCGCGACGATATCCACTATGTGAACAGATGTGTATCTCATCAAATCTGGATCAGAAGGCGGGGCCAGGGGTCTCAACTGCCGTTTTGTCGGGCAGGACACGGGGAAGTCGTTGGAGAGAGAAAAAGAGGGAGACGCCATTGAAAGAGTGTTAAGAAAACCAGGGAGGAGATAAGAAAACTCAAAAGGAAGTAGTAAAAATACAGGTTTTCTTGCATGTCCTATTTCAGATATTGGACTCTATTACAAGGAATCTCATAAAGATATAATGTATACTGTGATCCACCAGTTGCTGTTGCTGTGTTTCACTAAGGCTATGTTCACACGGCTTAACTGCGGGACGTAATTACGCCATGTGGCCGGGTGCGGGAGTGGGGGAGGGAGCGGGGGGCCGGCACCTCGCCGGCCCATAGACAATCATTACTAGCGGCACGTATACGCCGCTAGAAAGTGACTGTCAATTATTCTCCCCCCCTCGGCGTAATACGCTGAGGGGGAGAGGGACGTAATCCATAGTTCTTATTAGAAATGTGGAGATTACCGTAATGACTGGGACGTATTCAGCAAGTAATTGGCGCACTCCGGCACGTAATTACGGACTGAATTACGTCCCGCAGTTAGCCGTGTGAACATGGCCTAAGAAAGGCAAGTTGTGCTATAAAGAAAAATAAATTAAAGTGAATAAATAATTCTGGTGTTCAAACCTTATCTACATATTTCACAGGAGTCCATAGCAACCAATCAGAGCTCCTAGCAACCAGGGCTCTGATTGGTTGCTATGGGCTCTGACTGGTTGCTATGGGCTCTGACTGGTTGCTATGGGCAACATAGGCATTCGTACCCCTTGACAGGTTTCATACATTTTTTAGCAGTTCTTTGTGGAATTATTATTTTTATAGATGATCAAATTCCAGGTTGAAGAACATTCACTGTACCTTTGTTCCTATAACCCCCTTTGAAAAAATTTTTCTAAAATAAGCGGGTCCCAGGGATGAATGGGGAGATTTATCAACCCTGTGTAACTCTCGACGTGTAAAATATACTGGACAGTTTAGGCTATTTTCAACGGCAATGACGGGGAAGTATTTCGGGGCCCGTAATTCGCGCCGTACTGCGCTCAATTTACGGGGCGAGAAGCCCCAATCTTTACGGAATCCCGTTCTCATGAAGCTATGGATTACGTCTCCCCCCCCCCGCTCGCACAATATGGCGAGGGGGAGAGAAGGGGACATGTCAATTATTCACAGGTATACGCCCCGTGAAAATGAATGTCTATGGGGCGGCGGGCCCCCGCTCCGGAGCCATGGCATAATTGGGGGCCCCAAAATACATCCCACAATTACCGGTGAAAAGCCTGTGAAACCATTTTACAATGCCCCACATGTAGTATTCATCAAACTGACGCGATTTGAATGTCTTGTCTTACCCTTTTTCCATACATCACCACGTTTTGCAGCATGGGGGCCCAAACAAACCCCCAAAACCCCTTTTTCCCCTTACAAACCCTTTTTTTCTACACCAAAATTTCTAAACCCCAAACCCCTTTCAAATTCCCCCCCCCACCCCACAAAAAACCCCAAGATTTGGGGGGGAGTCTTTCGGGGGGAAAAAGGGGGGACTTTTTGGGTTTAGGGCCCCCAAATTCTTATGGCCTCACCAAAAACGGTCCCCACCCCCTTTCCCCCCCCCTTTTCTTTCCCAAATCCACATTTCTTGGGGTTTCGGGTGGGGAGACCCCGGGGGAGGCATGGGGGACTGGGGAGGTGAGTTTCCCCTGGGTGGAATAAAGGGGTTGGGGGCTCCGCCCCCGGGGGGGCTGGGCGTGAGCGCCTCCCCAGGGAAACCCGACACAACCCCGCCGCCCCTTTAGGGACCCCTCCGGTCGGGGCCCCCGGCAGTTGGGTTCCTACCCGGGGAGGAAAATCCGAGGGTTTTGGGGGTTAGGGGTTCGCCACCCATTTGGGGCATTTTCCCCGGTTCAATGGGGGTTTCCCCCCGCTGACGGTCCCAGGTACCTTTGTTGTGTGTGAAGGTTAGGGGGTGCCGTCTGCGGAAAGGAACGGTCCCGGGCCAGGGGGGGAGGGACCAAACCCCCCAAAAGGGGTTTTCCTGGGGTTTTTTTGGGCCTGGGGGGGGCTAGGGGAGGGGGGAAGGGGGTTCCCCTTTGGACACGGCCCCTTGGGGGGGGGGGTTTGCTGGGTCCCGGCCTCCTGCTCGGGTGGCCCCCTCGCAGAGGGTTTGCCTCCAGACGCTTTGGGTCATGCCAATCGAGAGGGGGTCAGCGGAAAAGTCATCTGGATTTTTCTGGTAGGCGGGGCGGTCCAACCCCCCGGCACCCCGGTGATTTTGCCTTTCCTTGTTTTCCCTTTAGTTACAGGTGGGGGCCGGGGGGGTTTGGGAGGTGCCTTTTCAGCGCGGAGGGGCCCCTCGTGCACCCCGGGGGGGGATGGGGGAGTTTGGGAGCTGGGAAGTTCGTAAAGGGGGTTTTTGGGTCGCTTGGGGGGGGAGCGGCAGTGGACCATGGTTTTGTCGCCCATACAGCTGGGTGAGCCCGGGGTTTTCCGGCTGCAGGGGTGGCGTTGGCGGCTGGGGTGAGTTCAGGGGGTGAACAGCCCGTCGTGGTGGTGTCGACGGTTGAGGCGGACAAAGAGCGGGAGAGTGATGGCGTGCGGCTTGGTGACCGGCAAAGGCCCGGGCTACGACGTTCGGGGGGTCATCTAAGCAAAAAGGTGCACGAAAAAATATGGGAAGGGCGGTACGTGGGGATATTTTCGTTCTACCCCTAGAGAAGTTCAATCTGGATAAGGTTAAAAAGAGGAGAAGAAGAATGGAGGATGAGGAAAGCGTCGGTGGAGGCTTATCCCTCAAACCTTTTATTACAAATGGCTTCAGCTTTTGCGATCTTGGCCAACCATGGTGGGAGAAGAAGCGCCTGAGAATTTGCTCGGCGCTTTTGGGTATAGGACGCTATGGGGGGAGGCCTTCATCGGGTTTACGGGGGTATGGCTTTGGTTGCGGTATGATGAGCAGTTTAGGCAGAGGAAGTCGTGCGCCACCCCGAGCATCCTTGGGACCATAAGGGATATTGGGACTTGGCTCCGGATGACACCCTCGCGGGTTGGGCAGCCCTTTGGAGGTTGGGCTGGGTCTTCCGGCCAAGGAAACTCCGGTGTCGGGGCTAGTGGTGCTGGGACGGGGGGCAGCCCAAAAGGGTTATGCTGGCAGTTTAACGATGGGCTCTGTAAATACGGGGCGAGTTGCAGGTTCAAGCATATCTGCTCGGTGTGTAACGGTACCTCGCATGGAGCCGCCAAGGTGTTTAAGACGGAGAGAAAAGGTTCACACGCCAGTAAAGCCAGGGGCGGACCCGGTGAAAGTTCAAGAGATGGAACCGTATCTAAGTAGGTACGGGAATGTAGGGGTGGCGGTTTTGTTGAGGGAGGGGTTTTTGTGCGGTTTCCGGATACCGGCTCCGGACCATGAGGTTCCTAGTACGACAAAGAACTTGAAGTCGGATTACGAACACCCGGGGGTGGTTGAAGAGAAGCTGTTGCAGGAAGTCTTGTTGGGCAGAATGGCGGGCCAGTTTTGTTCCCCACCCGTTACTGATTTGATTGTATCTCCCTTGGGGGTTGTCCCAAAAAAGAGCCGAATAAGTTCAGGCTAATACATCACTTGTTGTTTTCCAAGGGAGCAGTCGGTGAACGATAGGATTCCTACGGATTTATGTTCGGTTGTTTACACGTTGTTTGATGCCACGTTACGTTTGGTTCGCTTGGGGAGAAGGGAGGCATTGATGGTGAAAACTGATGTGGAATCAGCATTTTGTTTATTGCCGGTTCACCCGGAGAGTTTGAGACTATTGGCCTGTTGTTGGAATGAGGAATACTACGTGGATCGTTGCCTTCCGATGGGCTGCTCCATCTCCTGCGCCTATTTCGAAGCATTTAGTTCTTTCCTGGAGTGGGTGATTAGGGATGTGTCAGGTTTGCAGTCAGTCATACATTATCTGGATGACTTCTTTGGTGTGGGTCCAGCTGATTCCGAGGTTTGTCTGTCATTGTTGGGGACGATTGAGTGGTTTATGGGCCATTTTAGTGTCCCGTTAGCGCCCGATAAGATGATGGGGCCGTCTACTTGCCTGAGTTTCCTAGGAATCTGCATCGACAAAAAGTCAAAATGGAATGTAGATTGCCGGAGGATAAACTGGTTTCCCTGCAGGATTTGGTGCGGCGTTCCTCTCGCTTGAGGAGGATTCCGTTGAGAGACTTGCAATCGCTCCTGGGTAAACTCAATTTCGCGTGTCGGATAATGCCGATGGGTCGGGTTTTTTGTCGGCGTCTGGCGAGGGCAACAGCGGGGGTCCGGGCACCCCATAATTTTGTGCGCTTGAATGGGGAGCTCAGGGATGATTTGTTGGTTTTTAAGATGGATTCGTGAGCGTACAATGGGCGGTCCCATTATTATGGGTGAGGGCGGTTTCAAACATAGATGTGGAGTCATCACGGGCGGCCGGCGGGGCAGGCTTCGGGCAATTGGGGGGGTGCGGTGGTGTGCTGGTATATGGCCGCACGGCTTGGGTTGGCTCAGGTTCGGGTGAGGAACCTCACGTTTGCTCAGAGTTGTTTCCCAATTGTGGTGGCAGAGGAACTGTGGGGGCGATTGCTTACGGGGACCGGAGGCTTCGATTTTCACTGTGACAATTTTGGCATGGGTTCAGGTCCATCAAAGCTTGTCGGAATCCCTCGCACCCCGGTGATTCGATTGTTTTGCAGCATTTTGTGCTGCGGCTGCCTGTCCTTGAATGCTTGCGTGGTAGCAGAGCATGTGCCCGGGTGTCAGTAATTCCATTGCCGATTCTCTCTCTATGATCTGCAGTGGGATCGGTTCCGCACCCTTGGCTCCGGGCAGGCCAGCGAGCAAGGGCGAAGGAGTGTCCGGGTCGACTTTGGAGCATGGTTGTGGCGGACTCCGGACACCATGATTCGAGGTTCCTTGGCCAAACGAGGACCCCGGGTCGCTTATGAGGGGCTTTGGAGCTTGTGGTTGAATTGGGTGCGCAATTTGGGGGGAGTGGTCTCCTATAGGATACCGTAGGAGCCTTGGTTATGGTTGCATGGGCGGAGCAGGAGGGTTTCGGTTTTCCCAGGGTATCGCGTTTCTTCGCAGCCTTGGCCCTTTGGTTTTTAACTCCGGAGCAGCGGGATGTACCAAGATTTTGTGTGAGTCGGGCACTGAGGCGTTACGGGTCCAGTAAGGGCACAAGGATGGATGTTTTCGCCCCGTGTTTTTCGCTTGCTGGGAAAGATTCGAGACGGTATTGGAGCATCTGCCATAGTGGTTTTGGAGGGGGCCCACTTTCAATGCTTTTCCTCGCTTTCGCATTTTTTGGGGCCCTTCGCATCGGAGAACTGGTATCTCCCAGTAGGTCAGCCGGCGGTGGCTTGTTGGCAGCAGATGTTGTCGGGTTTGGCGATAGGGTGGAGTATGTGGTCCGGCGGTCGAAGACCGATAGGTTGGGTAGGGGGCGTAGAGTGGTTCTGGGCCGTGTAGTGGGAGCAAGATCGTGCCCGGTCAAGTGTCTGGAATTTTTTTTTGGTCTGAGGCGGGCGAATTCAGCCCCGCTGCTTTGCCATGAAGACGGGTCCTTTTTGTCTAGATATCAATTTTCTTCGGTGTTTAGAAGGTGTGTGAGGGTTTTAGGCCTGGACCCGAGCAGTTTCGCCCCACATTCTTTCAGAATTGGGGCCGCGACGGAAGCGGCTAGTTTGGGTCTGGGACCGGAGTTGGTGAGGAAGATTGGTAGGTGGGAGTCGGACCGTTTTCATTTGTACGTCCGCCCCCACTTGGCGTAGAAGGGTATGGTGGAGGTCAATTTTGGGGCTCGTGTGTGTTTGTTTTTTCTATTTCGTTTGTTTTTCCTTTTTCTATTCCAGCTCCAGGCGCCTGTTTAGTGTGGATTCTGGGGCACTCGTTCGTCCATTGGGGTGCGGAACGTGCCGACGTGAGGCCGGACGGAAGACAGCTGGGCTTTCCGCGGGATGTTGCGGTCCTTCGGTGGATTGGCGAGAGGCCATGCTGTGGTCCAATGTGTTTGCCAAAATTCTTAGGTTCACAGAGATGGATAGACCTCCTCAGGTCTTGGTTTTACATGTGGGGGGTAACGCGTTAGGTCGAGGTCAGGTCGCAGTTGAACGTACCATTAAGTCCGACTTTGTGACGTTGTGGTTTTATGTTTTCCGCGTATTGTAGTGGTATGGTCTGACATGGTGTACCGGCACCGAGCTGGAGGGTGCCAGGACCGGTGGAATGAGCGTCGTGAATAAGGCCCTGGTAAAGGCGAATAGAGCGGTGGCAGGTTTTGTGGCCAGGAATGGTGGAGTGGTGGTGCGTCATAGGGATTTGGAGTCTGGAGAAGGGAGTATTTGGTTGAACGACGGAGTTCATTTAAATGCAGTGGGTCTGGACTCTGGGCAATTGGGCCGCAAGAAGGGGATTGAAAGGGCAATTGGGGCTGTGGGGGGTTCGCACATGAATGAGGTGGCATTCAATGCACCTTGGCGTTAGGGTCCTTGGAGTTGGTGTAACAAATTGGTGTGAGGAGTCAGAAGGAGGTTGATTCCCTCAAGTTGAATGGTGGGATTCGGGTTGGTCCTGGCGGAGGTGGGGCTCCTACAGGGTATAGTCTCATGGGAGTCAGCCGTTGGTTAGCCTTTAACATGGCTTTGGTAGCCCCGCGCCTGTGCTTTGCGGCTGGGGGTATGGGTGGAAATATTACTGGTTCGCCAATCTCTTAGCTCCAAGGACCTCTGCCCCAATGTTGGTTTTTTTGCTACTTGTCGTACCTGTGTGGGCTGGTCTGTAAGTCGTTACAGATCAGTTAAGTATATGTTAAAGAGAACCTGTCACATAGTTTTTGCCCCCCTGGCTGAAGACAGAACAAGCTAGTGTCAGACCTGCTGTTCCAACGCATGTGTCCCCTTATTTCTGTAAGATGTTTAGTTTTCGTGTATTTAATGCTCAAATCTAATCTGCAGTTTTCAGCCAAAGGCATTGAAGAGCCTCAGAGTGTCAGTTTTTTTTCAAACCAGCTAATTTGAGTCCCTAGCCCCGCCCACCTCAACTGACAAACCTATATTTGAATAGGTCGAAATACTGTAAATAACTGCATGGGCGGAGCTCAACTAGCCTTTGGTGGGTGGAGCTAACCACCTGCTCATGAATAAGATTTAAGTGTATATGCTCTAAACTGCTTGCATCTTAACAGAATTAGGACACAGCGATTGGAAACAGTATCAGACACTTGCTTGTGCTGCCCTCAGCAGGGGGCATTATCTAGGGGGGGGGGGGGGGGGGGGGGGGGGGGGGGGGGGGGGGTGACAGGTTCCCTTTAAGGTTGCGGTTTATGCACAATGGTATTGTGCTATGTTCGGTATGTTTTTCATGTTTTTATATATGTGTTTAATAAAATGGCTGCTGTGGCCAATTCAATCCAACCCCCTTTTGTCGTGTGTTTTGTTGGGTGGTAAGGAAGGGGTGAATTGGTGGGGTATGGGTATTGGAGGGTTGGAGTCGAAAGGTGGACAGTGGCCACACGGTGAGTAGGAAGAAAAGGTAATGGGCACGGACTCTGCGTTGCGTTAAGGTCAAGCAGGTGCACCGTTATTTTTGCTCAAATTGTAACAAAATTCAGACGCAACTTCTTTGATAAATGTGCCCCAATGTGTAATGTGACTGAGCAAGCAATTCAATAAGGCTCTTCATAGTATTGAAATGCATGTACATCTAACACATCTCTTGGTACAATAAACCCTGCTCCATCTGTAGATCCCAATTCCTGTCATCCCTTACCCGTCACTTACCTGCTATCTGGCTGAGGAGGATTAGAGGTAACATCTTGCCCTCTCTCATGCACGGCCCCGTCGCCTGTCTGCTCCCCTCTCCTCCTGGGATCTGGAGCTCGCAGGGATTTGGTGCTGTGTATATAGCAGGGGAAGAGGACATAGGATTCCTGTATAGGAAAAAAAAAAGTCTGGTTTCACAACAGGTGTTTGCTGAGAGGAGGAGATGAGCAACGTTACCCAGTTCACCAGAAATTTTACTGGAAATCTCAGATGTTTACAGTCTGAGTTCTCAGAAGATAATATTTAATTCAATGGGATAATAAGGCAGGCCTGGGCCCCCGTACACCTTTGACCCCATATACATCACTGACAAAAAAAATGAACACACCTGGAAGGAGTTTTTGAAATAACATGAAGTCCTATGTGTGGAAACATAATAATGATATCTGTCAGTGAATACAGTTTAGAGGGAAAGAATAAGTTTATTGGGAAAAACTATACAATGGAAAGGTGGCTCCAGGGCCGGGCGCTAGGGCAGAATCATATCGGAGAGCAACGAGCCCCAATAAATCTTGCCTGTGCCCCGATCACTGCGTCTGCCAGCCGCTGCCGTGGCCTGGAGCGCTCCTTAGTGCGGTGGCGCTCCGCCGAGTTCCTTCTGACTCTTCACGAGCCGTTTCAACACACGCGGCCGTGCATCCGAGTCGGGAAGATGGCAGGATGATCGTTTCCCGTCCTGTCTTCTCCCTTGTATGTACGGCGCTTCGTAAGCGCCGTACCTACACCTTAGCGTCGCAGGGGGCGTGACGCACCGCTTCATCACCCCCCTGCGATGCTTAGGGTCCTCCTAAGGCCGGCAAGCTCTGACTGCCGCCGAGGAGGTCCCGGGGCCCCGCTAGACGGCGTAAGTAGTATGTGAGACTCACGCTGCTTACACCCGTTCTCAAGCTGCAGGACTTGGGACGAGCGCGGACCGTGGCTGAGGAAGTAGGTTTTTTATTTTATTTTTTTTTATTAGCTATGGGGGGCATTTTAATGGCTGAGGGCATCTACTGGCTACAGAGGGGGCATCTACTGGCTACTGGGGGCATCTACTTTCTTCAGGGGGCATCTACTGGTACTGGGGGGCATCACTGGCTACGGGCATCTACTGGCTTCAGGGGGGGGGCATATCACCGCTAACAGACGGGGGCATCTCACTTGCTACAGGGGCACTCACTGCTACGGGGGCATCTATCGATTGGATATAGGGGGGCATCTATTGCTATAGGGGGCATCTCACTGGTTACAGGGGGCATCTCACTGGCTAAAGGGCGGGCATATCACTGGCTTAAAGGGGGCATCTCACTGGCTAAAGGGGGCATCTACTGGCTACAGTGGGGAATATCACTGGCTACCGGGGGGGAGTCACTGCTACAGGGGGGGGGAGTCATGGCTACAGGGGATCACTGGCTTCAGGTGGGAATATCATGGCTACAGGGGCATATCACTGGCTACAGGGGCATATATACTGGCCTAAAGGGGGCAGTAACCTAGCTACAGAGGCAGTAACCTGCTAAGGGGGCTAATAACCTGGCTAGAAAGGGCAACTACTTGCTAAAGGGGGCAACAACCTGGCTAAAGGGGGCAAATATTTAAGCCATACAGGGGGTAATTATTACCATTTGGGCACTATAGATGGGGAGTGTGCTCTGTATAGAGATAGGAAATTGTAGGAGAATGCTGATAAAAATGAGGAGTCTAAGATGTTATTTTGTACATTTTTCAGTGAAGATTGTGGGACGGTAGAAGGTGGCATGTGGCGTCTGGGACAGTGAAGAAGAAGAGAAAGAGAGCAACTCTTCAGAGACGTCTCCTGTACAGTCACTAAATGAAAAACTGCATGTAATCACATATATTTCTATTTCTCCTGAGCCACCAACAAAGTTATTTCTCTATAAAAATACATCCGCAGATTCACAATGAGACACAAAAATACCGTGGAACCTCAGCCCTACTCTCAGAAAACTTAAGGACCCGAGCCCCGGATGTTTTGGGACCCTAGCAATGCCCCTGGGTGGCTCTAGTATCCTGATGGCTACCTGAATATAAGGTGAGATATGGTTGGGCATGAAGGCATCCAGGTTCTGTCTGGGATCCTGTGGCACCAATTGTCTTACTGAGCTGAAGAAATCCTTAAAAAGGCGACTATCATCGATGCAACATCAATATACCACAGTATCTAAGTCCTACAGTATAACAAGCAATGGTCACATGTTCAATTCCCTCTAGTGGGACTAAAATGTAAAGCAAAAAAATGAACACAAAAGTTAATTTTAAAAAATGCAACATTTATTGCAATGTAGAGTGTAAAACTAAGGGACAGAAAAATAATGCACTTGCTGTAATGTAGCAGCGTATATAAAAACAATACTGTACGAAGTTATGCAAACATGAACATAAAATATAATGGCATACAGTACAGGAATGAAGAGCGTGCAGACATAGACACAAAGGAGATGCTGTCCTGTCAGCAGTAAACATGGGTGTAATTAATAGCTATAAGTAACAGCTAGGGACATAGAACCACAATATTATGCATCACTGTATAATCTGAAGTCCTGAATGGTAGTTTGGACATACCAGCAATGGTTACTGTTACGGCTTTGATGAACAAGGTTATTACATGAATCACCCAGCATTGTCCAGGAAGAAAAATGGATGCTGAGAGATGACTTGATGATGTCAGCAGGGTCAGGTGATATGGTTATGGTAGCTTTCATGGGACATACTTAGGGGTGTTTGCTTAAGTAGCAATAAACACAAACAGACCAGATGGAGCTGATGTGACTAAAACAGAAATACATATACAACAAAAATAATTGCTGCTGATGCATGAAATAAGGAAAAAAATTGTGGCTACTCCCTCCAAAAACCTTAACCCCTTCACGACCCGGGGCGTATGAGTAACGTCCCAGGGCCGCTAAGGGGCTATGAGGGGATCGCTCTCCGCGACCCCCCCCCCCCCCCCCCCCCCGCACAGTCCCGGCGGGAGTTAGCCGGCAAATCGCCGCAACACCCGCAGTAACACACCGGTGGGAGGCTCCGCCCGCTGGTGCTGTTCTTAAAAAATTTAACCCATCAGGCGTCGCGGCAAGATGGCCCGGGTCTTAAGTGCACGCCGATCGGAGCCAGACTGCACCGATCGGACTTCTCGGCACCGTGCCGATCCATCGCCGGAATGTGGTGGGGAGACCTTGTGAAAGGCTCCCGTCACTTACCCTGGCTGGTTTGGCCCACTTCCCGTCGCAGACAGGAAGTGGGGAAACCCCATCTTTGTACACCCTATGCATTGCTATGAAATCATTAGGTTGTATAACAATTGTGCCCCCCTAGTGTCCAAGCACCATAGGGGACAAAAATTTACAAGTAAAAAAAAAAAAAAATGTAAGTTTTAAAGTACAAAAAAAAAAGTATTAAAAGTTCAAATCACCCCTCTTTCCCCATTTTACAAATAAAATCATTAAAATAATAAAAAAGTTACACATGTTTGGTATCGCTGCGTCCGAAAAAGTCCGATCTATAAAAATATAACATCATTTATCCCGTATGCTGAACACCGTAGAAGAAAGAAAATTCCAAAACGCCAAAATTGCGTTTTTTGGTCATTTTACGTCACTCAAAAAATGGAATAAAAATGATCAAAAAAGTCGCATGCATTCCAAACTGCTAGCGATAAAAAGTACTCTTCAGCCCGCAAAAAATGCACCTCACTGACGTCCGTAGGTGTTAGTACAAAAAAGTTATTGGTCGCACAAACTGGTGCCGCGGCGCAAATGTCAAAAATTTAAAATGTTTGGAATTTTTTTACGGTACCAAAACATAACGGAAACCCTACATGTTTGGTATTGCCGGATGCGTAACAACCTGTAGAATACTGATAACACATTATATTTACCGAAGATTGAACGCCTTAAAAGCAAATTACCCAGAAACATGGCGAAAATAAAAAAAATTTCACAATTTGTCCCACTTGGAATTTTTTTGCGGTTTCCCAGTATATTCTATAGTATAGTGAATAACACCATTAGAAATTACAACTTGTCCCGCAAAATAAAAGCCCTCATGTGTCTATGTAGGTGGAAAAATAAAAATGTTATGGCTTTCAGAAGGCGAGGAGGGAAAAACGAACGTGTCACAAAAAAAAAAAAACCCGGGTCCTGAAGGGGTTAAAGACCCAGCCTGAAAAGACCTTGACGACCAGCTACAAGTTTCAGTTTTTGCCTCTCTGCATTTCAGCTGTAATCTTACAGCTCTATGAAGCTTTGTTTTATGTATGAGAAGTTGTATTTTTTCTGCATAATTTCAGGGCACATATAATTGCTGAGCAACATAGTTGCTTCATAGTGGTATGTTCTGCATTGTTTTTTTTGTTTTTTTTACTCTAAAACCAAACTAAAAATCTTTTTAAATTAATTCTACAGGTTACTAGGGTGCTGTGGATATCTAATATGAAATCTGGCAGATCAGGTATATTACCCACAAAATGCTGCTGGTAGCCAACCATGAAGGGGAGCTAGCTACATAAATATCTATGTTGCTCCCAATACGTTCAGTAGGAGTTGTGTACATACATTTGGTGAGCCCCCCTATTGGTGACTGGAAGTAACTAGAAATGCAGTCTGCTTGAAATATTGTTTATAGGGGGCAGCCTACGGGCACTGTTAAAAGGGGCAGTATGTTTGTGGATTGGCATCAGAGTTTATGAGGGGTAATCTTCTGGCACCAATTACGGGTACTCTGCGCACTCTGAATAGGTTTTGGAGGATTTGTTGAGTACATGGTCAGTCTGACTGCATAGTTATTATAGGCGATGGTGTGTAGTTTGCTCAATGTTGTTTAGGTTTGGATTGCCCATCATCCTGCACCTCACTACTTTACATCTTACATGAATCCTAGATTTGGCATACAGTAGTCTTGCAGATGGAAGTGATGTGTCGTCATGTAGCGTGACTTGATTTCAAATGATCAAAACGGGTGTTTTATATGTGAGATGGCAAATGCTGTGTTATAAATTTTAAGACCATAGTTTGAGAGGAAAAAGCCCTGAACTTCTTTTCCTACTGGTAGCAATACTTTACTAGCAGCTAATTGCAGCCACCACTATGGAAAGTCCACTGTATACAGATTTATACAGTTCAGTTGCACCCATATAAATGGATGGTGGTCACTGACTGCAGCCAGAATTATATAATTTATCATTTCTGAAAAATCCTTTGGAATCACTTGTTGCAGAATTTGGATCTACAAATCTACCTTCTAATAAAGATGCAGTACTCAGTAACAGTGGTGCCCTCTGAGAGTTTTGTCTTGGTGCCCTATGAGACGGTGTTTGCATGTATGACACATTCACTACCTGCTGCCACTTTATCACATTTACCCAATATATTTTATATAAGTGAATGTTAATAAGGCAGAGTTCACATCTGTTTATAGACAGTGATATGAATTGTAAGATCTGTCAACAGCAGCTTTCTAATGGTTTCCAGGTAACATCACAATATAGCATTTTCTCCCGAGATAAAAGTGAAAAACACTGAAAACTTCCCTGAATCAAGTTGCTTGATCTTTACGGGAAGCAAATATCCAAAAGTTAACAAAGTGCATGAATGTTAACCACAAAGAAGAGTGACCTTGGTGATATGAGGCGAGCGAGCAGTACAGTGAAGCCCCAGCAGCACGTGGTAGACTGTCAGTGCATAGTTCATCTATAGTCTATACAATTCACTGTGTAATCTGGCCATGTTAAGACTGAGGAAAGCAAAACAACCCCCATCATGTGGTTAGCGATGGTCTTTATTTTAGGGAGGAAATTCCTTCTCAACATCAAATATGGAAATCAGTATCTATTCTGTATTAACAATCAGAGATCCACACTTGAGTGAATCAAGCGCGGATCTCTGACCATTTTGTTGCCCCAATTGCCGATGTCACTGACCAGTAAACTGTAGCACGTCTTCTTGATAATGTGAAATACAAATTTGAACTACACTACATCTCATGTCTGTAGTTCCTGTGCCTGCTGCTTCTACAAATTGTATTCTACTGCTGCCAACAGCTCGATTTACAATTCTTACGGCTGAATTTATTTTGATATGTACACCTGTATGACCTTCACGTGCACTGCATACATCTCTTACTCCTCCTCCTTGTAGCCCTCCAAATCTTTATTTTTTAAATGCCTCCACCTGTACTACCACCAAAAGTACTAAGTCCAGTTATCTTGAACCTCCTTGTTCCCCATTGGCATGTTCTCGCTGCCACCAATGGTACTGCTGCCTAATCTTGTTGAACCGGATCCTCGCTGCTCCCCATTGCCTAATCTTGTTGAACCGGATCCTCGCTGCTCCCCATTGCCTAATCTTGTTGAACCGGATCCTCGCTGCTCCCCATTGCCTAATCTTGTCAAACCAGAACCTCCATGTTCCCCACTGCCATGATCTTGCTGCCTTCAATGGTACTGCCATCTAATGTAGTCTGCTGCACCTCCTATAGCTATGTTCCTGCTTGCTAGCTGTCCTCCTCATCTTTTCACTTAGCCATCGAAAGGAATTTAGTATTTTAACCTCTCAATTTTTTTCTGTCACTCACAAATTTTCTTCCCTACGTTGTTCCACTTATCCAGTTTACTGTTATTGATTATAATTACAGCTTCTCCCCTCCTGTATGGTTCCTCATCGGCATGTTCTTGCTGCCACCAATGGTACTGCCGTCTAATCTAGTCCAGCCTGTAGAGGCGTAAGTTCAAGTTCTTGGGCCCCGATGCAGAAAGTTAAATCGGGCCCTTTTGTTACCAGGGCTGCCATCAGTCATCTATTAACCGTTTCAGTGCCACATACAGCCAAATCAAATGGGGCCCCCACCCATTACTAGTTCCTATTTTTTAATATATCATTGGGCCCCTTTTTGATTAGGGCCCCTGACAGGAGTACTATCCGTACTGCCCTATTGACACCCCTGCCAGTTACCATGTCCCATTTCCAATACTGGTGTCTTCTTATGTGCCAAAGGGGCTTTTGGGCCCCCTCAGGATGCAGGGCCCCGTAGCAGCTGCTACCGCTGCACCTCTTATAACTACGCCCCTTCCAGCTGAACCTCCTTGTTCCCCGTTGGGATGTTCTTGCTGCCACCACATATATCACATGTACAAAGCTTGTAAACATAGGCGTAAGTTCAAGTACTTGGGCTCTGGTGCGAAAAGTGAAATGGGGCTCTGCAGTTTACCATGTGAAACCACCTCAAACAGTCACACTCCAAACTCCACTATGGTGAAGACCAAAGAGCTGTCGAAGGACACTAGAAACAAAATTGTAGCCCTGCACCAGGCTGGGAAGACTGAATCAGTAATAGGCAAGCAGCTTGGTGTGAAGAAATCAACTGTGGGAGCAATAATTAGAAAATGGAAGACATACAAGACCACTGATAATCTCCCTCCATCTGGGGCTCCACGCAAGATCTCACCCCGTGGGGTCAAAATGATCACAAGAACGGTGAGCAAAAATCCCAGAACCACACGGGGGACCTAGTGAATGACCTGCAGAGAGCTGGGACCAACATAACAAAGGCTACCATCAGTAACACACTACGCCGCCAGGGACTCAGATCCTGCAGTGCCAGACGTGTCCCCCTGCTTAAGCCAGTACATGTCTGGGCCCATCTGAAGTTTGCTAGAGAGCATTTGGATGATCCAGAAGAGTATTGGGAGAATGTCATATGGTCAGATGAAACCAAAGTAGAACTGTTTGGTAGAAACACAACTCGTCGTGTTTGGAGGAGAGAGAATGCTGAGTTGCATCCAAAGAACACCAGACCTGCTGTGAAGTGTGGGGGGCAACATCATGCTTTGGGGCTGTTTCACTGGACAAGGACGACTGATCCATGTACATGAAAGAATGAATGGGGCCATGTATCGTGAGATTTTGAGTGCAAACCTTCTTCCATCAGCAAGGACATTGAAGATGAAACGTGGCTGAGTCTTTCAGCATGACAATGATCCCAAGCACACCGCCAGGGCACCGAAGGAGTGGCTTTGTCAGAAGCATTTCCAGGTACTGGAGTGGCCTAGCCAGATCTCAACCCTATAGAAAACCTTTGGAGGGAGTTGAAAGTCCGTGTTGCCCAGCGACAGCCCCAAAACATCACTGCTCTAGAGGAGATCTGCATGGAGGAATGGGCCAACATACCAGCAACAGTGTGCACCAACCTTGTGAAGACTTATAGAAAACATTTGACCTCTGTCATTGCCAACAAAGGATATATAACAAAGTATTGAGATGAACTTTTGTTATTGACCAAATGCTTATTTTCCACCATAATTTGCAAATAAATTCTTTCCAAATCAGACAATGTGATTTCGGGATTTGTTTTCTCATTTTGTCTCTGATAGTTGAGGTCGACCTATGATGGCAATTACAGGCCTCTCTCACCTTTTTAAGTGGGAGAACTTGCACAATTGGTGGCTGACTAAATACTTTTTTCCCCACTGTATATGTGGATCAGAATAACGCACTGGTATATTTCAGCGTTATGTGGACTTAAAATCTCGCAATATTACACTTTTTGCCGTTGAGTAAGATTTAGCAACAGAGAAAACTCTATTTCCCGGATATATATCTGTATGACAATCACACACGGTATACTTGAAAGGTATTTCACCCCCAAAATAGCAAAAAATGAACTTTTCACCACTCAGTATCATTTTCAGCAACCAACCACTATTTAAAATACATTTCTTTGTTTCGGAGATTTGGAGACGGTGTGTTATACAATTACTGAACCACCAAAGCTGCAAAAATTTATTTTTCTTCAATCAGAATAATTTTCACCAACCAACCACTATTTGAAATAAATTTCTTTCCATGGGAGATTTAGTAACAGTCTGCTATACAAGAACTCTACCTCCAAAAGTTGAAAAATGAATTTTTTTCAATCTGAATAGTTGGCAGCAAGCAAATAGTATTTGAAAAAGATTTATTTGTATGGGAGATTTGGTAACACTCTGTTATTCAAAAACTGTACCCCCAAAAGTGGAAAAATGAACTTTTCTTCAATTAGAATAAAGATGGGAAAGATGCAGTCAGCAATACAAAACTTAACTATTGCTGTCTATGATTCCCTAAGCTTGCTGTACACCCCCTAACTTATCTAAATAGCAGCTTTTCCTGTCTAAAATCACTGAGAAATCATGTGCTTGCCTGCATGCAAGCAAGCAAGCAGACCGAGAGCAGTCCGTTCAGTACAGAGCGTTAACTGGAAATTGCGTTCACAAGGAGATACAGTGAAATACATATAAGATGGTCATATGATTTTTGCAACCAATGAGATCCCTACACCTCAGCGATGACATTTTTTACATTTCTCTATGCTCTGCACTGATTGGATGGCCGCAGGATGCAGGAAGCAGGAAGCAGATAAAGATAAAACTAAAAATGGCGTGTCGAGCACGCATGTTCAACGCAAACTTTAATCGAGTGAACCGTAAAAACCTCAGTTCGGTTTGCGTTCTAAAAATCGAGAAGTTCGACTCAAACGTAACTTTTCTCAAACCGTTCCAGCAACACTAGTTATTACACATGAAGCTAAATTTTACAGGACTCTTCAATGTTTTACATTTCCCCTTATGGTTGGTTTGCACTTGATATGGCTGACAGAAAATCAATCGGGGTCAATAGGGTTAATTCTAAAGGAAATGTTTCTATAATTCCAGCAGTACATTGATTGTATTTGTGCAGATGATTTTGTATTGCTTTGTAAAAAGTTGTAAAGTTACTTCTTAACAGCTTCTTTAACCCATTAATCTGAACGCCTGAAAAGTAGTTAATGACCAGAACATTTTTTTAGTTTTTGCCTCCTTGCGTACTTCAACAGTTGTAACTTTTTTATTTTTTCAATGACGCAGTTGTATGAGGCCTTGTTTTATTCGAGACGAGTTGTACTTTATAGGGGAATTGTTTAAGTTCACTTATAAATAATTGCAGAATTTTTTTTCTTCAATTTTGTTTTTTTTAAATTATTTTACACCATTCACATTTCACACTTAATATCTTGTTAGATTAATTCTACAGGTTATTACGGTCATGTGGATACCTAATATGTGTAGGGGTTTTTTGTGTGTGTAATATATGCACAATTATTTTTTTTTAATATTTATTTTTATTTTATTATTCATTTTTGTATTCCTTTTTTTTTCACTTTTTCAGTTTTTTTTTTTTATTTTTTTTTTTATACCCATGAAGGGAGAATGTTTTAATTTTTTTTTTTTTACACTTGTAAGTATTAGCTATTCATACTCAGTCTGACCAGGCATTTGATAAGGCAGCATACAGTTGCCCTGGTCATGGCTTGTTCCCAACAGCCCTGGGGACTCTAGGTCCCCAGGGCTGACTGTGCACCGTTCCCGGGCTCTGTCCGGTCCCGGGTGTTTTGATCCCCCGACAGAGCCGGGAAAAACCCCTTTGATTGCGCTGCGGTGCAATCCCGCGGCAATAAAAGGGGTTTTTAAAGCATCGGGGGCGGAGGTTTCCCCGCCCCCGGTGCTTGCAGAAGTTGTTTGGGATCAGCACTGTGTGTACACCCCCGTCAAGCGCGCCGGGCCCGGGTGCCAAAACCCCGTTCTGAGCGAGCTAAAGAGTCGTGCAGACAAAAAAACCTGCACCAGCCGTTTAAAAAAGTCGGGGAAAGTTGTTAAGGATTTAAAAAGTGTGCCCACCATTCCCCTGGCCCTTACAGGGCCCCCACTCATACCCATAGCTTCTTTTCCCTGGAAGCTTTAGTCCAGGAAACCCAAATCATTCTCCAAATTTTTCCTTTGCCAATCCATTTTTGGATCAGCCCTAAATGGTACGAATTGGTTTCCCAACCCGGGTTTTTTTTGATTGGAAAATTTTTAAACTGGAAAACGTGGAAAATTTAGTGAAGAAAATTTGGCTTTAAAAGTGACAGAAAAAAATCATTCCTTTTTTATGGCTAACTGAAAAGATGAGGACAGCGTAGCTATAGGAGGTGCAGCGGTAGCAGCTGCTATGGGGTTCCTTTGACGGTTTGGGAAAGAAAAATGGTAACTGACAGAACCCCCCATATTTTTTGTACCGGGCCCAAGAACATGTTATATGTGGTGGCAGGAGGTTAGCTGGCGGGGCTGCAGTTATAGGGGGGCAGTGGAGCCAGGGCTGCTGTCGTATTATTAACCATTTCAGGTTAAATAAAGGGGCCCACCCATTCTATTTCCTTTTTTGATTAGGGCCCCTGACAGGAGTGCTGCCCCATTGGCACCCCTGGCACCCTTTTTACAGCAGCCTGACCCCAAAACCATCAAAAATGACCTTATGGACACTCAGAATAAAATTAGTAAGAAGTCAGGACACTGAGGCGCTTTACCAAGCCCCAGAAAACACTGGGCCCATAGATCAGGGGACTGAACTTTCTAGCTGTGGTGCTCCCGAATCCCTAATACCGGGACATTTATTGGAGAGGGCTTCTGGGGCCCGATAGTTTGCAGGGGGATTGAACAGTGGAAACATCCATCGTATCTGGATTGGGCCTCGTAGTTATATAGGAACCCACTAAACCCCGGGTCTTAGCCCCATATTTCTGAGAGGCCCCGTGACGCTTTTACACCTTTTCTCTGACTATTTTGAATGCCGTCCCAAAGGGGCTAAAACAGAAAGGTGACACTTCCCCGGATGATCACCTTGTACCAAGTTGGGACAGCCGCATTCCTTAGTAATCCCATGCTGGGATTCTACAATGAAGATGACACTTTACCATTACTAATCAGAGCTTACTTCCCCCACTCCGGACTGGCAATTTCTCCTTAAAGTCTCCCCACTAGGAAAAACCTAAAGATTTTTAAAAAGGAAATCAAGGAAGTTCAGGCAGAAATTTCTACAAACCGCGTTTGGGAAAAAAAGGCATATAGGAGAGAAGTTGATTCTATTGAAAACTGCCCCTGATCATATAGGCAATATGTCTCATCCTTGCAAACAGCGTGTAAAATCAACTAAACTCCGCGGGAGACCCCATGCCAAATAGAGGGCCCAGACAATAGGGACGGGGGAAAAACCCCGGAGTGAGAGCGGTCCCGGAGGCTGCAGGGGGGGAAAAGCTTTCAATGTGGAGGAAATCTTTTGGGCTGTCCTGGGTGACTCGGGCCCCCTCTAAAAAAAAATGGGGTAGAGCCACAGAGTCTTAAAACCCCAAAAGGGGCTGTTTTTATCCGCGGATATTATTTGTGCATTCATGATTTTCCCACTCAAGGGAAACCGGGCATAATTAAAAATAGGCTCCAAATCCCCTTTAAAATAAGGGCGAAGTATACAAATATTCCCTGTTTATCATGGATGCCTTACCCAAAAAATCGGGATCCGACCTTTGCTGGACATTCTGAAGGCATCTATTCCATACCGGTGGGGTTTCTCCTTTACCCTACATGCAACAAAGGGAATGGCCTCTGCAGCTCTTCGCACCTTTGAGGATCTCCCACGTTTCTGCTCTGCGCTAGAGATCTTGTCGCCCAAACTCAATGATTGGGAATTGGAGACTCCCTCTCCTGCTCCCCTTCCTGAATGGCAGAAAGCACAACCTAAAAAGAAAAGATCTCCTCTGAGGGACTCTGGGGGGCGCTCTAGGGGAAGTACATCTCCACCTGACACCTGACCTCCTGTGGGCCGAAGGGACCAGTGCCCCTTGTGACCCTCTTTCTGTCCTTATCCTCTCTTCTGAGGGTTAAAAGAGGGGTAGGCCCTTAATTTTGCTCTGTAGTCATACAAACATTTCGAACTCTGGACATTTGGTCTAATAGTTAACTGTTATTTACATATATAGATCTTTGTTAGGGTCATTCAGTGTGAATGTGTTGCATACCGTGATATGTCTTGCCCCCCTTATCAGCTTTGGGTGGAGTGGTGGGAATCTTGGCACTGCTTTGCCGACACTAGCTTATATAAGCTCCCACAGCTTCATCTATGTTATTAGAGTGTTAACTTGAGTTTTTTAAGCAGTGAATTCTCACGGACCTATTAGTGCTCATTGCCTGTCATTTGGTCCGTCAGATCTGATACCCCTGAGGTGTCCACCTGCACTTAAAGTGGTCCCTCTTGTCCTGGACTGGAGGGATTACTGGTTTCTTTGTTAGTGATTCACAGTGTCGCTCACCTCACTGAGACTTACAACACCTCGGTGTCTGTTAAAACTTTTACATGTTATTTTTTATATGTGATGGTCTTGTGAACCCCTTTTGTCTTCCTTATGTTTCCATTGGTCATTTGATGCTTGATTGGGATCAGCAGTGGCACAATATTGTTGGTAACTACCAATGGGATTCCAATGATTAAGCTATACTCTATCAATGTCAAGGGTCTCAACTCTAACCTGAAGAGAAAGCTCCTACTTGGGGATCTTAGGGCTAACAAACCTGATCTGGTATTTGTGCAAGAGACACACTTCAATAGGGAAGGGCACTTTAATTTCCTGAAACATTTGTACCCGGTATCCTATGTAGCGTCGCAAAATAGGAAAAAAGCGTGAGTGGCAATATTGCTATGAACCACCTGTCCCATATTGATAACAAACTCTTTAGAGGATCCAGGCGGGCGTTACCTAATACTTGAAGGCACCCTGGGGGGATCCCCTGTTCTGTTATGTAATGTATATACTCCCAATGTAGGCCAGTTGATTTTTCTGAGGCGACTACTGGCTAGGTTGTCTCGATTCCCTCCATCGACGGTGATTATAGGGGGAGACTTTAATTTGGTCTTCTCGGACACTTATGACAAACTATCACTTAAGCCCTCGGTAACGGTTGCGGCACAGCAGGCAATGTCCAGAGGGTTTAGACAACTAATCTGTAAGTCTGGTTTGTTTGACTTGTGGAGGATTGCTCATCCATCAGAAAAGGTGTTTTCCTTTTTCTCCAATCCACACCAGTCTCACTCCAGAATCGATTACGTTTTCGGAAATATTCTAGCCTTAAGGATGATGGAATCGGCGGATATTGGGGCAATAACATGGACGGACCACGCCCGAGTTAGTGTGGTATTTAGATGTACGAATTCTTCTACCCGGGTTTGTCACTGGAGGCTCAATGAGTCCCTCCTTAGGAGTCCGCTACACAGGGAGGAATTGAGACAACACCTCATAGAATACTTTGAGATTAATGTAGGTTCAGTCTCAGCGCCGGCAGCTCTAAGGGAGGTGCATAAAGCCGTGTTTCAGGGCAAATGTATAGCGCTGGGTACCCGACTAAAGAGGGATCGTCAAAAGCAGTGGAAAGAGTGTACCACAGAGCTTAGGAGGCTGGAGGGCGGCCTGGGGGAGCGCCCGGATAAACCTACTTTGAGGCGCATAGTATATTTGAGATCTAAATACTCTTTAGTATAGCGATGTATGGTGCGGAAAAAGCATTAGCTTTTACTAAGCAGAAGTATTATGAAAGAGCTAACAAAGCTCACAACCTCTTGGCCAAGATGCTACGGGATGATAGAGTGCGTCTTAGTCCGCATGCCTTACGGAACAACACGGGTGTGTCGATTTCATG
Source organism: Phyllomedusa bahiana (assembly GCA_025379985.1). Taxonomy (NCBI): domain Eukaryota; kingdom Metazoa; phylum Chordata; class Amphibia; order Anura; family Hylidae; genus Phyllomedusa; species Phyllomedusa bahiana. The sequence continues at coordinate 23,497 of JAODAL010002216.1, read as the reverse complement.
AATATTTTAACAATCTCTATAATATCCCGAGTGCCTTGCCCACTGATGGGGTAGAGCGTAATAGAGTATTGACAGAGTTCTTGACCACATGTGGGCTGCCACGCCTCTCATCAGAGGCCTTAGATTCTTTAAATGCAGTGATAGCTGAGGAAGAAATTTTAGATGTTATTAGGAACCTCCCCTCTGGGAAAGCACCAGGCCCGGATGGACTCACTTATTTTTATTATCAGGTTTTTCAGCCTCAGCTACTTCCAAATCTGAAAACATTGTATAACTCCTTTTTACAGGGCTCCGCAGCTCCTGAGTCGATGTTGCACTCACATCACTTTAATACCAACATCGGGAGGGGACCCCCTGGAGTGCGGTAGTTACAGACCCATAGCATTATTGAATTCGGATATGAAAATCTTTACAAAAATTCTGGCAAACAGACTGTATATTCATATGACGCACTTGGTTCACAAGGATCAAGTGGGATTTATCCCATGCCGACAAGGGGGGGACAATACCAGAAGAGCCATTGATCTTATCGATATCGTAAATAAGAGAAGGGATCATATGCTCTTGTTAAGCCTTGATGCAGAAAAGGCATTTGATCGCCTAGACTGGTCCTTTATGTTCCATACTCTGCGGGCTTATGGGATCAGTGGCCCTTTTGTTGCCACGCTCCAGGGGCTCTACTCCAAACCATCGGCCTCCATTAGACTACCCCATGCTTTATCATCTAGAATAACAATTAACAACGGAACTAGACAAGGCTGCCCTCTCTCCCCACTTTTGTTCGCCCTCTGTATTGAACCTTTAGCTGCGGCGGTTAGATTATCATCGGACATTAAGGGGGTCTCTGTAAAAGGAAATGAATTCAAAATTTCACTATATGCAGATGATGTCTTGTTAACGCTTACTGACCCAATTATGACATTACCTAACCTCCATTCCCTCTTAAACAGATTTAGTACACTATCGGGTTATAAGATATATACGGCTAAGACGGAAGCATTGCCTATTGGCATTCCGAGACCCCTGGTCGACCATCTTAAGGTAAATTATAACTATCGTTGGAAGGATGACACTCTCAAGTACCTGGGGATTTTCCTGACTCCAAAATACTCTTACCTTTATAAGCATAACTTTCTGAAATTAATTACAGAAATAAAACAACTATTGGATCGGTGGAATAAATTGGCTTTATCCCTATTCGGTCGTATTGCAGCCATTAAGATGTCGGCTCTGCCAAAATTAATGTACTTATTCGAGACACTCCCGATCCCGGTACCATTAGCAACCCTAAGATCCCTACAAGCTGATTTCATTCATTTCATATGGGCTCGTAGGAGACATAGGATTCCTAGAAGTGTACTGCTAGCTGGAAGGAGGTACGGTGGGTGGCCTTTCGGTACCAGATTTTGACAAATACTATTGGGCAGCACAACTGAGGGTCATTCCGGCTTGGTCGCAGCTCTATGCCTATACTAGATGAATGGAACTTGAGAAACTATGGGCGGCACCTGTGCACCCAACTCCTTGCTCTGGGCAACTACAAAAATCAAAATAGAAGCCCCATTGTTGAACTCCATGTCTCTGACGAGATCTGTTTGGCAGAGATGTTGTGACAGGTTTGGGCTGCGTTCTAAGGCATCTCCCATGACATCTTTCTTGTTCCATCCACAGCTTGGTGGGGCTCGGATGGATAAACAGTGGCGGCCATGGTATCAGAGCAAATTGTTCCGCTTTGCCGACATAGTGGACCCACGTACTTTAAGAATAAAGCCTTTTCAGGAATTACAATCTCAGTTTGGGCTGCCATCCTCTAGCCTTTTTTCATATTTACAAATTAAACACTATATGGGCTCCAAACCCTCTACTTTTGAACAGATTTGCCGAGCAGGCGTTTCCACTAAGGGGCTGATTTCGGATATATATCAAATGATGATATCTCCCGATATCTCCCACATTTGCGAAATAAACCTATGCTGCGGATCTACTTCATTTGGTAAATGTTTTTCCCTTCTGTATCTTGTCTCGTCTGACCCCCAACTGCACAGTTCATATATTGTCTTTCTTACAATGTTTGATTAGTCATAACACTTTGCAATAATGTTGAATACCCTCACTGTAGTTAATAAGTGATGTTTTTATGTTGAAGTATATATTCAGTGAAGTTATATATTTTGTTATGTGCATGATATATGTTATTGCTTTGATACTCAAAAGAAAATGTAATAAAACACAGTTAAACAAAATTAGCAAGAAGAAAGGAGTATTTCAAAAAAGAATTTTGGGAATAGGACATAGACTATCGCAGTCTTTTACCGCAGCACGACCCCAAAAGCATCACAAATGACCTTTCGGACACTCGATAACATTAGCAAGAGGAAATGACTATTTAAAACAAGATTTTTTTTTAATAGGACAAATAGGATAAATATTAAAAAAGTCAAGATTTGTTCACAGTCTCTTAATGATGAACTGTACTCCAAAGACAGCAAATCAACAGTGTTCTTAAAGGCCTATACTTTGCAATGAGCAAATAGATTATAAACAGAAATTTTTTCTATGCAATATTGGTGAGTTGGGGTCGTAAGGAAGAACCCTCACAGCAAATCAAGTGGTCTTAAATGCCTATACTTTGCAACACGCAAATAGGATTATAAACAGAATTTTTTCTATGGAATATCTATAAAATACTACCTAACTTCCTAACTACTGTTGTGTATTATTCCCTAAACTAGCTGTTCTCCCCACTGTGTAATCTCACTAGCATCTTTTCCTGTGTTAAATCGCTATTAAATGGTGTTTCTGCATGCTGGCAAACCAGCAGACACTAGCAGCAGTGTGTTCTCTATAGAGAGCAACCTGGAAATGGCGTTCAACTGGAAATACAGTGACATACACATAGGACGGTCATGTGATTTTAGCAGCCAATGAGATCCCTACGCCCTCAGAGGTGACGTTTTTGACCCCCCACTGATTGGCTGGCCACCAAAACTGAAGGAAGCAGCTGAAAAAGGTGCAGAACGCCTGTGCTGAACCCAAACTTTTTACAGAACTTGCGGAAAAAAATTTGGTTCGTCTCGGGCTCAGAAAAAACGTAAAATTTGTGCCAAACTAACCTTTTTTCCGAACGGTTTGCCTCAACACTAGTTATGCCTTTATTTGGTTCACTCTGCCACCTGTAGTTCTCTTACATACACTTGGGTGTATTCTGAATGCAGGAGCCATCTTGTGGAACAGACATTTCACCTTGCACCTTCCGCAACACCATCATATGAAAAATATGAGTGTGAAAGTCTCGGGAAAGTGAAGGCATCGGCCCTGGGAGTCTTTTTGGTCCAGTACAACTATTGATTTTCCCCAACGTATAATGCCCACCTGAACGGTAAAGAAGAAGTGAAGTCCGTACAAGCAAGAAGAACTAAATCTTATAAAAAGCAAAAATTATACAAGGACTGAATGGTATAACACTGATAGCTACATGTAAGACCATCAAATGTACATTCTTGTGAAGACAGCCAGGGGCATATCTGTACGGTGTAACAGTCAAAGCCGGACCCCGATGGAGGAAATGGCCCAAAGTCTCCTAGTCTGCATAAGAATTATAACCGCCCCTGACATTTTTCCATACGCCCTCTTTGTTATACTAAATGATCCATGACTTAGCTTAAAAGATTATTATCCCCTTAATCTGAAGGACTGAAAAGTACTTAAAGGGATTTTGCCACGATCTAATGTTGACATGGGATCCTCCAAAATGGGTATTTAATCACTTTTCTAAATATATGTGATTACAAAAAGTGAAGCCACTGAGAGCTACAGCCTGCCTTACATGCCCTTGGTTTCCTGACAGTTTACATTAGATATGACTAGGAGCTGGCAGGAGCTGATCTGGCTGCACTTGCGTGTTTTCACTTCTTATCTGATGGCAGGGAACATGAATGAGCTTTGAAGGGACTGGGGAGAAAGATCCTTTGTCTTTTGTATAGAGAATACACTGGTTGTAATGTAATTATCTGAGTAAACATGCAGACACTCTCTGCTCTCTGCTCACCCCCCACCCTCTTCCCCTGCAGCTGGAATGAAAGACACTGCCTGCTGAGCTTATCTTCTCTCCTGAGCACAGAAGAGGGAGAAATAAAACGCATATAGCTTGTGCACAATACAGTTCTGCTCTGTGGATTAGCAAAACAATGTTTGCTCAAATACGGAGACTGAGTATCAGGAGCGTGCATGGGAGGTGGAGTGATGACATCACAGAGGAGGTACTTGTTTTTTTAAACACAGAAACACAACGCCCCTTTTTTCAAGCCTCAAGAGGGGAGTATCAGCCTGTTAAGTAAGGAACTCACTTCTTGGCAAAACCCCTTTAATGATGCAGCTAAATTGGGTAGTTTTTTGCCTCCTTTCATTTCAACGGTCATAACTTTTTTATCTTTTAAGTGACGCAGTTGTATGGGAGCTTGTTTTGTGCGGGAGAAGTCTTTTTGGGGGGGTGTAGTTTAAGATGACAAATACATTACTGCAGAATTTTTTATTTTATTTTTAAATTTATTTTTGGGGATTTTTTTAAATTATTTCTTTACACCATTCACATTTCACACTAAATAACCTGTTAGTATAATTATACAGGTTATAACGGTCATGTGGATACCTAAAATGTGTAAGAGTTTTTTTGTGTAATGTAGGCGCAACAACTTTTTTCTCAAATATTTATTTTTATTTTATTTATTTAATTTTTTTCTCCCGTTTTTTAACTTTTTGTTCCATGAAGAAGTAACTATTGCACAACTTATTTATTTTCTTTACACTTAGTAATGCATTAGCATATTCATATATGCAAATAAATTATAATCTGTGTCAGACACAGGCAGCAGTCAGGGAAGCACACAGTCTGCCCTGACTGCCAGCAGTCCTGGAGCTACTCTAGGTCCTCAGGGCTAACTGTGGAGATGTTCCCTGGGCTCAGTCAGGTCATCGGAGTCCCGATCACTCGATAAAAGCTCTATGATTATGCTGCGGGTTAAGCGCCGGGGAGCGGAGATTTCTCCAGGAACAGAGCTGTGAAGTACAGCTGCGGTGCAAAGAGCCGCAAAATCAATGATCTCAACAGACCAGAACCAAGCAATTTTTTCATTTTGTTCATTGATGTATTACATGAGCCATAACTTTTACATTTTTGTGTCGACATGGCCACATGAGGGCTTGTTTTTATTTTCTTGAGACAAGTTTTATTTTTTAATGCCACCATATAACATATACAGTTGAAACAAGAAGTTTCCATACACTATATAAAAAGCCCCATCTGCAGGTTTTTCTCACTATCTGACATGAAATCAGAATAAACCTTCCCCGTTTTAGGTCAATTAGGAACCAAAATTATTTCTATTTGCCAAATTCCAGAATAATGAGAGAGAGAATATTTTTTAAGGCATTTTTATTACTTTCTGCAAAGTCAAAAGTTTCCATACACTGGGATTACTCTGCCTTTACACAATTTGGGACCGCCCATATGATGAGGTCATGTCTTTGGAAGCTTCTGATAGGTTTATTGGCAACATCTGAGTTAATTAGAGACACAACTGTGGATATATTTTAATTCATGCCAGAAACACACTGCTTCTGTGTGTAACATCATGGGAAAGTCTAAAGAAATCAGCCAAGATATCAGGAAGAGAAGTCTGGATCATCCTTGGGTGCAATTTCCAGATACCTGAAGGTGCCTTGTTCACCTGTACAAACAATTATAATCAAGATTTTGCACGTGCTGTACCCGTTCTCTGGAACATGCTACCATGTACCATCAGGCACAATCCTAGCCTTCGCAGTTTTAAGAGTGTCCTGAAAACACATCTCCTCAGGCAGGCCTACCAAAACCACTAAGTGCGAGCCCACACCTTCTATCACACACATTTCTGTCACTCCCTACACTAGGGCACTCACAGGCACTTATCTGTATATAGATGTACTGTCACCCAATTTATATGTAAACCACCCCATATTTATGAAACAAGGCTGGACCATTGTAAATTCAGCACTTCTCCCCCGTTGTCTCCCCCAGACACCCTTATAGATTGTAAGCTCTCGCGAGCAGGGCCCTCACACCTTGTGTCTCATCTGTAAGTAGCTTTCACTGTGTAATGTCTGTCTTTTGTCTGTAATTATACCCTCTACATTGTAAAGTGCTGCGGAATTTGTTGGCGCTATATAAATAAAGATTATTATTATTAAGTACAAACAAGATGGGAATGTTCAGCCATCATACTGCCAGGAAGGAGACAGGTTCAGAGATAAATGTTATTTGGTCCGACATGTGCATATCAACGCAGGAACAAAAGCAAAAGACCATGTGAAGATGCTGGCGGAAGCTGGTAAGATTGTGTCATTATCCACGGTGAAATGAGTAATGTTTTAACATGTGCTGAAAGGCCACTCTGCCAGGTAGAAGCCATTACTCCAAAAGAAACATAGAAAATCCATATTTTTGTTTGCAAATGCAAAGGAACAAAGAGCTACTTTTTTGAAGTTGTCCTGTGGTCTGACTAAACTAAAATGTAACTGTTTGGCCATAATGACCATCATTACATTTGGAGGAAAGAGAGAGAAGCTTGGACTACTAAGAACACCATCCCAACTGTGAAACATGGGGGTGGCAGCATCATGTTGTGGGGTTGTTTTACTGCAGGAGGGACTGGTGCTCTTCACAAAATAAATGGCATCATGAGAAAAGAAGATTATGTGGCAATACTGAAGCAACATCTCAAGACATCAGCCAGGAAGTTAAAGCTTGGGCGAAAATGGGTCTTCAAAAAGGACAATGACCCGAAGCTACTGCCAAACTGGTTACAAAGTGGCTTAATGACAACCAAGTCAATGTTTTGGAGTGGCCATCACAAAGCCCTGATCTCAGTCCTCTTGAACAGTTATGGGCAGAGCTGAATAGGCAGGTGCGAGCAAGGCGAACTCCAAACATGGCTCAGTTACACCAGTTCTGTCAGGAGGAAGGGGCCAAAAATCCTACCAACTATTGTGAGAAGCTTGTGGAGGATCCAAAACGTTTTACCCAAGCCCTACATTTTAAGGGCAAAGCTACCAAATGATAATGAAATGGATGGAAACATTTGACTTTGCAAAAAAGTAATAAAAATGCCTTAAAAAGTTCTCTCTCTCATTATTCTGCATTTGGCAAATATAAATAATTTTGTTCCTAATTGACCTAAAATGGGGAAGGTTTATTCTGATTTCATGTCAGATAGTGAGGAAAACCTGCAGATGGGGCTTCTTATATAGTGGATGGACACTTCTGGTTTCAACTGTAACTTGTTATTTAACTTTTATCAATTCTTTTAGGGAGGACTGGAAAAAAATGCAATTCCGCCAGTTTTTTTGCATTTCCAATTTATGCCACTCACCATATGGTAAACAACTTTATTCTATGGGATCGCACAATTATAACAATAGCATAATCACATAGTTTTTTGACTTTTAAATAATATTAGTTTGTGTCTCTGTATTCCAAGACGACTAACATTTTTGTTTTTCTGTTGACAGATTTGAATGAGGGCTTGTTTTTTGCGGGATGACTTTTAGGGCCACATGTATGAAAACTGTCTAGGTGTAAAACTTACTTTGTTGTCCAAATGAACCAATCAGAGCGCCGCTTTAATTTGATATAGTGTTTTGTAAAAGTGAGAGGGTCGCTCTGATTGGTGGCTTTGGGCAACAAAGGGAGTTTTAGACCTAGACCGTTTTCATGCATGTGGTACTTAGTTTTTATTGGTGCCATTTTTGGGTAAAGACTTTTTGATCTCTTTCTATTATGTAGAGGAGAGGTGGCCGCAGCATCTAAATGAATGAGAAATGGTGCCACACACCATTTCTTACTTGTGAAGGCTTCCATCGCTGCCATGTTTTAGATTTTCCCACTTCTGGCCCCAAGCAGGAAGTGGGGAAACTGCCATCTTTGTACAAACTAATGCATTGCCTATACAATGCATTAGGTTTGTAGAAACGATTGCGCTCCTAGTTGTGAAGCACTTTAGGGGGATTCAAAGTTAAAGTAAAAAAAAAATTTTTTTTTTTTTTTTAAACTGTTATTTTTATTGCATATAGTAAATTCAATAATAACAGCTTGGAGTAACTTTTTCGTATACATGCTACAAAACTTTAAGAATCAGCAAAAGCATATATCATGAAAACAGTGAATTGTACACATAAAAGCAACAACATTTTAACGTATTTTAACCAAACAATGGTTGGACAAGACAATACACATAGGGGAGTGGTAGACACGTTGGAATGCTCGATAGCAAAGTGGATGCAATTATTTAGATATAACAATAGTATTGAAATTAGTGTGACTAAGATCCAAAACAAATCACGTTGCATAAATGGTTTGGGATGTATCCCAAGGGTGCCAGATCGAATAAAACCCATCCAGATTATTATTAATGGATGCTGTCAAATATTCCATTGTTCTCAAATCTGTTATTCTTCGAATTAATTCCAGTCGATCAGGCACCACCGTACGCCTCCAATAAAAAGAAATTAAGCATCTTGCTGCTGTAAGGATATGTAGAATCAGTTTCCCCATGGGTTTTGTGATTGAGGATGGCCAGAGGTTAAATAATAGGCACATAGGTTCAAAGGGGAGAGAGATCTCTGTTATGTCTCCAATCACTTTTGAGACCATGCGCCAGTACCGTGCTATAACAGGGCATTGCCAGAAAATATGATAGACATCTCCTATACGAGCAAGGAAGAGGATATCCGGTGACGTGTGCAGAGTACAACGCCGCTAAGGATACCAAGGTCCGTAAGTATAAAAAAGAGACTTTATTCTTCAAAGCATAAAACTGGCTCCACAGTAGCACACGGCAATGAGGCAACAGACCCCTGGTGGCGTTAAGACGCGTTTCGAGTCCTCCGACTCTTGCTCACTGTTATGTCTATGTGGGTTACCTGACTTGTTTAAAACCCAAATTAAAACCAATCACCATTACGGGAGGTAATCACATGATGTTACATGGAAAAGGGTACGCCCTCTGACTTATATACAACTCATTTTGATTACATAGAAACAAATGCATATTTATATATATCTCAACATCTAACATGTGTTTACAGCACATAATGTTTTTACATATTACTGATATACTAACAAGTTGATGTTGATAGTGTATAATATCGCTAATGCCGCACAGTGTTTATAGTTAGACCAATGGGCCAGCACTAAGCCTTAGTATATGTATAACATGTCTGTGCGATAATTTAAGCCGTCGGGTCTTCTGGTACCCAATTTAAATATCCACTGTGCCTCCCTTTGTCTTAGTACCTTCGTCTAATTGCCACTTCTATATGGATAGGGTACCCTGTCTATCACATAGAATTTTAAACCTGTTGTGTCCCCCCTGATGGCATTCAAGAAAATGTTTCGCTGCTCCCGATATCTGGGGTTGCTGCTTCTTAATGCTGCTTATGTGTTCCATTATCCGTGTTTTTGTCTTCCTAATGGTGCTCCCTACGTATTTCTTATCACATTGGGTACATTCTATGATATAGATGCAGTGATGGCTATCACAATTTACAAAATGGCAAATTTTATAGATTTGTTGTTGAGCCAACATCTGTGAATTCTGCTGTTTTCTTAGCGATCTTGCATACATTGCCCCTAGAACCCCCACATTTGAAGAAGCCTTTTTGGGATAGCCAAACTTTGCCTGTCTTAATTTGATGGCCAATGTGTACACTGGGTGCAATAATGTTACCCAAGGTTTGACCTCTCTTAGATGTAACATGAACCCCACTATCCAAGATTGTTGAGAGGGTTTCATCCTGCCTCAAAATGCCTAAATTTCTTCTAAAGATGTTTTTCATCTGATTGAAGTTCCTACTGAATTTGGTGGTAAAAGTGATTTTATTGTCCTCTTGTTGTTTACCTATATGTGTTTTCCTGTGTGGAATGTCCAACAGTTGTTCCTGTGTTTTGTTTCTGATTCTACTTTTGGCCCTATCAATGTCACTCTTACTGTACCCCCTCTGCAACAGCCTTTTGGCTATTTTTTCTTCCGCTATTTTGAAATCCTCCTCTTCTGAGCAAATGCGTCTAGCTCTAACCATCTCCCCATATGGGATGGCCTTGATTGTGCTGGCAGCATGGCTGCTATTGGCTCTGAGGATGGTATTTCCTGAGTTTGGTTTGCGATACAAATTGGAAGAAATCTTGCCTTTTTTCACCGTGACCTGTGAGTTACACATCAAGGAAAGGAACACTGTGAGTATTCCACTCTCCAGTGAACCGCAAATTAAAGGAATTAGAATTGATATATTCCAAAAAGTGTGATATGAGCGTCACATCGCGACCCCAGACAAGCAAGAGGTCGTCGATGTAACGCCCATACCACACTATGCAATCCACAAACGGGTTATGCTCATTGTATATAGCATGATGTTCCCACCAGGCCATGGTGATATTGGCTAGTGAAGGTGAGAAAGTGGCCCCCATGGGGGCCCCCTCTAGCTGTAATTGGAAAGTATTTTCAATTTTAAAATAATTATATTTTAGAAGATATTCCACTGCCATAAGGATAAACTCCTGAAGATTTGTATCGTAGGTGCTGTGTTGTTTGAGAAAAAAAGCTAGGGCTGTAAGTGCTACATCATGGGGTATACAGGAGTATAGTCCCACAACATCACATGTAACCCAGGTATACAGTTCTTGCCAACTCATACCCCCAAGCGTCTTAAGGAGAGATTTCGTGTCCTTTATGTAGCCAGGTAAGTTGTGGACTATAGGTTGAAGGTACTTATCCACCCAGGTACTAATACGCTCATTTAGAGAATTGTTACCAGAAATTATGGGGCGCAGATCTGGAGGAAAGGCATTTTTATGAACCTTGGGCACACCGTAAAAGATTGGTATGACCGGGTCCTCCCCCAGAATGTAATTTTTTTGTCTCTCATTGAGAACTCCCAGGGCAATGCCTTCTAATAGTAAATTCCTTTAATTTGCGGTTCACTGGAGAGTGGAATACTCACAGTGTTCCTTTCCTTGATGTGTACCTCACAGGTCACGGTGACAAAGGCAAGATTTTTTCCAATTTGTATCGCAAACCGAACTCAGGAAATGCCATCCTCAGAGCCAATAGCAGCCATGCTGCCAGCACAATCAAGGCCATCCCATATGGGGAGATGGTTAGAGCTAGAGGCATTTGCTCAGAAGAGGAGGATTTCAAAATAGCGGAAGAAAAAATAGCCAAAAGGCTGTTGCAGAGGGGGTACAGTAAGAGTGACATTGATAGGGCCAAAAGTAGAATCAGACACAAAACACAGGAACAACTGTTGGACATGCCACACAGGAAAACACATATAGGTAAACAACAAGAGGACAATAAAATCACTTTTACCACCAAATTCAGTAGGAACTTCAATCAGATCAAAACCATCTTTAGAAGAAATTTAGGCATTTTGAGGCAGGATGAAACCCTCTCAACAATCTTGGATAGTGGGGTTCGTGTTACATCTAAGAGAGGTCAAACCTTGGGTAATATCATTGCTCCCAGTGTACACATTAGCCATCAAATTAAGACAGGCAAAGTTTGGCTATCCCAAAAAGGCTTCTTCAAATGTGGGGGTTCTAGGTGCAATGTATGCAAGATGGCTAAAAAAACAGCAGAATTCACAGATGTGGCTCAACAACAAATCTATAAAATTTGCCATTTTGTAAATTGTGATAGCCATCACTGCATCTATATCATAGAATGTACCCAATGTGATAAGAAATACGTAGGGAGCACCATTAGGAAGACAAAAACACGGATAATGGAACACATAAGCAGCATTAAGAAGCAGCAACCCCAGATGTCGGGAGCAGCGAAACATTTTCTTGAATGCCATCAGGGAGACACAACAGGTTTAAAATTCTATGTGATAGACAGGGTACCCTATCCATATAGAGGTGGCAATTAGACGAAGGTACTAAGACAAAGGGAGGCACAGTGGATATTTAAATTGGGTACCAGAAGACCCGACGGCTTAAATTATCGCACAGACATGTTATACATATACTAAGGCTTAGTGCTGGCCCATTGGTCTAACTATAAACACAGTGCGGCATTAGCGTTATTATACACTATCAGCATCAACTTGTTAGTATATCAGTAATATGTAAAAACATTATGTGCTGTAAACACATGTTATATTTATATTTATATATATATATGCATTTTTTTCTATGTATTCAAAATGAGTTGTATATAAGTCAGAGGGCGTACCCTTTTCCATGTAACATCATGTGATTACCTCCCGTAATGGTGATTGGTTTTAATTTGGGTTTTAAACAAGTCAGGTAAGGTTTGCACCCAATTATACACCGGATAGAGTGCCAAAGACGATCTTCTCTACAAGGTAACCCACATAGACATAACAGTGAGCAAGAGTCGGAGGACTCGAAACGCGTCTGTTAACGCCACCAGGGGTCTGTTGCCTCATTGCCATGTGCTACTGTGGAGCCAGTTTTATGCTTTGAAGAATAAAGTCTCTTTTTTATACTTACGGACCTTGGTATCCTTAGCGGCGTTGTACTCTGCACACGTCACCGGATATCCTCTTCCTTGCCCGTTGCATTACCGCGAGGCCGGCGGTTTGGTCCTAGTAGGAACGAGAGAAACAGCAGATCTGTGCTACATTAGCGGAACTATACAGCCTTGGATTCAGGTAACTCATTTCTGTTATTGCTCATATGAAATCTCCTATACCCTCTGAACATCTCCAACACAAGTCTGGTAAGGATGGGTTGAGCTTATTTAGAAAAACTGGTGTATGATACCATTGCATCATAATTTTATATTGGTTTTCTCTAAAAATAGCACAAGTGGAAGATTCAGAAGCCCTTTTCCAGATTAGGCCCCACTCCTCTCTTGTTATATTTTTTTGGAGTAGATTTTCTCATTTTGTCATGTATGGGTGTATTATCGGGATATCTGGAATAGGTTTCAGTAAAATAGCATAAATATCTGAGATCAATCCTCTTGTTGATACCCTTGTTTAACAGAGTAAAATTCAAAGCGAGTAGGGTGGGAGACCATGTTAGACTTCATTATACTTAGAAGATAGTGAGAGAACCAGTATATATGAAAAGTAACATCTGACCTGGTAGGCGTAGAAAATCCTTCCTTCAGAGCGAAGATAATGGGAGAAGTCTGTCTCTTTTCTCCATCCACACATCCGCTAATCTATAAATATTTGCCCATCAAACCAGGGCTTCATGGACTGTTGCCCCATGTGCCTCCTCTGTGGAAGCAGGGATTGAATAAGAATGATGTCATGCGGATGAAGGGGAGCACAGGCCAAAGCGCCCTGCACCAAAAAAGTTCCAAAACCTCCCTTGTCAGTGTCATGGGACCTAGTAAGTGCATTTTAGTGGACTGTGTGTGGAGAGTGGCCCATAGAGAATGAAGTGGTGGAACAGGAGCCAACCCAAAGCTCTCTACCTCCATCCAGCGACAGCATGCGTAAAGGTAGGACCAACATGTGGTATTGCCTACGAATCTGGGCTTCCCGAAATATTAAATTAATCCGGTGTACGCTGAGAGACCACCATCTAATTTTTACCCACAATCACATTACTGTTTTCTAGAATATTCTATGCCTTTTGGGCTACCCCTATAAAGTTGAACAAGGTAGATTGCAATTGATTTTAAGGTCTTTTAAGGGAATTTTAATAGGAAAGTCTCAAACAGTGAATAGTAATTTTGGTAAATAGCCATTTTTATTGTCGATATCCACCCAAAGAGAAAGAGTTAACGTTTTCCATTTATTAAGAAGGGATCTAATTTCTCCATACAATTTCTCGGGGAAATTCTGAGTGTAAAACTAGAGTATGAAGTTGAAGCTGAACGCCTCAGTCTTTGTGGATTTATATTATATCCTGAATGTTAAAAAATCTAGTTAGGAAGAGCTTGTAAATTAAGGAAGGAGACATGAGCGAAGTAATGTCAGCAAAATGTCTTCCGCGAAAAAGCGAGAGTTTGACTCCCTATCTTAATTTTAATACCTCTGATATTTTGGTCACGACGAATCAACGCTGCTAAGGGGTCTACACATATGTCAAAGGATCAAGGGTGATCCTTGGCCTGTTCCATTAGATATTGAATTAAAGGAGACATATATACGGAAGTTTGATGTGGCTGAGGGAGAGGAATATTACCATAAATAGCCTCTGAAGTAATGGTTCCCCTAAAGCCAAACGCTTTTAAATACTTCAAACATGTGAACCAATTGAACCAGTCGAACGCTTTTCCAGCGTCAATACCTAAGCAGTAGGGTCGATTTTCCTCATTCTATTGTACCGCATCTATAAGGTTTATTGGTTCTAACTGTATTGTCTCCCCCCTTGACGACCAAAAATGAATCCCACTTGGTCGCATGAATTAGTTGGGCAATACAATGAAAAGTCTATTAGAAAGTATTTTAGTAATGGATCTTCAAATCCGAGTTTTCACAAGGCTATGGGACGATATTTGAGCTTCTATGGGTCTTTGTTGGGTTTTGGAATCAATTAAATATAGGATTGTAGTAATGTAGGAGCCACTTTTGAACCCCTGAGTATGTAAATGTACATCTTTAAGTTGATATTGGGCTAACTGTGGCCCGTACACCTGATAAATTATAAATAAGTTAGTCCGTCTGGACCCTGAGCTTTTCCATTGGGCATATTTTTAAAAAGCGTTTGTTCCAGTATCCTCTATTCAATAGGGGATTTAAGTCCTCTATTGCTTCCTGCAGAGAGAGAGGCGAAGTCCACTAGGAAGAAGGAATTGTTTTAAAACATGTTTCTTCTATGCCTTCTGATCCATAGGGAGAGTATCAATCACGTAAATAGTTAGTAAAAATATTTATGAAAACAGTCAAGAGAATGACTTTTGATCATATGTGATCTGGCCCTATGGTATCTATTAAAGCGTGTTGTAAATACGCTTTGCCATGTCATCCCTCCCAACTGACCTGGCCAGTATTGTGTGGGCATTGTTGCCCGCCCTGCATAATATGCGCTGTTTAGAGGTATAATAGTAGTTTTATTTTCTTGTATTCCTTATTGCTAGAAGCCTTTTAATTGGGGCTCTTATATCTACTAAATTTCTCACTCAGTATCCATCTACTAGGGCGAGTGCCAACGCGTTTTCCAACTTTTAATAAGGCTTACTGCAAACAAATCCTTTTGAGCTCTGGCCTGTTTTTTTAAGTTTGGTTCCCAATGGCTATGCACCTTCCTCGCAATACTGCCCTTGTGGTGCCTCCCCACAATATAGTCAGGACGACACAACGATCCATCATTAATCTGGAAAATACCAATCAGGTGTCACGCAAAGTCTCTCTATTCTGTGGTTATTTATTAGGCCCTCATTTAAAACGCCAGTGACATATTCCTTAGTGGGAGACATATCTTTGGTAACTCTCATAGGTGATAGGTACGTGATCTTACCAGAGTAAATGAATGTATATCCCACCAATCAACTTTCTCCACCATGGAGGAATATACCAAAAAAGTAATACGATGCGTGAGTGGGATTTATGTGGAGGGGATAAGAATGTATACAGAGCGTTCTGTAGGATGGTTAAGTCAGCAGAGGTCAAATAGAGCAAATTTTCTGATTACTTGTCTGGAAATGCTCTTGGAGGAGTTTGTTGTTGTGGTGTGAGGGGGTCTATTTTGCAAATGTAACCTTCCATATTTTCAGAGAACGAAAGTTAAAGTCTCCACCCACAATAATGTTGTAAGGAGGGAGTTTATTCAACTGATTAAAAAATACTCCGCTTCAAAAATCAATTGAGATCGATTGGGTGCAATATATATTGCATAGGGTCAAAGGAGTGTCCATGAAATAAGCCTCGTTAAAATTACATATCTCCCTCCCTCATCTAGGATGGCTTGCTGAACTTGAAAGGACAAGATGAGATAGTAGTATACCCACCCCAGCTTTTTTTTAAACTTGTAGAGGCTCTATGATGCTATTGGAAAATAGGTGTGTTTACAAAGGAGAAATTCCCATCTGTTTAATGTAAAATTGTCTCCTGGATAAATGCTATCTCAGCTTTCAGATTTTTTAATTCAGTTAATAAAAAGCTCTCCTCTTTACATTTTGTATTCAGACCTTTCACATTTAGGAAACAATATTAGCCATTGGATTTTGTAAAACATCAAGGTATTACCTCATACATCCTTTACGAGCTATAACAACTACCAAGACACATAAGGGACTGGGAAGACAAGACAGATACAAATACAAAAAATTAACCATCAAAAAGATGCAAATGTGTTTGCAATACAATTAAAGATAAAAAGAGAAATAGAGGTACCTTTTTTAAACGGTATGTGCCAAGTGTAAATATCTCGGCCGTGAGGCGAAAACAGTGGACCAAGATCCCAAAATCGGATCTGATACACCAACTTGGTCTGCCAGAGCCCTCAAGTGTGGAGCCCTTAGTGACCCAAACGCCATCTCTTTAATGGAAGGTGGTGAGCGGATTAGGGTATGGTTGTATACTCCCAGTAGCACCAGCCTCGAATTCTAAGATATAGGCAAGTGGCAGAGATGGAGAAAGAAAGAAAGAATAGAAGAAGAAAGAAGAGGGAAAAAAGAAAAAAAAAGAAAGGGGGGGGGGGAGATAGATAAGAAGGTATCAATCATTCCACTTAGCCTTTCAAAGTAAACAGTAGAGTCGTACTAATTGCATATGAAGTGCGAGGGTAATTAGGAGGGGGACAAGAGGCAAAACGAAACATAGAAGAAAGAGTGAGTGAGGAATGAAGAGGAGAGAAAAAAATAATAAAAAAAAAAAAAGAAAAAGGAGGAACAAACCTGGGGGGGGAAGGAGGAGGGGGGAAGTCAGAAGGGAAAACCTCGCAAATACTATAAAGTTTTTAATAAACATAATTCTTATGTTTGTCCCGCATACTGTGTGTTACAGCGTCATTTCATCTCCATATAAATTGACATGTAGAGAGAAATCTATTGTCCTTGGAAGTTTCTCTCAATGACAAGAGGCATCTAGGGATTCGGGTGGGAAAACCTCCATCCTTTTGCCTTGTTTTTTTTTTGTGGATTTGCTTCCTATTGCTACCCATGGGTCATTGCCAAACTGCTGGAGTGGTTGAAGTTGGTGGCTCCAGCTCCCAATCCTCCTTCATCACCGGGATCGGTATGTCAAATGTGGAGCAGAAGTGTGATAGATCTTTCGTATTGGATCATAGGGTAGACGAATGTCCTTCTTATGAAGCTAATAAGGCTAATGGGAAGGAACCATTTTGTTATATTAAAATCTTCCTTTATTTTAAGTTCCGTCAGAAGTGGTTTCTAGTGTCCTCCTCTTAGCCAGGGTTATCCAGGACATATCAGGGTACAATTTTGTAGATTAGAGCCTTTGATATTCAATTGTTTTGTTTTATATTCTTGCTTGAGAGAAAATTCTTTCTTTAAGCTCAAAGTCGTGTGTAACAACACACTATACTCGTGTTTGATTGGTAAGGGTTTTTTGGCTTTTCGTGCTCAGTGAATTCTATCAAATTTGATTTGTGGCCGGGGGAATCACCTAAGAGTCCATGTAAAATCTCTGAATAGACAGAATTCGGGAGGTCTACAGTACCAGTTGTTTTTCTGGAAGGCATCGAAGACCTTAATTTGCTCCGTCTACCTCTATTGCGTCCCCAATCTTCAATATGTCTAGTGTGTCCCGATAACTAGATGCCTGATTAGACACCTGTTTTTGTGAGAATCAGAGACATATTATCTTTGCTTATTATTATCGTGAGCATCCTCTAACTCAACCCCATCAAACCCGATCCTCTATGTATTTTAGGTCATTTCTAACTGTTGCTATTTTATTTTTTCCTGCTCTTTTAATTCACAGCAAGTGCTTTGAAGCTCCCTTTGACGGTATTTACTAACATTTTCCTTTCCCATTCGGGGAGGGGGA
The DNA here is from genome assembly GCA_025379985.1 of Phyllomedusa bahiana. Classification (NCBI taxonomy): domain Eukaryota; kingdom Metazoa; phylum Chordata; class Amphibia; order Anura; family Hylidae; genus Phyllomedusa; species Phyllomedusa bahiana. The sequence continues at coordinate 5,530 of JAODAL010002216.1, read as the reverse complement.
TTTGAGAAGGCGGGTTTTTTGGTCTGGCATTTCCATCAGGGTTTCAATAACAGCGCCTTTTGGTTTCAGATGAAGTTTGACCCTGAGATGTGGGGTCGGAGTCACCAATTCTCTAACGAGCCTGTCCATGAGGTGTCCGGGCTGGTGTACAACCCCTCCTGGTTTTTTTTTTGCCAGGTATTCTCTGTGCCTTTGGGGATGATGTTGTAAAAAGATATAGGTATATTACAGGAGGGTTGAGTGTAATTTTCGTCTGTTTAAACTTTCCACTTCTGCGGTCTGGGCTTTTGTTGTACCTCCAGTCAGTTGGTGAGAGTGCAATATTCTCCCTATTTTTTAGTGAGTATTGAGGGGTTTTTTATCGACAAAGTTGAAATCGGGACAGTTTTTATGTTTTATCAAAATTTTTTAGATCTGCGATAATTTAGGTTAAAATCTGTGCATCATCTATTAAGAACCGCCATTATCGGCCTTCCTGTCATTTTTGGGGGCCCAAATAGCTTACAAAATAAGCAGGGTGAGAGTTGTGCGACGTCATGACAGGGGATGTTTTAGGGTTTTGCAAATTGGCGGGAAAAAAATCACATGACCTCTTTTACATAAAAACGGGCCCTTTCCCTTTTTCAGCCCCAGGTCTCCAGCGTCCATACGTGGACGTGCCCCCCCTGCCTGTGTCCAAACCAGCTCGCGAAATTTTTCCCTATTTCTTCACAGAGAAAGCTCTACGTTGGGGCCATGTTCAAAAGGGCTTAAAATGGGCCGAAATTTCGGTCCAAAAATTTAACGCGCTGGAGTGCCCAATTTAGGGGCCGAAAAGGGCCCTTTTCTTTAAAACGGAAATTTTCACAGTTCTCATTGAGAACTAGGGAAATTACGTCTCCTCTCCCCGCCCGCGAAGCCGCCGGGCGGGAATTTTTGAAAATTGAATTACTACCCAAAATTCGCGCCGCTAGCAATTCAAGTCTAGGGGCCGGGGCCGAAGTTCCGGGCCCCCCTGCTAAAACCCCCCCCTTCCCGCCCCCGTCAACGGCGTAATTGGGGGGCCCTTAATTACCCCCTGCAAATACGCCGGTAAACCCTACCCCCTTACTGTGATCCTACAACTTAGTTAGATTAGAAAATTAAAGTTTTATTTTATTTTAGGTAGAGAATTTTAAAGAAAAAACCCTACCGAAGAAAAAGCCCGGAGGAAGGGGGGGGGGGGGCCCGCGGCGAACACAGACAAGCTCTATAAAAAATACTGGATAAATTTTCACCAAGACTTGGGTGTAGCCCATTGCACTGCAATAGCTTTATTTTTTAACATTTTTCCCTATTGAAATTTTTCCCTGGTTTATTGGGCACCCTTTAATTTTAAAATTGGGAAAAACACATATTTTCTAGAAAACTGCAGGTCCCCTTTTGTTGGGTTGCAAAACTCCACTTTAATTATCAGTATACATTTCAATAGGGGTTCATTTTAAATTTTGCCCATTTCCCCCTTTGTTAAATATATCCCCCTTTGCAGTTTAAATTAGAGTCCAGAAATTCGTAGCCCAGCCCCTTTTTTTATAGGTGCCAAAAATACCTTTTTATCCCAAATAAATTTCGGGATACGGTTTCTTGCATTTTTGCCCATCCCAGATTTTTTCTTTTGAGGCACTTGCACAAAAATTTAAGAATACAGAAATTTTTGTACCCACCACAGGGAATTAAAAAGGAAACCAAAAATACCTTGTATTAACCAATTAAATTTCAAAACGTTTTTTTTTCCTTTTTGGCCAGGCCAGCTTTTTTTGATAGATCTACTTTGCATTTAAAATTTTTTGAATACAGCAATTTTTTTAGTCCCCACAGGGAATTAAATAGCTCCCCAAAAAAAATTTTTTATTATCCGAATACTTACAGATATGTTTTTTTTTTGAAATTTTTTCCCCCAGTCCAGATTTTTTCATTGAGGCCCTTTGCACTTAAATTAAAATACGGGAAATTTTTTGAAAGTCCCCCAAAAGGGTGAATTAAAAAGGTGCCAAAAATACCTTGTTTTTCCGAAAAAATTTTCAGATAGTGTTTTTTCATTTGGGGCCAGGCCAGTTTTGGGTTGAAAGATCAAATTTTTGAAATTTAAATTTTGAAAAACAAAATTTTTTGAAATCCCCAACAGGTAAAATTGATGCTCCAAAAAAATCCCTTTTTAAAAAAATTCCGAATACATTACAGAAACTTTGTTTTTTGGCACTTTTCCCAGTCCAAAATTTGTTCATTGAGGCCGTTCCCTTTTAAATTTTAAAATACAGAAATTTTTTGTAGTCACCACGGGTAAATTTTGAAAGGTCCCAAAAAAATACCTTGTATTACCCCAAAAAAATTTTCAGATACGTTTTTTTTCTTTTTGGGACCAGGCCCCTTTGTTGAAAATTTTCACTTTGCAGTTAAATTTGAATACAGAAAATTTTTGTATTTTTCCAAAAGGTTAATTGATAGCTGCCAAAAAATCCCTTTTTTAAATCCGAATACTTACAGTACGTTTTTTTGCCCCTTTTGCCCAGCCCCAAATTTGTTCTTTGAGGCACGTTTTTTTTAGAATTAGAATACAGCAATTTTTTTAGTCACCACAGGTAAATTTGAAAGGTCCCAAAAAATCCCTTCGTATTTTTTTCCAAAAAAATTTTTCAGATACGTGTTTTTTTCCATTTTGGCGCAGGCCAGCTTTGTTGATAGATCTATTTTGCATTTTAAAATTTGGGAATACAGCAATTTTGTATTTCCCCACTTTTAAATTTGATAGTTTCCAAAAAAAATTCCCTTTTAATTATCCGAATACTTTACAGAAAACTTTTTTTTTGGGCACTTTTCCCCCAGTCCAATTTTTTCTTTTGAGGCACTTTGCACTTAAATTTTAAATACAGAAATTTTTGTAGTCCCCAACAGGTAAATTTAAAAGGGTCCCAAAAAATATCTTGTTTTAATCCAATAAATTTTCAATACTTTTTTTTTTTCCCCATGGCGCGGGCCAGCTTTGTTAAATGGGATCTATTTTTGCATTTAAAATTTTGGGAAAACAGAAATTTTTTATTTCGCCACATTAAAATTTTAAAAGCTCCCCAAAAATACCTTGTATTACCCCAATAAAATTAAACAGATACAAGTTTTTTTGCATTTTTTTTGGGCCCCCAGTCCAGAATTTGTTAAATTGAGGCACTGCACTTAAATTAAAATCAGAAATTTTGAAAGGTCCCCCACGGTAAAATTGAAAGGTGCCAAAAATACCTTTTTATTATCCGAAAAAAATTTTCAGATACGTGTTTTTTCATTTTTAAGCGCACCAAGCTTTGTTGATGATCTCCTTTGAAATTTAAATTTTTTAAAACAGAAATTTTGGGTAGTCCCCCAAAGGTGAATTAAATTAGCTCCCAAAATCCCCTTTTTATTTATCCAATCCCATTACAGATACATTTTTTTTTTTGCCCCTTTTGCCCATTCCCAGATTTGTTCTTTTAAAGGCACGTTGCATTTAAAATTAGAATACACCCAAATTTTGTAGTCACCACGGGTGAATTAAAAGGGTGCCAAAAAATCCCTTGTTATCCGAATAAATTTCAGATACTTTGGTTTTTTTTTCATTTTGGGGGCGCAGGCCAGCTTTGTTAAATGATCAATTTTTCATTTAAATTTGAAATAAGAAATTTTATTTTGATTTGGGGATTTGAAATGGGCTGGATTTGCCGTTTTTTTAATAAGGACAATCCCAAAACTTTTCCATCCCTTCTCAAATTTTTATATTTCTGAACATGGAAGCGAAATCAGGGGGTTAAGCGAAAAAAAGGGGGGGGTGGGAACAAGGGGGGTTAAGGTACGAGAAAAGGGGTGTTTCCTTTCCCAAAGTGTTTGCACAAAAACGCTTTGCCGGGCCGGATCGTGGGTTGCAGGCCCCGCCCACCCCGTAAATCGGCTGGGTCGGGCCCCCCAAAATAAAACTCAGTAACAAAACAAGGCGTTCGCCAATCTGTCCTTCTTTGGGTTTTAATCCCAACTTGCACCCAAACAGTCTTACCTCCTCGTCCTCCCACCCACGGCCAAAAAATGTCGTAAATCAGCATAAATCAGCATCCCCCAACATGAAGCAGCCCAAATTTCCAACTCGTAAAACCCACCACGTGGAAAATTTCCCTTTTCTAAAGACCTCTTTGTGAAAAATTTGGGGTTTTGGGGTCAAAAAGGCATTTCAAAAGATAAAAGAGGCCAAAGAGGAAAAAATTTCCCTTTTCTCTGAGGGCCCAGTTACTGAAGCCATCAGAGGGGAAAGGAAGCCGGTAAAATGGGCAAAAACCCCCGGGGGGTTCGGCAAAACCTTTTGCATCCTTCTTGCTTGTAGCCCGCACCCGGGAAGCAAAGGGTAAATTTTTACGAAGCCCACCTGTGTTGTGATAAAAGATGACGACTTTTCGCCCAAGTGGTCTTTTCAGCATAATTTGTTTTTGGGGGCCCGCTTCATCAGGGGACGAGGGGGGAAGACGATTGGTAAGTTTCCCTCCCTTTCCCCGCCTAAAAAAGGGGGAAGAGGGGCGGCAGAAGTCCCTGTTTAAAATTCCCCGCCGGGCCACGTTCCCCCCAAAAAACCCCGCTCCCCCTTATTTTCCCGTAAAAAAGGGCCCGGGGACCTCTAAACCCTGGCCTTCTTTGAGAAAGCCCCTGTTTTACCCCCGCATGTCATATGCCCCCTTTCCGAAAACCGCTTTAATAGGGGCAAAAACCCTTTAAAGGTGGTTAACCACCACCCAACATGCCCCAAGTCACATGAAAGCAAATGCATGAGTTAAAATTGGGGGAAACCCTTTTTCCCAAAAAAGGGCCAGACCGACCCCGGGGCCTTTCCAACCACTGTCACACCCTCTGTCTCCAGCCCCCTTCCTCCCCCCCAAACCCCCAAAAGCGTTCCCAGCGGGCCCAAATTCCCTCTCAAGCAGGGATCGGGGAAAATTCCACCTCCGCTTCGGGCCTCCCACCGTCGCCCAAGTCCCAAACCAGCCCCCACCAAACCCATCCTACCCCCCTTCTCCTTCGCCATTTTGGATGCCCCTGCACGCCGTACAGGGGCCCAGTCCTGGGGCCCCCAGCCTTCTTTTTTTCCCCAAGGTTTGGGAGCAGAAAAAACTTTTTTAAACCCCAAAACCCAAAAAACCCCCAAAGGGCCAAAATTTCCTAATGTCGCATTGCCGGCCCCTTTGGCCTTGGAAATGTTGCCTTTCCCCGTCTGTGGACACAGATGGGTTCGGCCACTTTCAGGGGGCCCTTTTCCCTCCCCCCAAATTAACCAAAAGCCGGGGCAGGCATTTTTTTCCCAAAAAGCCGTCCCTCCCCGGGCCAGCCACGTGTCCACTAAAATTTCAAGGGGCCTTTTTCCCTGCCTGTGGCCAAAAAAAGTCCCCCCTAAACCCACCGACACTTTGGACTAGTAACAGGGGCCAAAAGGCCCCTCTAAATTCTCTGGACAGTTCACTGGGTAGGGGGGTTTAAATGCCCTTTTGGGGGTATGGGGGCTCTCGGGCTC
>JAODAL010002215.1:0-202341 GCA_025379985.1 Phyllomedusa bahiana | reverse complement strand
GACTAACCTAGTCTCAGGGGAAACTGGGTAACCGAAGACTGGGCCGTATTTCAGCCCGTAATTCGCGCAGTACGCCGCGAATTACGGGCTGAAATACGTGCCCAAATAAGCCGTGTGAACAGAGACTTAGGGTGCTTTCACACGGTGAGTTTTTGGGTGCGTTTTGTGGTGCATTTTACTTGCATTAAACTACCTTTATTGCTGTGCATATATAAAATTTACATGGTTTTTAATATGATCTATGATCAGAGTATAGTTACTGCGCCGAACACTGCGTCAAAACATGCCCTGCATATGAGGTATTTTCAGACGAGGATTTGAAGCCAAAAAACACACACCAAAAATGCACAGTTTGAAAACAGCCTAAGGGTTTTTTCACACTGGTGATTTGGATGCTGATTTTTCAGCTTCAAATCCTTGTAAATTTTATATATTATTTAGAATTAATATAATATATAATAAAATAAAAAATATATATATATAAAATAACTGCTCCAAAAAATAAAGGGAACACTAAAATACCACATCCTAGATCTCAATTAATGAAATATTCCAGTTGCAATTCCTTATTCATTGCCTAATGGAATGCACTAAGAACAATAAAACATAAAAATGGTCAATGAAAATCACAATGAATATCCCATGGAGTCTGGATCTGGAATGATACTTAAAATCAAAGTGGAAAATCAAATTTCAGGCTGATCCAACTTCAATGGGAATAGCTCAAGACAAGGAAATGAGGCTCAGTAGTGTGTGTGGCCTCCAGGTGCTTGTAAGACCTCCTACAACCCCTGGGCATGCTCCCGATGAGGAAGTGGATGTTCTCCTGATGGATCTCCTCCCAGACCTGGATTAAAGCATCAGTCAACTCCTGGACAGTCTGTGGTGCAACGTGGTGTTGGTGGATGGAACGTGTGCTGAGCCCACTACTTAACTGGTGGGGGGTGCAGGCTGTTAATTAGAGCCAGCAGCTGCCTTTAATGGTCAGGATTAAAGATAACTCTGATCTCATTTAATTACTTATGGGCACATTGACCATGGTATATAACACCTTAACTGTTAGGAAGGACAGTGGAGCCCTCTTCCCCTGCCTGATGCCCCTGCCCCCCTGCTGAGAATGCAGGCCATGGCAATCAGAGGCTTAATAAAGCCTCCAAGCTTGTTATCATCGTACAAGGGTAGTAGGAGATCAATGAAGTGTCTAAATACTGTATTTCAAAAGTACTGTAGTATATAGTACAAGCAATCAAGTGATCCCCTGTTCATGCCCCCAAATTACTGTAAAAAAAGTTTTAAAAATATAAAAAAACTTTTACCATTTATCATATAAAAAAATAACATAAGTGGTATCACCATGTCTACTAATGTTAGATCCAACACAACATCATGTTGTTTATCCCTTATGGTGAATGCATTAAAAGAAAGAAAAATATCCAATGCCAGAATTTTTTGGTCATCCCGCCTGCTGAAAGAAAGGAATAAAAAGTGATCAAGAGGTTTGCACTTCAAATTGGTAGCAATAAAAAATACACCTTATCCCACAAAAAAGGGGTCACCACATACAGTAGATCTTACTGTGGCAAAATAAAAAAGTTAGTGGTGATGCAAAGCAATTAAAAAAAAGTTTCTTTTTTTTAAAGTAGTAAAGGAAGCTAGAATCTATTTAAATTTGGCATCACCATATTTGTTTTGATCTGCAGAATAAAGATCATAGGTTATTTATACCACAAAGTAAACTCACTGAAAACAAATCCACCAAAAAACAAAGTTGTATTCTATTTCACTGATTCTACCCCACAAAGAATTACTTTTTGATTTTCTAGGTCATTTTATGGTATGGTTAACAGTATCATTAAAAATAACATCTTGTTCCAAAAATAACAAGCCCTCATACAGTGACGAAAAATTAAAAAAGGTTACTGTTTTTGGAAGGTGGAGAGGAAAAAAAGCAGAACAAAAAAAACGAAACCCAGATGACTGATCCAGTAATATATTTCTAGGAGGAGTAACTATATAAACTATATTTTAAAATATTATATTTTTGGTTCTGCTGTCTTACTTTCTGATTACCCTCTATATCTGATTTATGTTACCCTGGAGAACCTCGAGATACATAAAGTGAAATAGGAAAAGAGAAGACCTAAAGAAAAGAAATATTTACATGATACATGTTTTCATTTGTTGTCATTTATTTATTTTTTACATTTATTGATTGCTAATGATTTATGTCATTTTTAATACAAGTATATGTATATATTCATATACACTCAATAATCATTCAATTAACTACTTCTTATACATAAATTTATAACAATGCTAATACCATTTTGTATTATATTAGGTCTGGTTCACAACTATGTTGGAAGTTCTGTTTGGAGCCTCTGGCGCAGATTCCATAGAAAATTACAGAAAAAATAGTGCAGCATGCATCTCTATTTTTTGCGTTGAAAAAAACAGACCAGGCCCCATCATGTGATCACGGGCGTAGCTAAAGGCTTATGAGCCCTGGTGCAAAACTTCAGCTTAGGCCCCAGTTACCCTCGGACAATGGCTGTGAACCCCTACTTTTCAACACACAGGTTCACTACTTGACGTGATGGATGTCTACGGTGTAGTGTGCCATGAAAAATTAAAATAATACTGCCACATATGACTACCATAAAGAGGTTGAATAAAACCATTGTTCTGTTACTGAATAAAAACCATTACACTAAGATTAATATTACCACTATAAAGTGCCCATATAGAGGTAGACACGTGTATGCTTGCACTCTGCAGATGTATAAGTGATTACAGTGCAGTTACATCCACGGACTCACAGGTGAAGCCTTCTATGACTGGAGTCATTCACTTTCCCTTTTCTTCTCCATCTAACTCAGAACATCACAATGTCTTCTCCTTGCACAACTCGTTCCTGCAGAATTTAACACACAAGCATGTTAGACTCTTCATTTTTCCAGCACTTTTCTACCAATTTCCAACTTTGTGCAAATCCCCCAACAAAGCACCCAGAATGGTAATAAGGCCCCCATTGGGGCCCCACACAGTAATTGCAGGCCAATCAGTGAGAGTGCCCCCAGTCCACTATAGGGTCCCCATTTGTGCCACTGGTAGGTAGGAACACACCCCATATAGTAGGCAGTCTGATTCCATATACTAGGCAGCCTGATTATTGCTCTGATTCACTGTTGTCTTGATTACTGCAACTCATTCATAATCTGTCTTTCCGTCTCAAAACTCTCCCCTGTCTCCAATCTATACTGAATACATGAGCCAGACTAATCTTACTGGTCACCTGCTACACCAATGCCTCTACCCTGCACCAGTCCCTGCACTGGTTGCTCATTCATTATAGACTACAAATTGAAATCATCACTCTCACTCACTTTGCATTATCCCATACATATCCTCCCTAATCTTTGTCTACCATCACACCCGAGGTCTGCAATCTGCCATCAATTTAAGGCAACATTTTTCCAATCCCATTCCCAAGACTTTACTATTATTGCACCAGTGCTCTGGAATGTGCTCCCTAGACCATCAGATTAATTCCTAACAGCCACCATTTTAAGCGTAGCCCTAAAAGCAGTGTTTTAAGGCAGGTGTTTCACGTTTCTTAATCCAACTCTTCTATTTACTGTCACCCTATTATATGTTTCCCAGCACAGGATGCATTCATTTAGAAACTAGCTGGGTGACTAGATCATTAAAATGTATGTTTACTACCTTACTTTTCTTCCAAAAAGATGGCTGGACTATTGTACAGAACAAGCATGGATACCACTTGTATCACATGTACTTCTTCGTAGACTGCGAGCTCTTGTGAGCCCTCAGGCCACTTGTGTGAATTGATGAGTACTATGGTACTATTTGTTTGTTTGTACATTTATCCTATAGACTGTAAAGTTATGCAAAAACAACACAATATCAGCAGCACTCTATAAGCACTAAAAAACAAAGGAATTTTTTTTCAAAAAGTATTTCTGCTACTTGGAATACATGAAAACTTGAGGTTCTGAACAGACACAGACACCATCAGGAGTAACATGTTAGAGTAGGTTTCCTCCTGTATTGAAGTCACCTTGTCATGGTAGATAGGCATTTACAGTTTTGATCTAAAATGTACACCAAGAACCTCAAGTTTTCATGTATTCCAAGTAGCAGAAATACTTTTTGAAATAAATCCTATATTTCCTTTGACTGTTTTTTTTATTGCTGCTCTTATTGTGTTGTTTTTGCATTGGTTTTTGCTCCCACACCAGTGTGCACCTATACTCATTTAAAAAAAAAAAATGCCTTGGATGTGCTGACCAATTTGTGCTTTATAGACTGTTGAGTATGTTGGTGCTAAATAAATAAAGAGTATTATTATTATTGTATCGTATTACTTATCTTGTCCTGATCCTACGTTACTGCTGATTTTATAATGAATATCTGAATTCACAGTTCTCATGGGAGTCAACAGGAACAGTCAGCAAGTTTGCCAACAGTTTTTAGGAGTTAGAGTATGTTCACACAACGTGTTGGATACATTAAAGGCATGCAAAAGTGCTGCGTCAATCACATCCAAAACATATCCCACACGCATCCAACATGCATCCAACACGCAGGTGCGTGTTTGGCTGCAGCAGGAACGCACTCTATAGTTTTAAATAGGGCGTCTGCTGCGTCTTTCGGATCAAGAATTGACATGACAATTATTTGAACGGATCCGAAAGACGCATCAGAAAGACGCAGGTATACACGCATCGGCGATCACTCGTCTGAACACCGATGCATGTTTTACATTGAAAGCAATGTAATCACACTGCACATTGTTAGATGCGTGTTTGCTTCCGTTTAGGGCCCAAAACAGATCCAAACACGCATCTACAAACGGATCAAAAAACTGATCCAACACGCCGTGTGAACAAACCCTAAGATGGCTGGTAGGTGGTTGGGGCCATATACTATAAGTAACTTTGCCATGGCCAGGGTACTTAAATATGTGTCTTGCAAAACATGTTGTTTGGATCAATAATGAACCACCCAAAGCAATCTATGGTCTCGTTTTGTACTTCCATGCATCTATAATTCATATGGAAGCAGACACAGATTTATGTCTCATGGATTTATACAGTATATCTAAATATGTGGCTTTATGGAGGCAACGTACACCTTAGGGTTCCAAAATATAGACCGATAGGAACTTTTCATCTTATCAAACAGGTCCCAAAGCTGTATACTACACCTAAAGGACATTTTTAGCATATCTACAAGTTATGCCATATATGTTTAATTGGTGCAGGTCCCAACTTTAGGGTTGGCCACTATCTCTAGAATGGTCCCCCAAAAGTCTTGGGTGTGAATTCTCAAGACAGTTGTGGCTCCCAGAAGTGGACCTATCTGACATGTATGGCATATCCTGTCAATATGCCATAACAGATGAGATGGGAACACTTCTTTAATATTTCCGGGCCTCTGACTGACAGTGTTCTTCAAGCCTATATCCAGCTGAAATGTATGTGTCATTCACTTTTAAACTTTTTAAAACATTTTCTACATCTGTGTATGGATGTCTGTAAAAGTGTTTGGCTGCATATTGTGATACAAGCTGTAATTTAATTTCTTACATACATGCTGATTTGATTGAAGTGTGCCATCGAGCACAGACACCTGCCTAGAAAATGTACAACCTTAAATATTAAAAAATAAAAAAGAACCCAACACAGAATATCTTTCACTGTGACGTTGAGTAAGTTTTGCACATTTTTATGCTGCATTGGACTTGACTTACTCTTTTATAATTAATCTTCTTCTCGTGGATGTCGTCTTCACCTACTTTCTAAGTTGGCACAGCTTAAACAGGCTGGCGTCGCCTATATCATCATCTTTCATCATGTTCAAAGCTGCATATTTCAATAGATGCATGGTATGATTACTCTGATGAGAGCAGAGCTGTATGTGACGGGAGCAAGGTGATGATAGCTAGCAGGAAGCTGCAGGTGAAGGTTGTTACCATTCTGGCAGGAGCCTTCATCAGTGTGTCCTCACCTTAGCTGAATAATCTAAGAAGAAATATTGGCTAAGCCTGCGTTCACACATCACATTTATGGCCTCCATATAGCATACACACCGGGGTATACACTTTAAATGGATGCCATCCCATGGAGGCAACTGTCACCCACAGCGAACCATTGTTAAAAAATGGATATATTTAACAGGTACTACTTGCCTTTGTATGGCAATACTAAGTGACTAACAACTGTTACAGAGGGAGAGAGGATCCTGCCCGTAAAGGCTTACAATCTATATGTAGATATGTGGCAGCCAGTAGTGGAATGGGGGGGAACCACATTACTGTAGGAGTATAGGTATATATGCTTGTGTTATATATATAGGGGGACATGTCTAAAAACTTGGTCTTGGTCTAAGACTTTTCTTGTTGCCCAGACCAACCAATCAGCGTTCCCCTTTCATCTCATATAGAGCTCTGAAAAAATGAAAGGGGCGCTCTGATTGATTGCTATGGGCAACAAGAAAAGTCTTAGACCAAGACAGTTTTCATGTCCCCCATAGTGTGATCCCCCCATCCCACTATTGGGCTGCCACCATGCCCAAGATCTGATGAGCTATAGGGTGTTTTGACTTATCCTACCTCAATGCAATGGTGATAATTATTCCTACTGTCCAAGCTATAATAGAGATTAAGGTGTCCACATAAAGCATCCTATTTAAATCTTCAACCTTCCATGAACCTCTTGGAATCAAAGTTCAGGTCCACCAAGTATGCTTATGTTATTCAGATCCATGCAATAAATGAGTAAACTACAAAACAATGGAGCAATGTGCGGAACAGAGTCAACCACCTTCTGCTGTACTCAGTCTCTGTTTGTCATAAAAGAACAAACAAACTTTCCACTTTGAGGTTCTTTTCTTGTGGTAAGATGTACTTATGGGGCATGGGTGATAACTTGTCTTCACACAACATTCCCCTTCTTACCTTCTCTTTCACAATTTTGCTGCTTTGGAATGAGTCAGTTTTTAGGGAAGGGCTGTTTTAAGTGGAGACAAGGTGTAGGTGAGGTGGCACAATGTAGTAATCTTTTTGGCACATACATAATGATGGAAGGATGCCCACATGCTCATGAACATCCCCATGTATAGATCAAAAATCTGTGTAAGCAGGAGACATACCACACATCTGGTAACAAATACCAAAATAATGAATCCATTTAATCTATTGTGTCATTTGAAGATTCCTGAGGTTGTTATGCATGAACACTTCTGCAACATTTCCTCAATATATATATAAAGATTCATGTAGCCTTATGTGCAAAGCACATACAAATACCTGTAATGTCCACACAACATGTACACAACTTTAAAGCATGTTTGCTATAGTTGCAAAAAGGATTAAATATACATATGACCTGCAATGCGCTCATCTCTTCAGCATGGCTGCCAATGTCTTTTCAAGTGAAGAAAGTTCATCAGAGTGCGATCATACGTATGGTATATACCACCACCTAAAGAGCCTTCAGCACAGGTGCACTGCTAGAGTGACGTTTCAAAGGAACCTCCTAATTCCACAGGCAGAAGGAGGTTCCTTCGAAGCATCGCCCTAGCAGCGCACCTGTAAAAGTCTACTCTATTAAATATAACATCATTCATCCTGTACGCTGAACACCATAGAAGAAAAAAATTGCAGATGTCAATATTGAGGTGTTTTTTATTACTTCATGTCCCCTAAAAAATAGAATAATTTTTTTTCAAAAAGTTGCATCTATTCCAAAAATATTACCAATAAAAAGTACACTTCAGCCTACAAAAACTGCACCCTAACTGATGTCCATAGGTGGAAGTACAAAAAAGTTATTGGTCGCAGAAAATGGCACTGCGCCGCAAATTCAAAAAAATGTAAATGTTGGCTTATTGCGAGAAATAGACATTGGTCAACAGGCATTTGGCAAACAATTATTTAATGTATGTAATGTATATAGCTGGTTTAACTCCTTTCATAATAATATGGCTCTAAGTTTTTTTCCTCTTCGCCTTCCAAGAGCCATAACTTTTTTATTTTTCCATCTACATAAACAGATGAGGACTTTTATTTTGCAGAACAAGATGTATTTTCTAATGGTGTCATTGACCTTGCCATAGATTTTTTTTTTTAAGTGGGGCAAAATGGGAAAAAAATATACGTGAGCCATGTTTGCAGGAGTTTTGTTTTTACAGAGTATAACCTTTGGTATAAATGATGAGTTATCTGTATTCTGCAGCTTAGTACAATTACTAAATACCAAATACAGTGGGGAAAAAAGAGTATTTAGTCAGCCACTAATTGTGCAAGTTCTCCCACTTAATAAGATGAGAGGCCTGTAACTGACAACATAGGTCGACCACAACTATGAGAGACAAAATGAGAAAACAAATCCAGAAAATCACATTGTCTGATCTGGAAAGAATTTATTTTCAAATTATGGTGGAAAATAAGTATATGGTCACCTAAAAACAAGCAAGATTTCTGGCTCTCACAGACCTGTAATATCTTTTTTAAGAGGCTCCTCTGTCCTCTACTCATTACCTGTAGTAATGGCACCTGTTTGAACTTATCAGTATAAAAGACACCTGTCCACAACCTCAGTCACACTCCAAACTCCACTATGGTGAAGACCAAAGAGCTGTTGAAGGACACCAGAAACAAAATTGTATCCCTGCACCAGGCTGGGAAGACTGAACCTGCAATAGGCAAGCAGCTTGGTGTAAAGAAATCAACTGTGGGAGCAATAATCAGAAAATGGAAGACATAGAAGGCCACTGATAATCTTCCTCCATCTGGGGCTCCACACAAGCTCTCACCGAGTGGGGTCAAAATGATCACAAGAATGGTGAGCAAAAATCCCCGCACTACACGGGGGACCTAGTGAATGACCTGCTGAGAGCTGAGACCAACATAACAAAGGCTACCATCAGTAACACACTACGCTGCCGGGGACTCAGATTCTGCAGTGCCAGACGTGTCCCACTGCTTAAGCCAGTACATGTCCGGGCCCGTCTGAAGTTTGCTTGAGAGCATTTGGATGATCCAGAAGAGTATTGGGAGGATGTCATATGGTCAGATGAAACCAAAGTAGAACTGTTTGGTAGAAATACAACTCATCGTGTTTGGAGGAGAGGGAATGCTGAATTGCAACCAAAAAACACCATACCTACTGTGAAGCATGGGGGTGGCAATATCATGCTTTGGGGCTGTTTCTCTGCAAAGGGACCAGGACGACTGATCCGTGTACATGAAAGAATGAATGGGGCCATGTATTGTGAGATTTTGAGTGCAAACCTCCTTCCATCAGCAAGGGCACTGAAGGTGAAACGTGGCTGGGTCTTTCAGCAACACAATGATCCCAAGCACACCACCAGGGCAACAAAGGAGTGGCTTCGTAAGAAGCATTTCAAGGTCCTGGAGTGGCCTAGCCAGTCTCCAGATCTCAACCCCATCGAAAACCTTTGGAGGGAGTTGAAAGTCCGTGTTGCCCAGCGACAGCCCCAAAACATCACTGTTCTAGAGGAGATCTGCATGGAGGAATGGGCCAACATACCAGCAACAGTGTGTGCCAACCTTGTGAAGACTTACAGAAAATGTTTGACCTCTGTCATTGCCAACAAAGGATATATAACAAAGTATTGAGATGAACTTTTGTTATTGACCAAATACTTATTTTCCACCATAATTTGCAAAGAAATTCTTTCCAAATCAGACAATGTGATTTTCGGGATTTGTTTTCTCATTTTGTCTCTCATAGTTGAGGTCGACCTATGATGTCAATTACAGGCCTCTCTCATCTTTTTAAGTGGGAAAACTTGTACAATTGGTGGCTGACTAAGTACTTTTTTTCCCCACTGTATTTGTAATTTAGCAATTGTACTAACCTGCAGAATACAGATAACGCATCATTTATACCAAAGTTTACACGCTGTAAAAACAAAACTGCAAACATGATTCAAGTACGTTTTTCTTCCCATTTTGCTCCACTTAAAAAAAAAAAAATTCTATGGTACGGTCAATGACACCATTAGAAAATACATCTTGTTCTGCAAAATAAAAGTCCCCATTTGTTTATGTAGATGGAAAAATGAGTTATGGCTCTTGGAAGGCGAGGAGGAAAAAAAATCTTAGCGCCATATCATTATGACCAGCTATCAGGAAAGAGTTAAATGAGCTATATACATTAAATAATTGTTTGCCAAATGCCTGTTGACCAATGTCTATTTCTCACAATAAGCCACGGACAGACTGTTTTTGATTATCTCCCTTAAAGGAGTTGTCTCCCCACAGGGTTTCAAAGAATGCATGAAAGAAATTCTCTGTCACTTCCTGGTTCAGACTAATTTGCATAAGCTCCGTTGTGCTTGTACAGCTCCGTTGTGCTTTCAGATGCTAATTAGATTAGATTAGCTTCTCAAACTACTTGCAGGACTTCTTATCTGATCCCCAAAACAGAAGCCCTAATTACAGAGCTGTTTACTTGAGATAAATCAAGCTTTTTACTGTCTGGCAGCACAGGACACTGACTGACACTGCTGACCTGTGTGATGACTCACTCTCTGTTATCTCATTGAACAAACAGCCCAGGGAGATTTGTTTACAGGTTGGTTACTGAGGGAACTGAAATAGCCATGGAGGTAATAAATTCACTTGTATCTCTTTAGGGAAAACAGAGGAACAATGCAATATATTTGGAAAATGTCTTTATTTTGTGTTCCCTACAATTTGAAAGCTATTCTTTGTAGCGAGACAACCCCTTTAAGAACAAAAGCATTGGGCAATTGAAATAAAATGGCAGGTGTTGAGGCCCCATTGGCTGGCCAGTCCTGGCTTTGGCTGACAATAATCTAATGTGTATGAACAACTTTATTCCTCTTTTCCCATTGAAATAAAGTCACATGCTGCAGTGTGTATTCTTATGATGGTGGCAGGAGAAAGAGCTGATGACTGAACAAGCAAGCTTTTCAACATTTTTTGAATCCTTTGCTCTACTATTCTCAGGAAGTCATACCAAGAGCTGAAAATAAAAGCACCTTCCATTGACCATTAGATATTACTGGATTAAAGTTCATAAATTAAAAGAAAATTAAACAGAAAATAGAGATATTTTGTTCTATCATTTTAGACAACTTTTTATTGTATTTTGTTTTTTTTCGAACATGTAAGAGTAACAAAGGATATCATCAGTTCTTGGATAGATCATTGCAAAGGGTATTTTGACTGAGAAGAAAATAATACTCTCGATTCTGCTAGGCGATTGACATAGGAGTGAAACTTTTAAGAATTATATTTAATAACATATCATTTTTTTGGTTATGAATGATGTTTATGCGTTATGGTTTTTAGGTTGTAGATGTATTATCAACTTTTGGTTTATTTATGTGTTTTATGGTGTTTCACTTTTCCAGAACATAGAGGTATCTACACACCCAAAAAGATTTGCACTGGTAGGACAGACATTATAGCTTCAAACCAGTCAACTTATAAAAGTGACTTCTTAGGGTATGTTCACATGGGCAAATTTCGGCGTGCATTTCGCATCGTATTTGCGCTCTAATACGAGCAAGATGCGTGCCAAAATTACGGTAATTCTGCGGTAAGTAACACCATGCTGTAAAGATTTGCTATTATTATCATTGCAAAAGAGTAGAGTAGATTGGCACCAGTCACAAAATAGAATAAAAATATACAAATTTATTCGAAACATTAAGAGCAAACAGGGGAATCAAAAACAGCAAACCTGTGTACAAGCATGGTCAGAGGGGCGGATGGAAAGTAGGCTGACGCGTTTCGGGCCGGAAATAGCCCTTAGTCTTAGCTACACTACACTAACATATGCATCCTCTTATGCGAAGCCAACGAGAGAAGGTGATTGGGAATATCGCGTACGTGATAAAGAGGCTTATTGGATTCTTATGTTGAATAGTATTGTGCCCAATGGATTGAATTTACGCCGGGAGATTATGTTCCATCATTGAGTTGTTTCTTCTGTAGTGCAGTTTCTATATGCCTTATTTTGTTATTGTAGTCTTTATTCGTCATGTAAGGATATTGTATTATTGTGTATATATTTCTAGACTACCATTAAGAATAGGTTTAGTAATATTCTTATATACGTGCTGACATTTACCATCTCCGACCGGGATATATGTTTTTAGAAGCCCGTACAGTTGGCATATTTAAGGATTTGTTTGTGCAAGTGCTATATTAAAATACTTTTGTATTGGATACATTACTGCACAGTATTCTTATTATTCTTTGCTTTATTTTCCATATCACCTGACCGCGCCCCCTGGTTTGTGTTTTAGATGGTTGCCATGATTTCCTTGCTTCTTCTCCGTTGGCCAGCTTCCGGTTTGGGTTACTTCTGCCGATTGGAACGCAAGCTTCTGCTGGTTTCCGGCGTAGCATAGCTACTCCTTTCCCGACTTCCGGCCACGGAGTAGATTGCATTACCGGTACATATCCATGGCGCCATCATCCCGGGTAAGGGGCGTGTCAGGTGTTGACGGGTATAATTTTTTAAGTACTGAGTGTTCTTAAAGTACTATAAGAGGATGCATATGTTAGTGTAGTGTAGCTAAGACTAAGGGCTATTTCCGGCCCGAAACGCGTCAGCCTACTTTCCATCCGCCCCTCTGACCATGCTTGTACACAGGTTTGCTGTTTTTGATTCCCCTGTTTGCTCTTAATGTTTCGAATAAATTTTGAAATATTTTTATTCAAATTTTGTGACTGGTGCCAATACTACTCTACTCTTTTGCTCTGGGAACTTATAGCGTCACATGGGACGCAGATTTGAGCACAGTCGTGACTGCTATGCTACAGTTTAAATACTAGGAGGTGAGCTGGCTTTCCTTGCTGTGTTAAGTATTTGCTTCCATGTTTTTTGCCGTGCTCCTCCATATTTTGTATTTAACTAAAAATTAATTAGGGGTTAACAGCCACGTGTTGTATAATACCTGCAGTACTATGGCATACCTAAAAGGTAGAGATGAAAAAGCTGCTGCGGTGTTTCAGAAAAAAACTGCATTGGATCAGAGGGGCGTAGATTTTTCTATGAAATTGAAAACGTATGAGAAACTGATGTCGCAAGAACTGCGAGT
The DNA here is from genome assembly GCA_025379985.1 of Phyllomedusa bahiana. Lineage (NCBI taxonomy): Eukaryota > Metazoa > Chordata > Amphibia > Anura > Hylidae > Phyllomedusa > Phyllomedusa bahiana. The sequence continues at coordinate 189,210 of JAODAL010002215.1, read as the reverse complement.
ATGGTGGGATGTTACCACCTTACGCAACTACTTAAAAGATAATATGATTCCCAAAGGGCTCCGTATTAAAAAAATACCCACGACGATACACTCCGAGGATTTTGTGAAACAATGGAACTCCATCTTAAGCTCTTGTTCTATACAATTAATGGAACTGATTACAAAATTTGAAGATGTCAAACTAGAAGAAATATCCAGAGATCTGAAGAATATAGAGCAAGAAATTCAGGAGTATAAAGATTTTTCTTCTTATGACCAGGACTTACAGCGAGTTAAGGATAATATCTCTAAGCTAGAGGAAGCCATTATGGCCAGTAAGAAAAGCAAATTTGATCGGGACATTAACGATTATGAGCAAGATCAGGTATACGAATGGGGCAGGAGAGTTCCTGACCCTAATTTACCACAATCCATATTGAAACGTAGGTGGAGGAAAAATAGCTGGCGTAAGAATAACAAAAGAGTCAGTTTTAGTTCTTTGGATTCGGACTCAAATGATGGCGATACAAATGCATCAGATGAATCTATGGCTTCCACAAGTAGCACAAGTCAAAATCCTTCATATTACAAAAAATCTAAATCAATAAAGCCTTCAAAAAATGTACCAGAAGAGGAGGCAGAAGACACAAAACAAAAAGAACGGATGAAAACAAGGAAAAACAAATAACAACTACTCCCAATGACACCATCGATGTTTTGAACCTTTCCTCTCACCAACTTTCTGCGGCCCAGGTTGAGGTACTCTCCCTGGGTCTTAACTTTGGATTAAAGGACAATTTTGATTTATTCACAACTTTAAAGGACATAAATAAATTTATCCGTATTCTCACACTGCGACGTCATTTTTGGAATTTTTCTGATTCACCAGACAAGCACGAAACTATTTTTGAAAATAAATTTAGTGAACTTTCATTTAAAGAACAGATGTCACTGCCATGTCTGGATGACCTTTCTGAAAATGTGGATAGAATAAGTGAAGCATCTGTAGTACAACCCAATTGTAATAACACTGGTTTTTATCCTTTACAGTCGAGAACCAATGCTATGGATCGGTTTCAACTTTTAGTGGAACGTGAGTTGAGGGCCATATCCGACACCGTTCTTCCTAAATCCAAATATTCTAATCTGAAACCATTGCAGCAAAAAGCTTTACGAGATTTAAACAACAACTCTGATATCTTTATTAAAATGGCGGATAAGGGGGGAACGGTGGTGGCTATGAATTTCAAAGATTACAATCTTGCCATGTCTCAACTTCTACAGGATTCTTCTGCTTATAGAAAGTTGATTAGTGATCCCACTTGCAGTTTTCAGCGGGAGCTAGGTAGTATTTTGGAGGAGGGGGTTTCATTGGGTATCCTGAGCCAGAGACAGTCGGAACACTTATTCATAGAACATCCGGTAATGCCAATTTTATATGGCTTACCAAAAATACATAAAAACAAAGATGTTCCTCCAATGCATCCGATTGTCTCTGGCATAGGGTCCCTGTTGGAGCGATTGTGCCAGTGGCTGGATTCTTATCTACAGCCATTGGTGCAACGTGTGCCTGGTTTTTTGAGGGATACAAAGGATGTCCTTATGTGCTTACAAAATAAAATGTGGTCTGCCGATCTGAATTGGCTCAGTTGCGACATTGAGTCGCTGTATACAAGTATTCCCCATAATGTTGCTCTTGCCGCCCTTCAATTTCACTTGAGAGTTTCAGTGACTATTCCAGGATCTTGTATTGTTTATTCTTAAGGTCAACCGATTTTTGATGAATCATAATTAATTTTTCCTTTGGTGGCACTGTCTATCTCCAAGTGAAGGGAGTATCTATGGGCGCCAAATACTCGCCATCATTAGCTAAAATCTAACTGTGTTGGTGGGAGGCCCAATATATTTTCTCTGATATTAACCCTTTGGGACAGCATCGAGTGGTACGGCAGTACATCGATGATATCCTCCTTATTTGGAGGGCGATGTGCCTGCCGTACAACCGTTTGTTGACTATTTAAACAATAACCCCTTTAACTTGAAATTCACTTTTCAAGTAAAGTCCTTCCTCTAATACATTCTTAGATTTGACACTTTCAGTATACCTGGTTCTAATGTTGCTACAAAAAGTTTTCGCAAACCTACAGGTGGAACACCATTTTGCACCACAAGAGGGTTTCATGTTAAAACCACTAAGATGGCCATTCCAGTTGGAGAGCTTATTAGAGCTAGACGAAATTGCACTCTAACCTCTGATTATGAAAATGAGAAACAGACTATTCAAAATAGATTGAGATCGAGAAGGGTATCCAACTGGACCCGGACAGAGGGTTCGGTTATAGCCGGCCAGGCGGTCCCCGTGAAAGCTTTTTTAACCTCGTAAGTCCAAAACATGTAGAGATAATTCAGGTGGCCCAAATAAACCCGTATTGGTCTTAGATCATAGCCAACAATTTGGGGAAATAAAGAACATTTTCCTGAATATTTTACCTATGTTGCAAGAGGATGAGACTTTAGATAATATTTTGCAACATGGATGTCGGATTGTTACAAGAAGGCCTAAAACTATAGGTAGCATTCTCTCTCCAAGTGCAAATCCCTCTCTGAGGACTAAACCTACTGGCTACGCATAATGGCTTTTTCAAATGTGGATTTACATCCCTGCAAAACTTGCAGCTATGTGATTTCCACTGACAGCTTTTCTAACTCAGATGGTTCTAAAGTGTACAAGTAAAGGTTTTTCCCCAATTGGTAATTCGCATCATGTGGTTTATAATATTTTAAAGCACAATATGCAACTTATTCTACTAGGTAGTACTTTTCGTAAATTGAAGACCATCGCTTTCTTGAGCACCTTAGCGATATTTCCAACCCTAATAAAATCAATAAATCTAACATTGCACAACATTGTATCATACATCACGAATCTCGTACTAAAGGACTTAGAGTCATGGCTATTGGAAAAAATTGCGAAGGGCCCAAAGAGAGAAGGTGATTGGGAATATCGCGTACGGATAAAAGGCTTATTGGATTCTTATGTTGAATATTTTTGTGCCCAAAGGATTGAATTTACGCCGGAGATATGTTCCATCATTGAGTTTTTTTCTTCTGTAGTGGGAAGTTTCATAAGCCTTATTTGTTTTATTGTAGTCTTTATTCGTCATGTTAAGGATATTGTATTATTGGGGTATATATTTCTAGACTTAAACCCTTAAGAATAGGTTTTAGTAAATATTCTTATATACGTTTCTGACCCTTTTTCCATCTCCGACCGGGGTATATGTGGTTAGAAGTTCTGTACAGTTGGCATATTTAAGGATTTTGTTTGTGCAAGTGCTATATTATAATATCTATTGTATTGGATACATTACTGCACAGTATTCTTATTATTCTTTGCTTTATATGCCATTATCACCTGACCGCGCTCCTGGTTTTGTGTTTTAGATGGTTGGCCCCTGGTTTTTTGCTTCTTCTCCGGTGGCCAGCTTCCGGTTTTGGGTTACTTTCCCCCCCGATTGGAACGCAACTTCTGCTGGTTTCCGGCGTAGCAATAGCTACTCCTTTCCCACTTCCCGCCCGGAGTAGATTGCATTACCGCTACAATATCCATGGCGCCATCATCCCAGGTAAGTGCGTGTCAGGTGTTTTACGTGTAAATTTTTAATTACTGATTGTTCTTAAATTACTATAAGAGGGGTTTATATGTTAGTGTATGTACTAAGACTAAGGGCTATTTCCGGCCCGAAACGCGTCAGCCTACTTTCCATCCGCCCCTCTGACCATGCTTGTACACAGGTTTGCTGTTTTTGATTCCCCTGTTTTGTATATTTTTATTCTATTTTGTGTCTGGTGCCAATCTACTCTACTCTTTTGCTCTGGACTTATAGCGTCACATGGGACGCAGATATGAGCACAGTCGTGACTGCTATGCTACAGTTTAAATACTAGGAGGTGAGCTGGCTTTCCTTGCTTTGTTAAGTATTATTATCATTACCAAGTTTATTAATAGAAAATTTAGGCTATGTTCACACGGTGTAATTGCGGCGCATACAGTACGACCGCACTTATGCCGAGTGATTTGGGAGTCGCGCTGATTAGCGCATACTCCCGCAGCGCGGGGGGGGTCGGCAGCCCGCCGGCCCCATTGACATGCAGTACTCGCGCCGCATAATCGCCGCAAGTAATTGACGTGTCACTTATCTCCCTGATCGTATTGTACGAGCGGGGAGAGGAGGCGTAATCCATAGTTCTCTATGAAAACTATGAGAACTATGGATTACGCCTCCTCTCCCCGCTCGTACAATACAATCGTATTGTACGCGCGGGGAGATAAGTGACACGTCAATTACTTGCGGCGATTATGCGGCGCGAGTAATGCATGTCAATGGGGCCGGAGGGCTGCTGGTGCCCCCCCGCGCCGCAGGAGTATGCGCTAATCAGCGTGACTCCCATATCACCCGGCATAATTGCAGCCGTACTGTATGCGCTGCAATTACGCCATGTGAACAAAGCCTAAATTTTCTATGAATACAACCTTTTGGCCCATGTTAAAAAAATAATCTGTGGGAATTTACCCCAAAAAACAAAAATGTAGGCCGCCATATTTCAGTTTTAAACTTGGTAGTGATAATAATAGCAAATCTTTACAGCATGGTGTTACTTACCACAGGATCACACACATACGCTATAGCATACCAGGACGTTCAGCATTGTGGCACATCTGAGCGCATATATGCATCTAGTCCTAGAGCCACAAAAAGTTTCAATATCACACTAGCCCACCCACATCCTGTTCTATAAAACATAGAAAACGGCTATTTTCTTCTTTATTTTTTAGATTTTCTAAAACAAAAAAAAAATAATTGGGAATCCAAAAAATTTCCCTACATTTTTAATTTTTTAAAATTTTAAAATTTAAATTAAAAGATTTTTTTAAATTTCCCACATGTTTCACGCAGCTCCACATTCTTGCAAAAATAATTTTACGACCTGTATTGTTCATTGTGTCTTCTTTCTAAGAACTAAATTTTGAAAAGACAAAAAAATGGAAAAATTTAATTTGCAAAAAGAGTATCACAATTTTCTTTTCTTCAAAATTCCCACCGGGGAAAAATTTAAAAGTATTTTTTTTAAATTTTTGTTTTATTCCCAAAAATGGAAAAGGGACGAAATTCTTTTCCCAATTTAATTTGTGGAGAAAAGAAATACCGAAATTTAAAAAAAAAATAAAGCCCTTTGGCCCGGGGCCCCGGTCCTGTTTTAGTAAATGCTTAAATTTGCATGAAATAACAATTCGGGGGGGATTTTTTTTAGAACTCTACCTGGTGTCTTTCCTCTTTTTTTTCCTGGAAAAGGGTATTTTTAAAAATTAAAAAGGGAGCTTTACCATTTCCCATTGTCAATAATGTGTGGCAGACATGAAAAGGCCCATTGTGAGAAAATAAATGGACAGTTTCAGGGGGCCCAAGGGGCCAAATTTAAAAGGGGGAAATTTTGTCATTCCAGTTGTCAATTTAGTTATATATTCTCAGGAAGAGTACCAGAGGAACAACAAGTCAAGTTGCTGCCTAGTTGTTTTTAAATTTTACTAAAACCAGCAAGCAGCAAAAAACTAAAGGATCGCCCTTTAAAAGGGGTTTTTTCCCCTCAGCTGCTGCTTCACTGACTGTCGGGCCCAGTTTTGCACTCACTTCAGGCTGGGGGTGGTTTTTCTACACAGGGTAGGAGCTTATAAAACTTACTTGACAGAATGGGGGATTGTTTTTAAAGGATTAAAAAATAACCCCATATTTTTCATTTGGGACAGCACTTTTTTCCCTTTTTTTTTTACTGCAGCTAATCTTTTTAAAATTTGAAAATTTCGCCCCAGAAAGCTCAGCCCTTTTCCCCGGGTCCACCCTTTTGGGGGGGATGTCACTACCGGTTAAATTTTAAACGTTCCTTTATTTTTGAAAGCAAAATCCTGAAAGGATAAACCCTCTTTAAGTTGTCAAGAATTGTTTTCTGGATGACAAACTATAACGTTGCTATTATAGCTTCCCCTGTGGTCGTCAATCTTGTTAAATTTAATTATTCCCAGAGCTTCGGTCTCTTCATTTCCACCCCTTTGGGGGTGATGTAAACTCCCTCTCTTGTTCTCTCAGCTAATCAGAAAAACAGTTTCTGGTATGCGGGTTCCCAAAAAGGGAAACATTTCCCTTCTCAGGGGGGGTAAATAAAAGGGTCTATTATCTCATGACAAAAAATTTAAAAACTTTTAAACAAGTATTTAAAAAAAAAAGTATTCATTTAACGTCCCCTTTTATGTTAAAAAGCTAATCTTTGTGGTGGGGAAAACCATTTTTAAAATTGGGCAAAAAGGGTTTTTCCTGGATGACAGGGGATGACAAACAAAAACCCGTTGCTATTATAGTTTCCCCCCCCTTTTGGGGTCGCCCAATTTTGGTTAACCCCTTTAAACCGACCTATGACTTTTGAGTACCCCTTATAGCGCCGGTAAGCGGCTTTGAAATGGGATCGCGGCGCGATCCTGTTTCACAGCCGCCAGGTGTTAGCGGCTATTTGCAGCTAACACCCGCCGGTTTCAGCACGGGTGGGCGTCATCACCCGCCCGCGCTGTTTAACCCCTTAGACGCCGCGGCAAAGATGGCCGCGGCGTCTAAATGAATAAAAAACGGTGTCGCGCATAAGATCGCTGAGTCCCAATGGGCTAACATGGCAGCGGGGAGCCCTGTGAAGGCTCTGATCGCTGCCATGTTTCCGTTTGCCACACTTCCGGCCATAGACAGGAAGAGGGGAAACCGGCATCTTTGTACAGTCTAATGCATTGTCTATGCAATGCATTAGACTGTATTAACAATCGCGCCCCCTAGTGGTCAAGCACCATATAGGGACTCAATGTTAAAGTAAAAAAAAAAAAAGAAATAAGATTTTAAAGTACAAAAAAAAATATTAAAAGTTCAAATCCCCCCCCTTTCCCCATTTTACAAATAAAAACAAAATAATAATAAAGTTACACATATTTGGTATAGCCACATCCGAAAAAGTCTGATCTATAAAAATATAACATCATTTATTTTTCCGTACGCTGAACACCGTAGAAGAAAAAAATTCCATACGGCAAAATTGCATTTTTTGGTCATTTTACATCGCATAAAAATTTGAATAAAAGTGATCAAAAAAGTCGAATGCGTTTCAAACTGCTAGCAATAAAATGTACGCTTCAGCCCGCAAAAAAATGCACTCTCGCTGACGTCCGTAGGTGTTAGTACAAGAAAGTTATTGGTCGCTCAAATTGGCGCCACTGTGCAAATTTCAAAGATAGAAAATGTTTGGAATTTTTTTACAGTACCAAAACATAACGGCAACCATACATGTTTTGTATTGCCAGATGTGTATCAACCTGTAGAATACAGATAACACATCATTTTTACCGAAGAATAAATTTCATTAAAAAAAACCTCCCGCAAACATGGCGCAAGTAAGTTTTTTCACAATTTGCCCCACTTAGAATTTTTTTGTCGTTCCCCAGTTTATTATATAGTAATATGAATAACACCATTAGAAAGTACATCTTGTCCCGAAAAATAAAAGCCCTCAGGTGTCCATGTAGGTGGAAAAATAAAAAAGTTATGGCTTTCAGAAGGCGAAGAGGAAAAAATTTTAGAGCCATATTATTATGACCGTCTGTCAGGAAGGGGTTAAATTTAATTAGTTCGCTCAGAGCTCGGTCTCTTCAGTCCATCCCTGGGGGTGATGTCACTACCTGCTCTCTGTTCTCTCAGCTAATCAGATAACAGATCTGGTATGCAGGTTGCCATAGAAACATGTGTGCACTCAGAGAGCTGATAAAATGTCTATTATCTCATGACTAAAGTTAAATCTATTAACCAATGTATTTAGAAAAAGTATTCATTTAACTGTCCCTTTATGTTGAAAGCTAATCCTTGCAGTGAGAAACCCCCTTTAAATTCTTTTCACCTTAAAATGCATACATACGCCCAATCTCCTTTGACGTTATGCAATACAATCAAGTAAATGGATAGGATACTTAAGTCATAGGTTGCGGCGGACCGCCGTTAAAAAAGTAGTGTCCAAGACCATCTCGGTCTTCATCCCGACGGGGTTTCCTCGGAGGTACCCCCAGGAGACCGGGCTGACGACGTCTAGTAGCGACGTTTCGAGACAAGGGTTGCCTCTTTCTCAAGCATGCGCACTTCGATGCAAACGTCCCTTATAAAGGAGCGCAACATCCGGAAAAAAACAACAATAAAAACAATCTCATAGGAACATCTTTAGACTAAAGCTTTCATTTATGCCTTTAGGGCTAGTGAGTCCATATAGTGGATCCAATAACCCTCTCTCTGCAGCAGCTTTTAAAAAAATTTCCCACCGGTTCACAACTGCTTATCCTCTCCAGAATGCACCACCTTAACTCTGCTTTTCCATGTCTCTCCTTGACCCAGTGTCGGGCCAGTGAGGTTTCCCCATGTCTACTTCCCTTTCATCATTTTTAAAATGAAATTCAGATCTTCTTTTTTCATAAACTGCCTGATCACTGACCTATTGCCTTTTTAACCGGTATCTTCATCTGCCTGCTCGTCTGTCCTATGTAAGTTTTCCCACACGGGCATTTAATCATATACACGACATTGTTACTGTCACAGGTATGAAACCCATGTATCTTAACTGGAACCCCCTTCGTAGGATGCGAGACATGCTCCCCCTTAATTATCAACAGTGAAGTCAAACAAATTAATCTCTTGTGTGGGGACATAATTTAGTCCCTTCTCCATAACCTTGCTGACAGGTGTAAGAGTTCTAGATGAGATGTTGCACACTAGAGAGGGTACAGTTTCCTCCTGTTTTTTTGTGCCCCTTCGAACCGACATGTAAGGTGTTGGAGGCGGGGGGTCTCCCTCCTCGTTTCTCCATAACTGCCCGCCTCTTCTAAAAAAATCGCGATGCCCTGACCTCCTCTTTGGCTAGATTTTTATCGTCTGATTGTTCATCCGTGCCAGATGATGCCTAAACATTACGATCGTAATAATCTTCTATAGCGTTTTCGGGAGATCTTCCTCTCCTCCGCCCATGTAATTAGACCCGGTTGTACACATAGTCTTTCGTGTCCCTCTCAAATTTTTTAAGCTTATCTGCAGGAGAGAAAAATTTAACTTATCTATAGTAGATGTTAAACTCTTTGCTGGTCTTTGTGTACACCTCTGCGGTACTGTTGCGTTTAAATTCCTCATCGCACCCTCTTTAATCTTCTTTAATTTCATCTATGGCAAATTTTGCAGATGCGGTACCGTAAGGTACATGAGGTCAATAGAATAACTGTTGCTAAGGGCAACCCAACGCTCTTTGTATTTGCTGTAAATCTGGTATTAATATCGCTGAAGGGTGCTTCTAAGTCCTCTCGGTTTCCCGCGCTCCCTTAATATATTCTGTTAACGTCGTAGCATGGGAGGTAAGTTTTGCCTCTTTTCTTTTGAGCTGTTCTAGCTTTCTTGCATAATTCGTTGTGCTTCATCTTTCGCTTTATCCCATTTTAAACCTGTAGATTCTGCTTTTTTCAATATATTGAATTTATCAGTCTCTGAAAAGACAGAATAATTCACCCCGGGTTCTCCGTACTTCTGGCGATCTCCTCAAAAGACATTGCTTATTTAAATATGTCTTGCAACACGTTTGTGGCAAAAGCTGAGAGAAACACAGTCACTGTATAAATAAAAAAAAAACTAGCCACTTAATTGACCAAGTATCCTTGTTAGCACGGATATGGGGGCTCTCTACCCACATGTACCAACCAACAGTAAATAGTAATCGGCTATTTCTTAAAACAAACACTTTAATTCTTTTTCACCTTAAAATGCATACATACGCCCCAAACTCCTTTGACGTTATGCAATACAAACAAGTAAATGGGTAGGATACTTAAGTCATAGGTGCGGCGGACCGCCGTCAAATGTAGTGTCCCCCAACCATCTCGGTTTTTCATCCCGACGGGGTTTCCTCGAGGGACGCCAGGAGACCGGCTGAGCGCACGTCTAGTACGACGTTTCGAGACAATGTTGCCTCTTTCTCAAGCATGCGCACTTCGATGCAAACGTCCCTTATAAAGGAGCGCAACATCCGATAAAAACAACAATAAAAACAATCTCATTTGGAAACATCTTTAGACTAAAGCTTTCATTTATGCCTTTAGGGGCTAGTGAGTCCATAAAAGTGGATCCCAAAAAGCCTCTCTCTGCAGCAGCTTCTTAGTAATCCCCCCCGGTTCGCAACTGCTTATCCTCTCCAGAATGCACCACCTTAACTCTGCTATTCCATGTCTCTCCTTGACCCAGTGGGCGGGCCAGTGAGGTTTCCCCATGTCTACTCCTTCATCATTTTTAAATGCATTCAGATCTTCTTTTTTCATAAACTGCCTGATCACTGACCTTTTGCTCATTTAACCGATCTTCATCTTTCCTGCTCGTCTGTCCTATGTAAGTTTTCCCACACGGGCATGTAATATGCTCAAATGACGACTTGTACGCAAGCCATATGGATATGATTGTTCAAAAGTTTGTCGATCGTGGGTATGATAGGGCCGAAATTTTAGCTGTAGGTCAACAAGTTGCATGCATACCCCGAAGTGACCTATGAGAACTAAGGTCAAGAAAAAAGATAAGCGGCCCACGTACGTCTGCAAGTATGATGCCCACTCCACCCTGATTAAGAAAGCGATTTTAAGAAACTGGAAAATCCTACAGTCAGATCCTAAATTTGGGCATCTATTTAAAGATGTCCCTAGATGGATCTTTAAGAAAGGAAGAAAATTGGGACAACAACTCATAAAATCCGATATCACAAAAAAGAATAAACAAGACAAGGTGGGAAAATCTAAACGGGTGGGAACTTTTGCAAAGCCTACGATGCCAGAACTGTTCCTCCATAATTAAGGGGAGCATGTCTCCCCATCCCACAAAGGGTTCCAGTTAAGATACATGGGTTTCATACCTGTGACAGTAACAATGTCGTGTATATGATTAAAAAGCCCGTGTGGGAAAACCTTACATAGGACAGACGAGCAGGCAGATGAAGATCCGGTTAAATGAGCATAGGGCAGTGATAAGGGGAGTTTATGAAAAAAGAAGATCTGAAATGCATTAAAAAATGATGAAGGAAATAGACATGGGGAAACCTCCCCTGGCCCGACACTGGGTCAAGAGAGACATGGAATAGCAGAGTTAAGGTGGTGCATTCTGGAGAGGATAAGCGTTGTGAACCCCGGGGGGATACTAAGAAGCTGCTGCAGAAGAGGCTTATTGGATCCACTATATGGACCACTAGCCCCTAAAGGCATAAATGAAACTTTGGGCTAAAGATGTTCCTATGGAAATTTTTTTTTATGTTGTTTTTATCCGGATGTTGCGCTCCTTTATAAGGGACGTTTGCATCGAAGTTTCGCATGCTTGAGAAAGAGGCAACATTGTCTCGAAACGTCGCTACAGACGTGCGCTCAGGGCCCGGTCCTCCTGGCGTACCTCCGAGGAAACCCCGTCGGGAAAGAAGAAACCGAGATGGTCTGTGGACACAACATTTGAACGGCGTCGCCGCAACCTATGCCTTAAGTATCCTATCCATTTACTTGATTGTATTGCATAACGTCAAAGGAGATTGGGGGTATGTAATGCATTTTAAGGTGAAAAGAATTAAAAGTGTTTGTTTAAGAAATAGCCGGATTACTATTTACTGTTGGTTGGTACATGTGGGGTAGAGAGACCCCATATCCGTGCTACACAAGGATACTTGGTCAATTAAGTGGCTAGTTTTTCTATTAAACCCCCTTTAAATTGTCAAGAATGGTTTTCTGGATGACATGGATGACAAACAATAACGTTGCTATTATAGCTCCCCCTGTGGTCGTCAAAGAAGTATTCCAGTCTCTAAATAGGAATTTTACATATGCCGAACTTTATAATAAAACATAACTCATCATACTTGCCAGCAATCCAATCCTCGCAGGACTGTCTTATAGATTGGAACATGAAATGGAGGTGGGTTTGCTAATTTGCATAGAAAAGAGGCATTTCAGGATTTATTGGGGGTGGTTTGGGGCAGGGCCCCGGACAAGGCTTTTTTGGGGGCCCTGGCGAGTACACCCAAAGGGCGCCCCCCCCCCCTGCCCCAAAAAAATACCCCCCCCCCACCCCCCCTAATTCCTCTCACCCCTGCGCCGGGGTCCTGCACAAATTTTTCTGCACTTTCCACATAGCCCCCCCATCTCCCCCGCAGTCACTGACAAAAAAATCACCCTGAAAATTTTGGCATTTTCAAAAACCCCCCCCCTCCGTATGACTTTGTAATACCCCAAAATAACAGTCACAAAAAAATCCACCGATACATGGAGCAAATTTTAACCGGGCCCGAATGATATTTTAAAAAAAAAACCCCTCCTAAAAAAACCCAAAACCCCAAAAACTTTTTCCTACCAAAGGGCCCAAAAATTTAATCCTGCCACCCCCCTGCCCAAAACGCGACCCCCACATGTGACTACCCAGCGGGACACAGGCTCGATTACATAAAACCCACGCCATACGGGGGCCAAAATAGGGGTAGAAATTTTTTTTGTTTTGTAAAAACCCTCTCCCAAATATAAGTGTTTACACTGCAGTTACTTTTAGTGACCCCCGGGAGACGCCCTTTTCTGATCAGCGCCGTTCACTTTCCCTTTTTCTTCCCTTTTTGGGTTCACCCCTTCATGCGGATTGCCCCCGGCCAATACCGCCCCTGAGGATTTGGACACAAAAAATTTTAGTTTTCCTCACTTTTCCAGAAACTCCTTAATTATAGGTATAAAAGTCCCCTTAGTCAGACGGGTAAAAGATATGTCCCTCAGTCAGGCAGGTATATAGAATTGCCCCCCTTAACAGGGTGGGTATATAAAAAATGGGGGAAACTCAGGCAGGTAAAAAAAGAAAAGGGCTCAGGCAAATAATACTGGGGTTTCAGGAAAGGGCAAAGGGGGCTACAGGAGGCTTTGGGGGGCTCAGGCAGGCGAAAGGGGCCACGGGCAGGCTAGGGGGGCTACGGGCGGGCTTAGGGGGGCCCTCGGGCGGGCGTATGGGCCCCCAGGCAGGCGTAGGGGGGCCCAAGGCAGGCGAATAGGGGCCACAGGCAGGCGTAGGGACCACGGGCAGGCGAAAGGGGGCCCACGGGCGGGCTTTTTGGGGGCCACGGGGTCGGCAAAGGGGGCCACAGGCGGCGAATGGGAGCCACAGGCGGGCCCGTATGGGGCCCTTCGGGCTTGCGAATGGGGGCCACAGGCAGGCATATAGGGGCCACGGGCACCCCGAAGGGGGGCTCAGGCAGGCGAAAGGGGGCCAGGCAGGCAAAAAGGGGGGCCACGGGCAGCCGAAATGGGGCTAAAGGGCAGGCGTGGGGGGGACCACAGACAGGAAAAATGGGGGCCCCAGGCAGGCTAAAGGGGGGGGCACCACCCAGGCAAATAGGGGCACCAGGCACGCATATGGGGGCTACGGGCGGGCTTTAATAGGGGGCCGAAAGGCAGGGGTGGGGGGCCACGGGCCGGCAAAAGGGGGCCCAAACAGGCGGGCCCTACAGGGCCAGGCAGGGCATGGGGCCCACAGGCAGGCGAAAGGGGCCCCAGGCAGGCGTAGGGGTGGCCACACCCAGGCGAAATGGGGGCTCGGGCGGGCGCATGGGGGCTCAGGCAGAAAAATTGGGGCACCAGGCGGGCGTATAGGGGCCAGGGGGAAAGCCGTACAGGGCCCCAGGCAGGCTACGGGGGCCACAGGCAGGCAAATAGGCCCACAGGCAGCCGTAGGGGGGGCTCAGGAAAGCGGGGGGGGCCCAAACGACAGGCGAAAGGGGCTCAGGCGGGCCCTTTGGGGCACCATGCCGGCATATAGGGGGCTACGGGCGGGCCTTAAAGGGGCCCGCGGGCAGGCTTAAAGGGGCCACAGGGGATAAGGGGGCCACAGGCAGGCAAAGGGGGGCCACAGCAGACTTTAATGGGTTTGGCCGCGAGCAGGCATTATGGGGGCCCCAAGGCGGGCCTTAATAGGGGCCAACGGGCCGGATATAGGGGCCGCAGGCAGCCGTATGGGGGCTCAGGCAGGCGTTTGGGGGCTCAGGCAGGCGTTTTGGGGCCCCCAGGCAGGCATAAAGGGCCAAAAGGCGGGCCCAATTAAGGGGGCCGAAAGGCGGGGCATTAAAAGGGGCCACAGGCGGGAAAAATGGGGGCCAAACGGGCCGGCGAGGGGGGCCACACAAAAAAGGGGGACACGGGCCCAGCATTATGGGTGGCCGCGGGCAGGCTTTTATGGGGGGACCCAGGCAGGCATTAGGGGTGGCCGCAGGCAGGCAAAAAGGGGGGCCCCACAGGCAAAATATAGGGGGCCACAGGCAGGCTTTAAATTGGGGGCCCCGGGCGGGGCATTAAAGGGGGCCACAGCAGGCATTAAAAGGGGCCACAGGCACCCATTAGGGGGGCCACGGCAGGAAATTAGGGGGGGGCCACGGGCGGGCCAAAAAGGGGGGGCCCACAGGCAAAAAATTTTTAGGGGGCCGCAGGCAGGCAAAGGGGGGCCCACGGGTCAGAATATAGGGGCCCCGCAGGCAGGCGAAAATTGGGGGCCACGGGCAGGCTTTAAAAGGGGGCCGGGGGGCAGGCTTAGGGGGGCCCCACGGGCGGCTTTTAGGGGGGGCCCCGCAGGCAGGCGTGGGGGGGCCCAACACAGGCTTTAATAGGGGGGCCCGCGGGAAAGCTTAGGGGGGGCCCAGCAGGCATTTGGGTGGGCCCCCCGCAGGCGTAGGGGGCCACAGGCAGGAAATTAAAAGGGGGGCCGAAAGGCGGGGCTTAAAGGGGGGCCACGGGCGGGCTTAAAAGGGGGGCCGCAGGCAGGCGAAAGGGGGCCAAAAGGCAGGAAATTATGGGGGGCCCCGAAAGGCAGAATATAGGGGGCCGAGGCAAAAAAAGGGGGGGGCCGCGGGCAAAATATGGGGGCCGCGGGGGGCGGGAAATTGGGGGGGCCCCGGCAGAATAAGGGGGGCCGTAGGCAGGTTTTTAAAAAAAACAAAAACAATTCATACTTACCTGCCCCCGGGCCCGCGCCCCTCCTCTTCGGGCCCCGCCTCCAGCCCCACGCCCCCTCCCCCCCGGCAGCTCCCCCGGGTGCACGGCCAAAGACGCCCGTGCGCCCGGGGAAAAGGAAACATCGCCATGACATCACGTCATTGCGACGCTGCCGGCGAGGCGCAGGGGGCCGGGCGGGCCCCTCACGCGGGTGGGGCCCCGGCGGCCCCGTGGTGGACCTGCACCCCCGAGGATCCACGATCCCCCGGGGAGCGGGCCCGACACTGCTGCGGGGCAGGGAGCGCTCGTCTCTGCCCGCAGAACGGTCCAGAGACCGCCGGCGCTTCGGGCCCACGGCAGCGGCCTGGACCCCGGCGGGGTCGGGCCCTGACGGCGCCCCTTAGGGATAGGCTGAGAGGCCCCTAGGGGTCGCCTACCTTGGCCACCCGGGGCCCGGCCCTGGCATACAGCACAAAATCTGGCCTTTATGGAAGGGGAAAGAAAAAGCCTTTCTCAGAGATACCCAAAAAAAGTCGGGTTTTTAAAGTTTGCCACAAGCCACATGGGAGACACCAAACATGTGGTTAAAAGGGTGCTTGCCAGATGAAACCAAAACCCAACTTTTTGACCAAATGCAAAACAATATTTTTGGCGTAAAAAGAAACACAGCTCATCCCCCTGAACACACCATTTCCCCCCTGTCAACACATGGGTGGGGCAGCATCATGTTTGGGCTTTTCTTCAGCAGGGAAGAAGGGGTGTTTAAAATTTTTGGGGAAGATGGAAAGGGCCAAAACAGGCCATGCTGGAAAAAAACCGTGGTTGCAAAGACCTTAGACTGGGGGGGAGGGTTTTCTCTAAAAAAACCTGATCCCAAACATTTAAAGCAAAATCCAATGAAATGGTTCCAAATAAAACGTATCCGGGGGGTTTTGAAAGGCCCCCGTCACAGTCCAGACCGAACCCCAAAGGGAATCGGGGGGAAAGACTGAAAACGCTGCTCACAAGCTCTCCATCCAACCTCCGAGCCCGCGCTCACAAAAAGCCTTCCCTCCAACCTCACTGGCTCCAGCTGCTCCAAAACCCCTTTCCCTCCAACCCACTGAGCTCCCGCTGTTTTACCAAAGCTCTTCAACCAAAACCCCCCGGGGCCCGCTGTTCACAAAAGCTCTCCATCCAACCCATGACCCACTGTCACAAACCTCTCCACCAACCCCACTGAGCTCCAGCTGTCACAAACGCTCTCCATCCCTCACTGATCCGTTTCACAAACCTCTCCACCAATCACTGGCCCGCTGTCACAAACGCTCTCCATCCAACCTCACTGAGCTCCAGCTGTTCACAAACGCTCTCCATCCAACCTCAACTAGCTCCATGCGTCTCACAAACGCTCCTCCATCCAACCTCACTGAGCTCCAGCAGTTCACAAACGCTCTCCATCCAACCTCACTGAGCTCCAGCCCCTTTTCTTCACAAACGATCTCCATCCAACCTCACTGACGCTCCAGCTTGCTCACAAACCCTCTCCATCCCTCACTGAGCTCCCAGCTGTTTCACAAACGCTCTCCATCCAACCTCACTGAGCTCCAGCTGCTCACAAACGCTCTCCATTCCAATCCTCACTGAGCGCGTCCAGCTGTTCACAAACGCTGCTCCATCCAACCTCACTGACTCCAGCTGCTCACAAACAACTCTCCCATCCAACCTCACTGAGCTCCAGCTGCTCACAACACTCTGTCCATCAACCTCACTGGGTTCCCAGCTGCTCACAATATGCCTCTCCATCCAACCTCATCGAGTCTCCAGCTGCTCGACAAACAACGCTCTCCATCCAACCTCCTGAGCTCCAGCTGTTCACAAACGCTCTCCATCCAACCTCACTGAGCTCCAGCTGTTCCACAACACGCTCTCGCATCCAACTCACTGAGCTCCATCTGTGCTCCTCAAGGAGAAGAACATGGGTTAAAATTTCATCTCTTCGAGTTGTTGCAAAACTGATAGAGACAAACCCAAGCGACTGCAGCTGTAATTGGCAGAGAGCAAAAGGTGACGCTACAAATTATTAACTTAAAGGGGGCCGAATAAATTTTTACACGCCCCACTTTTTCAGTTTTATATCTTTTTTACAAAAGTTTAAAATATCCAATAAATTTCGTTCCACTTCACAATTGTTTCCCACTTGTTGTTGATTCACAAAAAAATGTAAATTTTGTATCTTTATGTTTGAAGCCTGAAAAGTTCAAGGGGGCCGAATACTTTCACAAGGCACTGTATTTGCTGACAGTATATACTTTCTTAGACACAAGCGCATTGTCTACCGCACTTTTGCATCCAACACGTAAAGCGTATGCCACTGACAAAGG
Organism: Phyllomedusa bahiana; assembly: GCA_025379985.1. Classification (NCBI taxonomy): domain Eukaryota; kingdom Metazoa; phylum Chordata; class Amphibia; order Anura; family Hylidae; genus Phyllomedusa; species Phyllomedusa bahiana. The sequence goes on along the minus strand of JAODAL010002215.1, from coordinate 171,783 downwards.
TAATCCAAATAGGACTATGTTCACTTGGTTGATTTTTATAGGGTAGTTGTATTTTGCGATAACAGTCGGGCAACCTCTTTTTCCACACTCCCCCAACAGATAACACAGATGTAGTGTATAAGGCCATGTGAACAGCTCCTCATTGGTTCCAGGATAACCATTGTATGTTAAAACCATAATTAAGGAAAAGTGGTAATTGGTTCCCAAGCCCCAAACGCCCACTAATGTAATTAAAATGGAAGTTAAAGAACAATAATTACATGTACGAATATAGTCAAGAAAGTCCTAACACACAACATCAGAAAGAGCTGCCGGAAATCACTGTGTTGAAGACGGGAGCTTCTTTGGGTTGTGTATTTTATACACAGTGTAACAAAAAAAAAAGGTGGGGCTCAAAGAAGCCGCTCACCCTGGAAAATGGAAGAGCAGTACAGTACACTGTACTGTAGAGAGGTGCTACTAGACCACCAATCACTGCATGCACCTCACTAATGCATGTAAGAGCAGGATATGTAGTACTGCACTGAAACTGCTAGGAGAGGTGCTAACTAACCACCAATCACTGCATGCACCTCACTAATGCATGTAAGAGCAGGATATGTAGTACTGCAATGTACTGTAGAGAGGCACTACTAGACCACTAATCTCTGCATAAATAGAGGTTGTTACCAGTAAAAATGGTTGGATCTTCCATTAATCACCTGAGCCGCATATCAGCAGTGTGTGTGACATAGGGCGAGTGTGGAATGTCCCAGGAAAGACCATTGTAAGGTGGAAATAATATATCCTGAGGCTGTTGTAACTTAAGGGACATATCCTGATGGCTTCAGGACAGTGGCTTTAACTACTTGGAGGTCTTCCAATATCCCAGTGTTGATGGCCTATCCTCATTGCAGACGATCACATCAGCAGTGGCTGATTCTCGGTTCCCCACCGATCAGCAGTATGAAGAGGCCATGGCAAGCCAACAGGTGCTGCAACCTCTTCATTGTCTGCCCTGTGCCGTAGAACATGTCCTAGAGGCTGTGCAGCACGGTCTTATTAGGGTGCGTTTACATGGTAAAGACCAAATACGGGTTGGAAATCACGAGCGGTATTTGGCCTTTGTGGCACACAGGGAGGGCAGCTTTTGTCAGCGGTTCGCGGATTCAAACCCTCCCCCTTCGCACCCACCTGTTCACATTCTGCCTGAAAACCGGGCGGAAGAATTAACATGTTCTTAGTTTTTTGGACCTCTGCCATTGTAAAAAAACATCCGGTGGAAAATCCGTGCAGTGCGGGGACAGCTGCAGAAAAAAAGACAAAAGCAATGGAAAAAAAAATACAAAAAACAACAAAAGGAATCTTCCATTGAAGTAGATGGGGGGAGCGTTACTTGTCGGTTTTCAGATGGTTTGCGGTTTTACAAATAACCTGTGCCGTGGGGACAAGCCCTTAGTGTTAATCTCACAAACCCCTTATAAGGGCGCGCTGGGTCACAATTCATGGATATGGGCTATTTATATATAGGGCTTATAAGATCCTTATCCATACAGTGTCTAACTAAAGTCATAAATGTAGACTGTATGGCCCTGTCTTTGCTTTACTCTTTCCCCTCTCCTTTCACTTGGATTCCACATCTTACCCTCGACTCCAATCTCTCATTAATCCCCACCGACCCTCAACAATCCACCAGCTCCATCCCCTCACACGACGGATTTGGCCGCAGTTATGGCCACGGTTTCCGACGCGGTTTCCGTGGCCAAATCGCGCCTAGTTTATTAACATGGTTTCCTATGGGAAACCGTGTTAATATTCACGCGCTGACTTTGGGGCCGCGGCCTTGCCGCGCGTATTTAAAAAAACACTCCGCAATTCCTTAAAGGTAGTCCTCACAGCGCGGCTGGTGGCGCAGTTTGCCCCTGCCTACTACTTTGCATGGGGGCAAACCCTCGCCGCAAGCTGCACCCCAAACCCCGCCCCTCTTGTCCCACGACCACGCCCACGCCGGAGATTCGTTGTGTGAACGGGGCCTAATGGTCCCTTGTTCCATGTGAACGGGGTTGTCTCTTCAGCTACGTCATGGTTGATCTTTTTTTTTTTTATTTATTTAATTTTTTTTTTATTTTTTTTTATTTTTTTTTTTTTTTTTTTTTTTTTTTTTTTATTTTTTTTTTTTTCGCTGGTACAATTAACATAATGAGACATTTGCAAACATTTCTACAGGAAATCTGCTGCAAGTGATTTTACTTTTTGCAGGAGGTTCTTAGGTACTATAAACAGAAGCTGGTAGTACATGGTCCGGGGACCATAATCAACTCTGCTGGGAAGAAACTGTTCCTCCCACCACAAAATACAGGCTCTGTAAGGGGATGTTCACAAGGCATTTTTTTAAGTGAAAATTTACGCTTCAAAAAACCCCTGATTAGAAGCGTATTTTGAAACATCCTATCCCCATTATTGACTATGGCAACCAGTCTTCTTGCGTTCCCCTTCTGCCACGAGTGACTGCGCCGCTTCCCTTTGCCGCCTGGTGGGGGCGCCACCGCGCGGGGGAGTGCTCCCCTAATTCCTGGCAGCAGCTCCCGCCTCCCGTCCAGCTCTATCCCCTCCCTGCGGCTGAGACGTCACAGCAGCGGGGAGAGCCGTGCGGCCGCCGCCTGTCACTGTCCCTTCAGGAATCCTGGCGACAAGGGCAGCTGTATGAGCTCGCACAGCTGACAAGGTCTCCGGGCTAAGGGCGCACAGAGCCGCCTCACCCACACAGCAGCGCCGGGGATGATAGTGTGCTGCACGGGGGGCGCCCAACCTGCAGACTAGGAGCATACAAACTATAGCGTTACAGACGGGAGGCTGCGGAATAGCGGGGGACTGGGATTATAATGCAGGAGGAGGATGGGATTATACAGCAGGCGGGGGGGGGGAAGGTTGATAATAACCGCGGTGGGGAGAGTCACTAACATCTGGAGGACTGGGATTATACAGCAGGGGGAGAGTCACTAACATCTGGAGGACTGGGATTATACAGCAGGGGGGGAGCCACTAACATCTGGAGGACTGGGATTATACAGCAGGGGGGGAGCCACTAACAGCTGGAGGACTGGGATTATACAGCGGGGGGAGGGGGGCACTAACATCTGGAGGACTGGGATTATACAGCAGGGGGCGGGGGGGCACTACATCCTGGAGGACTGGGGATTCACTACAGCGGGTGGGAGGGGGCACTAACAGATAGAGGACTGGGATTATACAGCAGGGGGTAGAGCCCCACTAACAATCTGGAGGAGCTAGGGATAAAACAGCAGTGGAGGAGCCCCTAACATCATGTAAGGACATGGGATTATATAGCAGGGGGGAGCCACTAACAGCGGAGGACGTCTGGGAAATTATACAGCAGGGGGAGAGCCATAACATTCTATGGAGGACCAGGGATTAATACAGCATGGGGGGAGCACTAACATCTGAGAGGACAGGGATTGGAATACAGCAGGGGGAGCCACTAACATCTGAGGACTGGGATTAAATAGCATTTGGGATGGGGATAATACAGCGGGGGGAGGGGGGGCACTAACATCTGGAGGACTGGGATTATACAGCAGGGGGGGGGGAGCCACTAACATCTGGAGGACTGGGATTATACAGCAGGTGAGGGGGAGCCACTAACATCTGGAGGACTGGGATTATACAGCAGGGGGGATGGGGGATAATACAGCGGGGGGATGGGGGCACTAACAGTTGGAGACTGGGAGTATACAGCAGGGGTGGAGCCACTAACAGCTGGAGGACTGGGATTATACAGCGGGGGGAGGGGGGCACTAACATCTGGAGGACTGGGATTATACAGCAGGGGGGGAGCCACTAACAGCTGGAGGACTGGGATTATACAGCAGGTGGGGGGAGCCACTAACATCTGGAGGACTGGGATTATATAGCAGGGGGGGATGGGGATAAATACAAGCAGGGGGAGGGGAGCACTAACAGCTGAGGCGACTGATTATACCAGCAGGGGGAGAGAAGACACTAACAGCTGGAGTACTGTGGATTATATAGCAGGGGGGGACACTAACGCTGGAGGACTGGTATTATACAGCTGGGGGGAGGCACTAACATCTGGAGGACAGGATTATACACAAGGGGAGAGTCACGTAAACATCTGGAGGACTGGATAATACAACAGGTGGGGGAAGCCACTAACGTCTGGAGGACTGGGATTATACAGCAGGGGGGAGACACTAACAGCTGGAGGACTGGGATTATACAGCAGGGGGAGAGAGCCACTAACATCTGGAGGACTGGGATTATACAGCAGGGGGAGAGTCACTAACATCTGGAGGACTGGGATTATACAGCAGGGCGGAGGAGTCCACTAACATCGGAGGACTGTGATTAATACTAGCAGGGGGGGGAGCCACTAACGTCTGGAGGACTGGGATTATACAGCAGGGGGTGGAGCCACTAACGTCTGGAGGACTGGGATTATACAGCAGGGGGGAGAGCCACTAACATCTGGAGGACTGGGATTATACAGCAGGGGGAGAGTCACTAACATCTGGAGGACTGGGATTATACAGCAGGGGGGGATGGGGATAATACAGCGGGGGAGGGGGGCACTAACAGCTGGAGGACTGGGATTATACAGCAGGTGGGAGCCACTAACATCTGGAGGACTGGGATTATACAGCAGGGGGAGAGTCACTAACATCTGGAGGACTGGGATTATATAGCAGGGGGGGTGGGGATAATACAGCGGGGGGAGGGGGGCACTAACAGCTGGAGGACTGGGATTATACAGCAGGGGGAGAGAGACACTAACAGCTGGAGGACTGGGATAATACAGCAGGGGAGACACTAACCTCTGAGATACTGGGGGTTATACAGCAGGGGGGAGAGTCACTAACATCTGGAGGACTCGGATTATATAGCAGGGGGGGGATGGGGATAAGGGGGGGCGGGGGGGCACTAACAGCTGGAGGACTGGGATTATACAGCAGGTGGGAGCCACTAACAGCTGCAGGACTGGGATTATACAGCAGGGGGGGAGCCACTAACATCTGGAGGACTGGGATTATATAGCAGGGGGGATGGGGATAATACAGCGGGGGGATGGGGGCACTAACAGCTGGAGGACTGGGATTATACAGCAGGGGGGAGCCACTAACATCTGGAGGACTGGGATTATACAGCAGGGGGGAGCCACTAACATCTGGAGGACTGGGATTATACAGCAGGGGTGGAGCCACTAACATCTGGAGGACTGGGATTATACAGCAGGGGGGAGCCACTAACATCTGGAGGACTGGGATTATACAGCAGGGGGGAGACACTAACTCTGGAGGAGACTGGGATTATACAGCAGGGGGGGAGCCACTAACAGCTGGAGGACTGGGATTATACAGCAGGTGGGGGGGGAGCCACTAACAGCTGGAGGACTGGGATTATACAGCAGGTGGGGGGAGCCACTAACATCTGGAGGATCTTGGATTTATACACAGGTGGGGGGAGCCACTAACAGCTGGAGGACTGGGATTATACAGCAGGGGGGGAGTCACTAACAGCTGGAGGACTGGGATTATACAGCAGGGGTGGAGCCACTAACAGATGGAGGACTGGATATTATACAGCAAGGGGGGACCCACTAACAGCTGGAGACCTGGGATTAATACAGCATGGTGGTGAGACCTAACGTCTGGAGGACTGGGATTATACAGCAGGGTGAGCCACTAACATCTGGAGGACTGGGATTATACAGCAGGGGGGGGGGAGCCACTAACATCTGGATAGTTGGGATTATATGGCATGTTCCACAGATTACAGTGTGATGGGTTTGGGCGCTGCACGCTCTGGGCACAGGGTATAATGCGCTGCTCTTCAGTCCTCACAGGATTAGGTTTGGGCGCGGTGCAGGGATTGAGAAGATTTTGCGACTGTTGTCATTTCTGTAATCTGAGATTTTTAGGGTCCTGGACCCCTCCAGAGTAACCCTGTCAGTTACTAAACCCTTGTGTTCCCCGTGAGATAACAATCCTGGAGCATCTCCTCATATCTCTGTGTTGTGCTGTTCCTCTGTTATTCCTTCTAGCAATGTATGACTGAATCTGTCAGCTGGGCGTTGCCATTGAGGGGCGTGTCCCTGCACATACTGAGCACTGATTGGACAGGTTCACCTCCCTCAGCACAGTTATAAGAGAAGAGGCCCCAGTGTTATTTTGTGTATTCATGAATTTCCTGGCAGGTCATGGGTCCTGTGATGCTGATAGTGGAGGGCAGACCTGTGAGTAGTGGAGGGCAGACCTGTGAGTAGTGGAGGGCAGACCTGTGAGTAGTGGAGGGCAGTCCTGTGATGCTGATAGTGGAGGGCAGACCTGTGAGTAGTGGAGGGCAGCCCTGTGTGTAGTGGAGGGCAGCCCTGTGAGTAGTGGAGGGCAGACCTGTGAGTAGTGGAGGGCAGACCTGTGAGTAGTGGAGGGCAGCCCTGTGAGTAGTGGAGGGCAGACCTCGGATGAGTGGAGGGCAGCCCTGTGATGAGTGGAGGGCAGACCTGTGAGGAGTGGAGGGCAGACCTGTGAGTAGTGGAGGGCAGTCCTGTGAGTAGTGGAGGGCAGACCTGTGAGTAGTGGAGGGCAGACCTGTGAGTAGTGGAGGGCAGTCCTTTGAGTAGTGGAGGGCAGACCTGTGAGTAGTGGAGGGCAGCCCTGTGAGTAGTGGAGGGCAGCCCTGTGAGTAGAGGAGGGCAGACCTGTGAGTAGAGGAGGGCCGACCTGTGAGTAGTGGAGGGCAGACCTGTGAGTAGAGGCGGGCAGTCCGGTGAGTAGGGGCGGGCAGCCCTGTGATTAGTTGAGGGACGCCCTGTGAGTAGTGGAGGGCAGCCCTGCGAGTAGTGGAGGGCAGCCTGTGAGTAGTGGAGGGTAGCCTGTGAGTAGTGGAGGGCAGACCTGTGAGTAGTGGAGGGCAGTCCTGTGCGTAGTGGAGGGCAGCCCTGTGAGTAGTGGAGGGCAGCCCTGTGAGTAGTGGAGGGCAGCCCTGTGTGTAGTGGAGGGCAGCCCTGTGAGTAGTGGAGGGCAGCCCTGTGAGTAGTGGAGGGCAGACCTGTGAGTAGTGGAGGGCAGTCCTGTGAGTAGTGGAGGGCAGCCCTGTGAGGACCCGGGCAGACCTGTGAGTAGTGGAGGGCAGTCCTGTGAGTAGTGGAGGGCAGACCTGTGAGTAGTGGAGGGCAGCCCTGTGAGTAGTGGAGGGCAGCCCTGTGAGTAGTGGAGGGCAGTCCTGTGAGTAGCGGAGGGCAGTCCTGTGAGTAGCGGAGGGCAGACCTGTGAGGACCCCCGGGCAGACCTGTGAGTAGTGGAGGGCAGCCCTGTGAGTAGTGGAGGGCACCTGTGAGTAGTGGAGGGCAGGCCTGTGAGTAGTGGAGGGCAGCCCTGTGAGGACCCCCGGGCAGACCTGTGAGTAGTGGAGGGCAGCCCTGTGAGTAGTGGAGGGCAGACCTGTGAGTAGTGGAGGGCAGTCCTGTGAGTAGTGGAGGGCAGACCTGTGAGTAGTGGAGGGCAGCCCTGTGAGTAGTGGAGGGCAGACCTGTGAGTAGTGGAGGGCAGTCCTGTGAGTAGTGGAGGGCAGTCCTGTGAGTAGTGGAGGGCAGACCTGTGAGTAGTGGAGGGCAGACCTGTGAGGACCCCCGGGCAGACCTGGAAGGGTCCAGCAGCAGCAGCATCTCCTGCCCTCCATCCCCATCAGCACAGGGCTCAGGGAAAATGGCCGTATTCAGATGAACAGCTGATTGTTCCCAACCAATCATGAAGCAGTCAAGTCACATTATTATGTCCACTGCTTGTCGGCAGTCACGTGCGGCCAGCTGGCTTGGTGGGTCTAGATGGTATGTGACAGGCTGTCTGCACACACAACCCTTGTTGTGGCCAAGGGTGTAGGGGCGATTTACCAGGGGTGCAAGGGCTGATTATTGGCTTTCAGGCCAAGAGGACATTATTTGCGAACTGCAGTTTGTGACTGTTTGCTGCTCCTGTGGTGATAGTGTATGGTGGACAAATGGCGCCATGTGAGAGGTGAACATCGGCTATGAAAGTACACAGGGGCGGACTGACACCCTACAGTGGAGCAGCACACCACCAAAATGGACCAGGGGCGAGCAGACATGTCTAAGCAACCCAGTGAACCCTACTGTGTGCAGGCTCTGGAGCAGACTGAGGTCACTGCACCTCCGCTAACCCTACTGTGTGCAGGGCTCTGGAGCAGACTGAGGTCACCGCACCTCCGCTAACCCTACTGTGTGCAGGGCTCTGGAGCAGACTGAGGTCACTGCACCTCCGCTAACCCTACTGTGTGCAGGGCTCTGGAGCAGACTGAGGTCACTGCACCTCCGCTAACCCTACTGTGTGCTGGCTCTGGAGCAGACTGAGGTCACTGCACCTCCGCTAACCCTACTGTGTGCAGGGCTCTGGAGCAGACTGAGGTCACTGCACCTCCGCTAACCCTACTGTGTTGCAGGGCTCTGGAGCAGACAGAGGTCACTGCACCTCCGCTAACCCTACTGTGCAGGGCTCTGGAGCAGACTGAGGTCACTGCACCTCCGCTAACCCTACTGTGCAGGGCTCTGGAGCAGACTGAGGTCACTGCACCTCCGCTAACCCTACTGTGCAGGGCTCTGGAGCAGACTGAGGTCACTGCACCTCCGCTAACCCTACTGTGTGCAGGGCTCTGGAGCAGACTGAGGTCACTGCACTCCGCTAACCCTACTGTGTGCAGGGCTCTGGAGCAGACTGAGGTCACTGCACCTCCGCTAACCCTACTGTGTGCAGGGCTCTGGAGCAGACTGAGGTCACTGCACCTCCGCTAACCCTACTGTGTGCAGGGCTCTGGAGCAGACTGAGGTCACTGACCTCCGCATAACCCTACTGTGTGCAGGGCTCTGGAGCAGATGAGGTCACTGCACCTCGCTAACCCTACGTGCAGGGCTCTGGAGCAGACTGAGGTCACAGCACCTCCGCTCACCCTACTGTGCAGGGCTCTGGAGCAGACTGAGGTCACTGCACCTCGCTAACCCTACTGTGCAGGGCTCTGGAGCAGACTGAGGTCACTTGCACCTCCAGCTAACCCTCTGTGCAGGGCTCTGGAGCAGACTGAGGTCACTGCACCATCCGCTACCCTACTGTGCAGGGCTCTGTGAGCAGACTGAGGTCACTGCACCTCGCTACCTACGTGCAGGGCTCTGGAGCAGATGGAGGTCACTGCACCTCCGACTAACCCTACTGTGCAGGGCTCTGGAGCAGACTGGAGGATCACTGCACCTCCGCTAACCCTATGTGCAGGGCTCTGGAGCAGACGGGAGGTCACTGCACCTTCCGCTACCCTACTGTGTGCAGCCTCTGGAGCAGACTGAGGCACTGCACCTCCGTAACCCTACTGTGTGCAGGGCTCTGGAGCAGACTGAGGTCACTACTCCTCCGCTAACCCTACTGGGGTGCAGGGCTCTGGAGCAGACTGAGGTCACTGCACCTCCGATAACCCTACTGTGTGCAGGGCCTCTGGAGCAGACTGGGTCACTGCACCTCCGCTAACCTACTGTGTGCAGGGTAGGAGCTAGACTGAGGTCACTGCACCTCCGCTAACCCTACTGTGTGCAGTGGCTCTGGAGCAGACTGAAGGTCACTGCACCTCCCTGAACCCTACTTGTGCAGGGCTCTGGAGCAGACTGAGGCCCATGCACCTCCGCTAACCCTACTGTGTGCATGGGCTCTGGAGCAGACTGAGGTCACTGCCTCCGTACCCTACTGTGTTGCAGGGCTCTGGAGCAGGACTGAGGTCACTGCACCCGCTAACCCTACTGTTGTGGCAGGGCTCTGGAGCAGATCAGAGGTAAACTGCACTCTCCGCTACCCTTACTAGTGTGCAGGGCTCTTGGAGCTGACTGAGGGTCACTGCACCTCCTGCGTAACCCTACTGTTGTGCAGGGCTCTGGAAGAACTGAGGTCACTGCACCCATCGGATAACCCTACTGTGTGCAGGGCTCTGGAGCAGACTGAGGTCACTGCACCTCCGCTAAACCCTACTGTGTGCAGGGCTCGAGCAGACGAGGTCAATGCACCTCCGCTAACCCTACTGTGTGCAGGGCTCTGGAGCAGACTGAGGTCACTGCACCTACCGCTAACCCTACTGTGGCAGGGCTCTGGAGCAGACTGAGGTCACTGCACCTCCGCTAACCCTACTGTGTGCAGGGCTCTGGAGCAGACTGAGGTCACTGCACCTCCGCTAACCCTACTGTGTGCAGGGCTCTGGAGCAGACTGAGGTCACTGCACCTCCGCTAACCCTACTGTGTGCAGCCTCTGGAGCAGACTGAGGTCACTGCACCTCCGCTAACCCTACTGTGTGCAGGGCTCTGGAGCAGACTGAGGTCACTGCACCTCCGCTAACCCTACTGTGTGCAGGGCTCTGGAGCAGACTGAGGTCACTGCACCTCCGCTAACCCTACTGTGTGCGGGGCTCTGGAGCAGACTGAGGTCACTGCACTCTGCTAACCCTACTGTGTGCAGGCTCTGGAGCAGACTGAGGTCACTGCACCTCGCTAACCCTACTGTTGCAGGCTCTGGAGCAGACTGAGGTCACTGCACCTCCGCTAACCCTACTGTGTGCAGGCTCTGGAGCAGACTTGAGGTCACTGCACCTCTGCTAACCCTACTGTGCAGGGCTCTGGAGCAGACTGAGGTCACTGCACCTCTGCTAACCCTACTGTGCAGGCTCTGGAGCAGACTGAGGTCACTGCACCTCTGCTAACCCTACTGTGTGCAGGCTCTGGAGCAGACTGAGGTCACTGCACCTCCGCTAACCCTACTGTGTGCAGGCTCTGGAGCAGACTGAGGTCACTGCACCTCCGCTAACCCTACTGTGTGCAGGGCTCTGGAGCAGACTGAGGTCACTACTCCTCCGCTAACCCTACTGTGTGCAGGGCTCTGGAGCAGACTGAGGTCACTGCACCTCCGCTAACCCTACTGTGTGCAGGGCTCTGGAGCAGACTGAGGTCACTGCACCTCTGCTAACCCTACTGTGTGCAGGCTCTGGAGCAGACTGAGGTCACTGCACTTCTGCTAAGTAAGCTGCATTAGCAGGAAAGGCTTCAGTTTTCGTGACAATTTCGGCATTAGACCTCCGTTGATTGGTCGGATTGTATTCTCTGATGAGTCACATTTTCTGATTCATTCAACAGATAGACATTGGCTTGTGAGGCGAGAAACATTCGAGAACAGACACCCTGCAGCCACTGCTGGAAGAACACAAGCTAGTGGTGGCAGCGTTATGCTGGGAAAATGTTTTTGTGGCATTAATGAATCCATCCTTGCAGATCGCATACACCCGTACCTGCTGATTGGCTTCCTTGGGGCAGATGGGATTTCCTGGCAAGACACTGTGACATGTCACGCGGCTAAAACGTGTCCTACAAAAGCTTGAACCCAATTGAGCATTTGTAGGACCAACTCCATCATCAGGTTTGTTTTATGGATCCTTCCCCACTCACCCTCCAGCAGCTGTGGGATGCAGTGCGCATGGCTTCAGAGACCTGTGACAACCTACCAGGACCTTATGGAGTCACTCCCAGCCTGTCTTGATGCCGTCTGTGCCGCACAGAGGTTACTCTGGATTAGCTGGTCATAATAATGTGACTTGACTGTGTAGATAGACCGGTTATCCATTTTCCTCTCTATCTCTCTTAAGTGTTTTAGAACACCAGAGCGGGACAATCTTCTGTGCTGAGCTTGTTTTCGATGTCGGGTATATAGGGCACCGTTGCCACAGTAGTAATATTTTGTATTGAATGCCTAGTGCTGTGGAATATGAGGTATACTGATCCATACCAGCCCCGGACAGTTTTGGCAGAAGCGAGGTGCAGAGGAGACCAGTGCACAGGCCAAATGTAGTATGAGCAGCTGTGCACAGACTCCAAGCTGTTCACGCTTTAACTGCGGAGTAATTAGCCCTGTGGGCGGGGAGGAGGGGGGCGGCACTCGCCGCCTAGACTTGCATTAAGCGCAGTTACACGCTGGTAATTCCATGTCATATCTCCCGCGGTGATTCCGAGCGGGAAGGGGACGTAATCCATAGTTCTCTATGAGAACTGTGGATTACCGTAATGACTGGGACGTTTTCAGCCAGTAATTTGCGCACTCCGGCGCATAATTACGGACCGAAATACGGCCCATTTTAAGCCGTGTGAACATAGCCAAAGGCTGCGTCCACACGACAAAGGGCAAGATACTCGGCGGATTCTGAATCCTAGAAGTATTTAATCAGTATTTTACACAAAAAAATCCTGAGGCTTTTTTGCCGGGTGTTTCCATCGGATTTACACACAATTTTCGGATTTTCAATTGTTTTAGCCTCATAGACTACTATTGAGTTATTGAACATGGATCTGCACCTAAATCCACGCACTAAACTTTCCATTCATTTTTTCCTGCCATCCTATTGACTTCAATAGTAATTTTTCTGCTGTTTTCCAAGTGAAATATGCAGGGCTGTGGAGTCAGCAAGCCAAAGCCCCGACTCCGACTCCTCAATTTCCCAAACCTCCGACTCCCTCATACACGGCGCATGTGTAAGTGATAACTTTACTGTAGTAAAATGGTAACATCAGGCTGTTTATCACCTTATGATACAATAATCAAGCTATTTAGGTAGAAAAGACTCTGACAAGCAAAAGGGTAACAATGTTTTGATCTTTTGAACACTTCTGGGTAGAGTTGAAGAAAAAGCTGTATTTGTATCCAAGTCCAGTCTGCACCAACATTGGGAATGTGTAGAAGAGACCTGGGATCAGATTTAAATCAAGACCTGCTTGCATCTGATTCAGAGCCCAGAAGGATTCAGGCAGTGCTGAAAACCAAAGGTGGATTTCCCAAATATTAATAAAAATTAACGCTTTGATTTTTAGGAGCAAAACTGTAACTAAGCAGATGCTAAATACTTGCAAGTCAAATTTATGTATGAGATAGGTAAGATGACTGTATATAAAGCTGTAGTGGATGGTGAGATATGAAGCCTGAAAGTCACAAGTTCAAACCATTGTTATCATTTTGCTTGTCTGTGTAAAATATATTTATTGGATATGACTTTAGGACACAAAAAAATTGTAAATATGCAAAACACTGCAGGAACATTCGTGAAGTCTCTGAATTTGTTCTGAGAAATAGTATTGCTCCATCAGATCCTGACCCCACATCTGACCTCATTATTTCTTGGCTAGAGAACGGCCTCTCTACACTAACTTGGGTTGGGGGCAAAGCAGTGAAGACAGGGGCAACATCTCTAACAATGTCAGGGTATAAAGGAATTGCCTCAGCCACAGTCAGTTTTGATGAATGGTTGATCTCTTCTACTTCTTTGAAAACAGGTGAAAAATTTTGCTGAAATCTGTTTGCCCTGGGAGCAGAATCTTTTCCCCTGGAGCAGCGCTTTGTCTGCTCCATGTCATCACTTACACTCCTCATGTGATAAGGCTGAAGATATGGGAGCAGTAGCACCGGCCATACCAAATTCCTCTTGCTCTTTGCAATGCATCGAACTAACTGGACCAATTTATTATATATTTTGGGAGTCGGAGTCGGTCCATTTTATGACGACTCCGACTCCTGCAAAATAGGCTTCGACTCCACGACTCCGACTCCACAGCCCTGCAAATACGACAGAAGATTTCATTTTTCCGAAGTTTTTTTTTTTGTAAAACGAGCGGTTTTGAAATCCAACCTCAGAAACGCCACGTTGTGTGGACTACAACTCAGATTTTCAGTTGAGGTCTATGGGGATGGTTTTCGAGCCGTTTTTTAAAATCCAAGTCCACGTGGATTTCCAACTAGAAGTACTCGCCGTGTGGACAGACCCTAATGTTTTTGGAAGTCATTGACCTCCATGGGGACAGTTGTGTGGCGCAGGTAATCCAGGGACAGGGTGCCAGACAGTCAATGACTTCTAGGTTGGCATTGTTCCCTGGCTGCAGGATGTCCTCTGCTTTGCATATATGCCAACAGCAACTGTACCCTGCACTAGTGTGCACAGACCAGACTGTAGACCATATGCATAGCAAGACTATGATATATAGACTATATGCATAGCAAGCACTACACATTGTTACTGTTAGGGTAAGCTCACACGGTTTAATTGCGGGGAGTACTGTACACCCCGCAATTAAGCCGTGTGTTCACGGAGTCGCGCTGATCGGCGCGTACTCCCATGATGCGGGGGGACCGGCAGCCCGCTGGCCCCGTAGACTTGCATTACTCAAGGCACAAAAGCGCCGCGTCACGTATCTCCCCGGGCGTACAATACGATTGTATTGCATGCGCGGGGGGAGGAGGCATAATCCATAGTTCTCTATGAGAACTGTGGATTACCGTAATGATTTGGCCGCATTTCGCTCGTATTAGAGCGCAGTACGGCGCGAAATGCGCCCCAGAATAAGCCGTGTAAACATACTCTTAGGGTATGTTCACACGGCTTGTTGGCACCATGTTGGGATATGTGTTTAAATGCGTGTTTGGATCCGTGTTTCGGACCCAAACAGGCATCTAACAATGTGCAGTGTGATTTACATTAGCTTCAATGTAAAACATACATCAGCGTTCAGACGAGTGATCACTGATGGGTGTTTTACATGCGTCTTTCTGATGCGTCTTTCGGATCCGTTCAAAAAATTGTCATGTCAATTTTTGATCCATTTCACGCAGCAGGAGCCCTATTTAAAACTATAGGGTGCGATCCTGCTGCAGCCAAAATGCATCCAAACATACACCTGCACATTGGATGCGATTTATGCAGCGCTTTTGGATGCGATCTATGCAGCGCTATTGGATGCGATTTATGCAGCGCTTTTGGATGCGATCTATGCAGCGCTATTGGATGCGTTTTGAATGCAATTTATGCAGCACTTTTGGATGCGTTTTCGGATCCAAAATGGATCCAGAAATGGATCCAACACAGCGTATGGACATATCTTAATACTACAATGTGTCGGGCATTTCTCCTGCCACTGCAGACTCTGCCTGGACTCTCCTGCTGGTCTCAGCCTCAGATCTCCATTTACTGTCTGTTACTAATTCACAGAATGGAATTTCCTGTACACTTCAAAAAAAGAAAAGATAAAAAGTCATGTGACCTTGAGAAGAAATCTTCTATTAATCATTAATACCTCCTTACCTGATGTGTTTATTATTGTAGGATCCGGATCGCGTGCCTGTATGCTGCCCGGTCACCTATATTTCTGCAGATACGGAGCCTCCTCAGCATGCCTGGTATGTACCCTGCATTGTAGCTGGAGGTATAGTCTGTGTGGGTGGGAGAAGAATGTTTCGCCCAGCTGGGTCAGCTTGTTCCCTTTCTGCCCAGACAGGTGATCATCTTGATTATTCATTAGGATGGACACACCTTAAGGTGCTTTCACACAGTGGGGCAGATTTATCAAGGCAATTGTGCCAGAATTCTGACAAAATTTGTGCCAAAAACCAGCTTTTCACCATATTTATTATGTGTTTTAGACAGTTTCAGATGCTTCTGCGCCTCGTCCGACAAAGGGGATTTGGCCTCGTAAAAAATGCGGCAGAATTTTGTCGCAGTTTCTGGCGTAAAAGTAAGCCAACGTAATTGTGGTACAAACTTAAACTAGACAGTTCTAACCTGCGCCAGATTTATCAACACTATGATAAATGTAACGCATTGTAAGACTGTCTAGTCTAACTTTACACTGTCTAAAAGTAAGACACAGTTGATAAATGTTCCCCAGTGCGTTTTGGATGTGTTTTTTGTGCAGAAGGGCACAGCAATTAATGCTGTACATTTCTGCACAAAAACGCATCAGAATATGCACCAAAAACACAGGTGTGTGTGAAAGCTCCCTTAGAAATTGTCTGCAGCAAAAATCCACAGGTATTAGAACATGTTCACACAGGGTGCATACGCTGCAGATTTTCCTCAGCAGATTGGCATGTGGGAAGCCTGCAGCGTGTTTTAGTGACAGTAAAGCGGAATCATTGTTAAGAAATGTCTGCCAGAACAATCAGCGCAGAAATCAACCTGCAGTTTGGATTTTAAATCCTTGACCGGTCACTTTATGCTGTGGATTTATTCTGGATTTTCCCATTGACTGAAAATCTGCAACAAATTAACATTCATTTTGGATTTTGCTGCAAAAAAGGAATCCACAACTGTGAATGTTAAATACATAGATTTCTGTTCTTAGTAACATATACTACCACCTTGTGGAAATGCTACACATTTTCCATTGTGGAAAATCTGCAGCATTTCTGACCTATCTGCACAGACCCTTAGGGCATGTTCACACATCAGATTTTTGTTGTGGATTTTCCTGCCTTTTTTGGGGGATTAAAATTGGGCTAATCTGCATTTCTCTATTTTACACAGAATTAAATGTGGTATTGTGTCAAATGAGTCATTACCATTTCTTTTTTCAACTCTGGGATCTCAGATCTGTGGCTGAGAATCCGCACCACAATTCCATATGAGCTGCAGCACAGATTTTCCATTAAAATCAATGCGGATTTTGATGCAGATCAGCGTTAAAATCTGTCACGTGCAAATACCTTTAGGGCTTGTCCCCACGGCACCAGTTAGGGAGCTTTCACACAGCGCAGTTTTGATGCAATTTTAACTGCGCTCCAATTAAACTGCCTTTATTACCAGTAAGCTTCTTTCACTTATCTAAACTGTTTGGAAAGTGAGGAATCCATTAGTGTGTTTGGATTATACAAGACTTCACACACCGTAATTGATTACTTACATTGAACACCTTTCTGAACTATTTAGACAACTGAAAGAAGCTTGCTGGTAATAATGGCAGTTTAATTGGAGCGCAGTTAAAACTGCACCAAAACTGTGCTGTGTGAAAGCACCCTTAGGCCTCGTTCACATGGCTTATTTCGCCGCGGATTTGCCGACGGATTGACGATCGTCAATCTGTCGGCAAATCAGTCAGAAATAAGTAACAGCCCATTTTCTATTGATTTCAATAGAAAATACGGCTCGTCGTTCACACGACGCGTAGTTCCGTTCCGGATTGCCGCCGCGGATTGACGACGGCAATCCGGACGGAAAAACAATGTGCATGTCAATTATTTCCGGACGGATTCACCACCTACAATGATTGGAGATGGTGAATCCGTCGGGAAATCTGTTACAAATACGTGCCACACTTAGTGGCACTTATTTGCAACTGATTTTCAACTGATTTCAGAACGTATTTACGATCGGCAATCCGATGTAAATACGTTCTGAAGTAAGCCGTGTGAACATAGCCTTAGGGTGCTTTCACACGGTGCGTTTTTGATGCGTTTTTTTTTTTCTCTCTGGATAATGGAGGTCGGTTGACCTAATGAGAAGTCTGGATTTGGCTCTATTGAGAGGTAAAGATAGCATAGGACCACCCGTCTTGAGATCACGTTGTAAGCCGTGAGTGACCTAAACATTTTTTGATTAAAACGTGTGAACTAAGAATCTCAAAGTTTTTTTCTTTTATGCAGGAAGGCACAGCAATTAATGCTTTACATTGCTGCACAAAAATCACGGCAAAAATTGCGGTAATTATCATGATTTTACCACGAATTTACCGCAATTTTTGTGCAGCATTAACTGCTGTGCCTTTCTGCACAAAAAACGCATTGAAAAAAACGCATCAAAACGCACCGTGTGAAAGCACCCTTACTTGTCGTTTTTTTCCTTACAAGGATTCACGTTGGAGTTCAACCTCCTGCATTGCCAGGAAATAAAATCTCCAGCATGCTCTTATTTATGAGAACTGTGGATTACCGTAATGACTGGGACGGATTTCACCCGTAATTCGCGCAGTACGCCGCGAAATACGGGTCGAGATACGTCCCATTATAAGCTGTGTGAACATAGCCTTATGCCTTGAGAGGTATAATATGCCTGAAGGTATAATAATCCCATGATGCCTAGTCATGATTCAGTGACAGTATTAGGCTATGTTCACACGGCTTAACTGCGGGACGTAATTACGCCCCGCAATTACGCCGTGTGGGCGGGGCGGGAGCGGGGGGCCGGCACTTCGCCGGCCCATTGACTTGCATTACCAGCGGCGCGTATACGCCGCTGGTGATTCACATGTCACTTATCTCCCCCTGCGGCGTATTCGCCGAGCAGGGAGAGGAGACGTTATCCATAGTTCTCTATGAGAACTGAAGATTACCATAATGACTGGGCCGTTTTCAGCCCGTAATTTGCGCCCTTCGGCGCGTAATTACGGACCGAAATACGGCCCATTTTAAGCTGTGTGAACATGGCCTAAGGGTGGATTCACATGTGGGTTGGAGGTTCCATTTGGAGCCTTCATCACAAGTCTCTTCGGGAATGATGGAAGCAATAGTGGCGGATACTTGATGGACCCCATTTTAGTCAATGGTGGCTACGACATAGATGTGAATTCAGCCTAAGTGGTTACAATCGGAAGACTCTGTTCCATCTTTCTGTATCACTTTACTTAAGTAAATAGCAGGTCTAGGAGCATCTATAGGTCTGTGGTCTGGATGTACAACAGCTAATGTTAATGGCATCTTTTATGCCTGTTAAGGAGGAATTGATATCAGCTTCTTATCTTTGTAAAGTGCATTCCTTAGGACATGTTCACACTGCGTTTGTTAAATACGTATTTGGGTACGTTTTACGCATTAAAAAGGCAATAGAAACTATAGGAATACGTTTCTGCAGTCCAGAAAACAGATCCGAATACGTTTGACACAATATGTTTTATGTATGGCAGAAACGTAACCAAGACGTCCTCTGCACATACCCTTATTCTTTTTATTGGAGGGGTATCCTATAGAAGCAGTAACTTATGAGATGAAATTCTTTTTTTAATATACATTACATATAGGCTGGGATCAGTTCAGTTATCAACTTCTCATCCTATTAGCTTTGTTTATTTCTTGTTACACCCTTGTATTAAAAGCCATGGCCGAGCATGCACACTTGTGATGTATGTTTGGCTTTTACCCTGGCAAAGCTCTTGATATACATGCTATACTGTATATGTCCATAGGAATAAATGGCTCAAGACAGGCCAAACATGTGTCCTTATAGCCACTATACATCTGTATACCCCAAAGAAAATATCGAATAGCTGCATATAACGTGTATGTCCTGGACTGTATGTTGAACGGAAGCCATAAACGTGATATGTACCCAGCCTATGGCATTTTACACTGGAGATGGACAAGATACAGGGTATATTTGATGTGCACTGAGAATGCTGTGTGTGCTGCTATCTGCCCTTTCCGAGCATCAGAAGCTAGTCAGTCTTTGAGCCTCACCCCAGGGAACAGAGCACAGCAGACGATCCATGAAAATGTGGTTTCAGCAGAGGTGCCAGTATTAGAAAGCCCACACATTGAATACATGCTCAGAAGAGAGGGGAAGCATCAGGGACCAGTGAGAGGTCAATGAGAGATAATGCAGTGTGAAGTAATGCAGGCATGCTTCTGTTACTTTCCAGTTGTCCTTGATGCAGCAGTTTTCAGAGTATGTGATCTCCCTCACACACTATATCATTGTTTTGTCTTTCCTTCCTAGTCACAGACCAAGCATTTGTGACTCTTTGCACACATGACATATACTCTCAAGGTGCACGGGTTTGGGGGAAATCACTAAGGAATCATGAAACGTCCCGCAAGCTGGTGGTGATGATTACATCTCAAGTCTCCAGTCGTATGAGGTAAGATAATGCATAGAAGAAGTCTTAGGACTTGTTCACACGGCTTATTTGGACGAGGTTTTCGGAGCGTTTTTCTCGCCCAAAACCTCTTCCAAAATGCCCCCAGTTCATTTCATTGATTCCCATGTAAAACTTTGTT
The DNA here is from genome assembly GCA_025379985.1 of Phyllomedusa bahiana. Taxonomy (NCBI): domain Eukaryota; kingdom Metazoa; phylum Chordata; class Amphibia; order Anura; family Hylidae; genus Phyllomedusa; species Phyllomedusa bahiana. The sequence continues at coordinate 151,935 of JAODAL010002215.1, read as the reverse complement.
GTAGTTCACACACGACGAGGTTTTTACACGCTTCTTTGGAAGCACTGAAAAAGAAGTGTCATGTCAATTCTTGAAGCGTGTTTTCGGCACGGTTTTGGCCGCGGTTTTTGTCCTGGCTATTAATTTGTATGAGTGAAAACCTTGTCAAAAACCTTATTCAGAACCTCACCGAGAAACGCCTCTAAAAGTTCTTCTGAAGAGGCGTTTTTCAGGTAAGGTTTTGGGAGTGGAAACGCTCCGAAAACCTCGTCCAGAACCACGTCCAAATAAGCCATGTGAACTTAGGACTTGTCCCCACGGCACGGTTTTTCAGAAAAACTTTTGTACGAACCTTAATGGTAAATCCGTGCAGCGGTCCCCACTGCACGGATTTTCCGCCCGGAGGTTTTTCAGGCTGCCGGTGGTCCAAAAAACATAGAACATGTTCATTCTTCCGTCTGGTTTTCGGACGGAATATGAACATATCTATGTGAAGGGGGAGAGCTTTTCTCCGCAAACCGACTGGTATTTGTCCTGTGCCGTGTAAACGGCCCCTTAGACAGTGTCCACCATTTGTCACAATGTTTAGGTAAAATGCTTTAAAAACAGAAACACTGTGATTTTGCAGAGATTTCGGAAGTGGCAAGAACCACAATGTGATCACAGCCTTGTCCTATTCAGACAAAATGTCTCAAGTAATTTGTATTAAAAGGAACACTCCAGGCAACACATAGTTATAGTGTTATATCCTAGTGTATGGCCTAAAAGGACTGAGCACAAAATAGGGAATCACAGAATCCGAAAGAAAGTAGCCATGTGCCCGCATCATGGCCTGTGCTAGAAATATCCCAGCTGAGCATTTATCATGCTTGAGGATTACTGAAAAGCATTCTTTTATTACCTGTAACCCCCTTCCATCCCTTTGTCCACGTCTTCTCCCCCACATTGCTTGAACTTGATAGACATATGTCTTTTTCTATGTAACTATGTGTCACGTACACACTCACCAGCACGTGACTGGGGGCCACTGTAATGGAGTTGATTTATTTCCACGTTGCACTCACCTCTCACTCAGGTGGCAAATCAAGCATAAATCACACCCCAAGACAGTTCCAGCCCCCAAAAATATATCCGCTACCACCACCTTCCTCAATAGTCCAAAGAAAAGGAAATCGGAGGGAAGGACTCTGATCCCAAAAATATATTTAAAAACACTTAAAGGGTTACCTCACTGCTCTCCAGCAGCTACAGGGTTAAAAACACTTCTTCAAGGTAATCTGTCTTTGCAGCAGCAAGAACTAACATATTATTTTTTTTAATATTTTAATACGAAGGTACAGTGCTTACATAAAAAATACAATAACAATGGATATGACATACATAGCAAACAGTTATAAAATCAAAGGGAGAAAACTTAGAAAGTCCTTACTTTTGCTATGCTTGCTTTCAAATCCAGGGGTATGGAAGAAAAAAGATGGAACACAGCTCAATCCAGAATTTAACCCCAAATTATATACAAAGATGTGAGACTGGCAATGTGTTTTATAGGCCCCAACTCACCACCTCAGGTTTCCACACTACCCATCAGCTAATTAAGATAATTAGGCCGCAATCACTGGCTGAAGATATAATGCGGTGGGTGGAACCTTGATGCTTAATGAGGATTGTTGCTTACTATCCCCACTAGAAGGCATTCACGGGCTGTGCTTCAGGGTTGACAGCTCAATGAACTATGAACTTTTTGTGGCTAGTCTTTTATGGCGGTGGACATGTCATAGGTCACCTCTGTCTGATACGGTTTTGGCCTTCTATCAAGTATTGATGACACTTATATATACAAAATTGGCCATAAAATGCCATAAAATTGCAGATGCAGACCAAGTTATACAAACAAGCGGGGTAATAGAATTGTCTAAAGGACTTGTGGGATGTTCCAGAGTCCTAGGCTACAAATTCCATTTAAAAAGGGGCGTGGAGGTCTTGAGCTACAGAAATGGTTGAATAACTATATAGAATACACATAATACTCTACATACATACAATTCTTATGACAGCTACAAACAGACCTTATGATAATATCATCAGGCCCTGCCCATTTCCCTCACACTATGATTAGCTTCTGTTTATTTTTTCGTTTCAAGGGCAGTTCTTGAAAAAGTTTTTGATGACGTTTTGGAGGTGGACATTCTAGACAGTGCAGATTTGGTGCGGTTGTCCTTACTCAAACGTCCAGAGCTTGGAGTGACCTTTACTAAAATTCAGTGCTGGACCCTCACGCAGTATACTAAGTGTGTATATATGGATGCGGACACAATTGTAAGTGCACTGCCTGTAATTCTATGCCGAGTTGTTGACTATAATTCTAGTCATACATGAGTGGCCATACTTCATCTTCCATAGAAAAGGATTTCTTTGATTCCATTAACGTCTCTTGAACCTAGTCATATACCTGTATCTCTATAGTGAATGTTTGTCCCCCCATCTCCCTCATGTTCCTGTCTGGTTCAATGTATAGCTAAAATTGTATTGTTTAGAGGTTAAGATTGGAACAGGTTTTTAGGGGTGGTGGCTACGCCACGAAACCTCATTCAGATTGTATAACATTTAACCAATCCATCGCTTGTTGATTGCTGACCCCATGGATTATTCATGGCATGTTCATGTTCTGTTACAATGTGCCTTGATTTGCTTGAAAAATCTTTTTCTTGAAAAATAATAAAAACACACAATTATAAAAAAAAAAGAAAAGGATTTAATATGACGTCCATATTTTAGAAGACCACACATGGCAACCTAATTGTGTATTTATGTGTAACAGGCCCTTTGTAACATTGACGAATTATTCAGTCGGGATGAGTTTTCAGCTGCTCCAGATTCGGGTTGGCCTGACTGTTTTAACAGTGGAGTGTTTGTCTTCCAACCCTCACTTGACACTTTTGGACGCCTTCTACAGTATGCAGAAGACCATGGCAGCTTTGATGGTAAGGCTATATTCAGTGTAGTGCTAGCACAGAGTACTAAGCATATTCACCTTCAGTCAAGAAATTCCAGGAATGTAGTTCATGCCAAATCATTGATAAAAATCTGTTCATGGTAGAGGTGGGTTATATACCTAGCATCCCACTTGCAGGGGGGCCCAGAAAATCTGCTTGAACTCCAAGACTAATGAAAACACACATACCTTATCACAACGCATTGTGGGAAAGGAGCTGAGAAGCTCAAAGGCCCTCTATTGGATGTAACAAATCCTCAATTTGCTTTCGACCCACTGAGTCTTCAGAAAGCAAAAGAGATATTAGCCAAGCCAGTAGAATCTATCTGCAGACAGCTGTTTCAGGGTTTTTCCCCTCATCAGTGCAGAGGAGCGTGTGCTGGCTGGGTGGGAGGCAATGGGTGGCTCAGAAAGGGGAACATCTCTCCTTGAGGAGAGCACCAAACTGGTGTGTAGAGTTTTGAACTGCCTTTTTGCCCTCTACTAAGCATCTGCATATCACAAGGCATTATGGGAAAGGAGCTGAGAAGCTTAAGCGCCCTCTATTGGATGTAACAAATCCTCAATTTGCCTATGACCCACTGAGTCTTCAGAAAACAAAAGTACACTCTGCTCTGCACTGATGAGGGGCAAAACCTGTTTGCAGATGGGTGCTACTGGCTTGGCTAATATCCCTTTTGCTTTCTGAAGACTTAGTGGGTCAAAAGCAAATTGAGGATTTGTTACATCCAACAGAGGGCGCTTGAGCTTCTCAGCGCCTTTCCCATAATTCCTTGTTATATGCAGATGCTTAGTAGAAGGCAAAAAGGCACACCAATTTGGTGCTCTTCTCAAGGAGAGATGTTCCCCTTTCTAAAACATATCTTAGTCAGTGAGAGTCAGTCACTGGCAAGGGAGATGAAACTAGTCAGGTGACCGTGATAGCCTAGGTCCCTGATTTGACCCCAGACGACCTTTTCATTTGGGGCCTCCTGAAGAGGAAAGGTTACTGGAATAAACCACAGACTTTCCAGAAATTAAATAAGGAACATTGTGCAAGAAAGTGATGCAGTGATGCCAGTACACTTAGCAGGACATTCTGCAGTGTGGAGGGATGCTTGACCGTGCATAGAGGATGTGTTCATTAGTCTTGGTGTCATCGCTGCTTTTTCAGTACCTCCAGCGAGTGGGACACCTTGTATGACACCATGTAGCCACATAACACATTTCCTTCTATGGTGAAAAGTGAAGCTTGGTCCACCTCTGTACTGTGATGCTGAGCTTGTTTGTTTGTCTTGCAGGTGGTGACCAGGGCCTACTGAACAGTTTCTTTAGTGATTGGGCGACAGCGGACATCAGCAAACATTTGCCTTTCATCTATAACTTGAGCATAAGTTCTGTTTACACTTATATACCTGCATTTAAACAGTAAGTTCCAATGATCCAACTAAATGTAACAGTGCACACTACACCTGGGCGCGTCATTTACACGGGAAAAACACCCGTGATAGAAGATAAGGATCCATCAATACGTCCTCATTCTGCCAGCAGAGACCAAAAATGTCCTCTTTTAGCCTCTAATAATGATATGCTTTTTTTCTTTCACGTGTATAGAATAGTGGAGTAGACTGTGCTCCCATATACAGAGCCACCACAAAAAAACACATACTGTGCGTTATACTGTGCATTTGTGTTACAATGGGGCCCTATGGGTGACATGTTACTGTATTCATTTACACTGGTGTAAGTCATGAACGTGTATACATCTGATAAAAAGCTTAAATGCGGTGTATACCGCAATTGTAACAGAGCTACTTATGTCAAACAGCAATATTTCTGCAGCTATATGTAAACATGGTTTTGCCACATGTGGCTGCCAGAGGCTGTAAACCCCACCTTAGGGTGCTTTTTTTCTCTTGCAGTACTGCACTGCCATTAAACTGCCTTTATTACCAGCAAGCTTCTTAAGTTATCTAAACTGTTTAGAAAGGGGTCACAAGTGAGTAATCAATTATTACATTTAGAATAGACAAGACTTTAACCCCTAAACACACCTGGACGTATGGGTCCATCCTGGTGGCGCTAAGGAGTTGTGTAGCAGGATCGCAGCCACGATCCCGCTACACAGTCGCCGGGTGCTAGCGGTTAATTGCAGCTAACAACCAGCGGTTACAGTGCGGGGGGGGCGCCGCCGCCTGCCTGCGCTGTTTAACCCTTTAAAAGCCGCGGCCAAGATGGCTGCGGCATCTAAATGAAGGAAAGATGGTGCCGCGCACCGTTCTTCACTCCGATAGGAGTCCCCACAGTATAACTGCGTGGATCCGATGCCTGGACATGGCAGCGTGAAGCCTTGTGAAGGCCTACATCTCTGCCATGTTCTCGTTTGCCCCACTTATGGCCCCAGGCAGGAAGTGGGGAAAACACCATCTTGGTACAGCCTAATGTATTGCATAGACAATGCATTAGGCTGTGTTAACGATCGCGGCCTCTAGTGGTGAAGCGCCCTAGGGGGACTCACAGTTAAAGTAAAAAAAAAAAAAGGTTTTAAATTATAAATAAAAAAAAAATCTTTTACATTTTACAAATAAAAAAATAATTAAAAAGTTACACATATTTGGTATCGCCAAAAAGTCCGATCTATTAAAATATAACATCATTTATCCCGTACGCTCAAAACCGTAGAAGAAAATGGCGTTTTTTGGTCATTTCATATCATATAAAGATTGGAAGAAAAGTGATCAAAAAAGTCGCATGCATTCCAAACTGCTAGCAATAAAAAGTACGCTTCAGCCCGCAAAAAATGCCCCCTCACTGTACGTCCGTAGGTGTTAGTACAAAAAAGTTATTGGTCACACAAAACGCCGCCGCAGCGCAAATTTCAAATATACAAAATGTTTGGAATTTTTTTACGCCACCAAAACATAACGTTAACCCTACATGTTTGTATTGCCGGATGCATATCTACCTGTAGAATACAGATAACACATCATTTTTATCAAAGATTGAGCGCCGCAAAAACAAAACTCCCGCAAACATGGCGCAAGTAAAAAAAAATTCACATTTTGCCCAAGTGAGATTTTTTGGCAGTTTCCCAGTATATTCTATGGTAATATGAATAACACAACTGGAAAGTACATCTTGTTCCGCAAAATAAAAGCCCTCATAGGTCTATGTAGCTGGAAAAATAAAAATGTTATGGCTTTTGGAAGGCGAGGAGGAGAAAAATGAAGAGTAATATTTTTTTCTTTGGATAGATTAAAGGGTTAAACACAATAATTGATTCCTCACTTGTGACACCTTTCTAAACAGTTTAGATAACCGAAAGAAGCTTGCTGGTAAAAAAAAGTGCAAGTGAAAAGACGCACCAAAACTTCACCGTGTGGAAGCACCCATGAAAGATGTAGATTAGTCCCCTGCACAGCAAAGAGTATCAGGTAAGTGAGGTGAGTTAGCCCCTGATGTCAGCTGCTACTAAGTTTGGATACAAACTGCAATATATGTCAGCTACATGAAATCTTCGATTCTCTCAAGATACTGGGTCCTGCATGATCTGTATAGTATAAAGTGTACAAGAAAATCCAGCGTGTCCAGAAATAGAAATTCTTGTCCTTTATTCAGAAAACATGGAATCCAGATCTGACTGCACTGAAATGACCCTTACTCATAGCTTAAAAGGGTTGTCTCACTATATTGATTCATCTTACCTCAGTCCTGTTTTCTTGGTTTCATTTTAAATTCAGGGGCGTGTTTATTGGCTTCAACTAGGCTGCAGTAGAAGCCAGGTCTGTAGTTATAGCAACCAATACTGGCAGCCTATCAGGAGAGATCAAACAGGTATGTAGCTATAGCGACCTGAGGAACTGATGTAGCCCATACAAGAGGGGATAGGATCTAGGAATAGGTAGGACACTGTTAATGGACACATATTGCAAAGTGACTTGTTTTTCCAAGATCTTTAGCATAAAAAGCAATCCTTGTAGTGAGACAACCCCTTTAAAACAAACATTTATGAGACGTCCTTAAATAGCAGTACATACTAATAGGAAAGCACAATGGGGCGCATTTATCAAGGCCGTTGCAGCAGAATTCTGGCACAGTTTGCACCAAAAATAATGTCTTACAAGCTTCACACCATATTTACTATGTGTTTTAGACAGTTTTCAGACACTTCTGCACAAAAGGGGTGTGGCTTAACATGCGCCAAAAATGCACCAGAATTTTGGCGCAGTTAGTGGCATAAAAGTAAGCCAACTTTAATTGGAAGGAGGACACCCTAACATACTTGGGAGTTAAGCTAACTATGTCATTCAAGTCACTATATAAACACAACTACCCTGCACTCTTTTAAGAAATCAGGAGATGGCTAGGCCAGTGGGGTCATCTTCCTCTTTCTTGGTTTGGGAGAATTGCTTCGATTAAAATGACAATTCTACCCAAACTCCTTTATTATTTTGAGACGCTCCCGATCCCGGTTGCTATGGCTGACCTTACATCTGTTCGGGCGTCCATTTTTCAATATATCTGGGCCCATAAACCTCGTAGGATTGCAAAAAGTATTTCCCTGGCCACCAGAGGGTCTATCGGTCACAGATCTTATTAAGCACTATTAGGCACATCAATTGAGAAGAGTGCCAGCTTGGACCTCCCTTTTGGCTTATGCTAGATGTGTAGAGAACGAGAAATTATGGATCGCCCCTATTCACATGAACTCCTCACTTGGGTATGTCTTTCTGTGAAATTGGGACGTCCTTGTTAGGACCAATGACCTTACTGAGAGACATATGGAAGAAATGCTTTCATAAATTTTCATTGAGTTTGGAGCAGTCCCTTATGATCTCATTTTTCTTTCATCCCCTTTTACCTGGGAGCTTAGTTGGCTTAAATATGAAGCCATGGTTTGATAGGGGATTGTTCCGAGTGGCTGATATTATGGATGGTATCACTAGGAAACTACAGGCAGTCCCTAGGTTATGGACGGGATAGGGACTGTAGGTTTGTTTTTAAGTTGAATTTATATGTAAGTCGGAACATATATTTATTATATGTAACTCAAGCACAAAAGGTTTCTTTTTTAGTTTTGGATAATGCAGGGAAGGGTTTTTACATTTGGTTTGCTGTCTGTGCCCCTGTTAAGATGATTTCACCTTATGTGCTCCTGTGGCATGCTGGAACTTGTCATTCCACAGCTACTATCTGCTGTGGAACATGGAACTACAAGTGCCAGTATGCCCCATAAGTCTCCGTTTGTAACTAGGGGACAGATGTAAGTCGGAATGGTGTAAGTCAAGGACTGCCTGTACTCCCCTTCGACGCTTTAAAGGCAAAATTCGCCTTACCAGATACCTGTTTTTATCCTTACCTGCAGATGACTCATTGTATTAGACACACTTTAAAGATTGGAATTGCTGCTAATCCAACCCGTTTTGAGAGAAACTGCAGGTTATCTACATCTACTAAAGGCCTTATATCGGACATTTATGGTATACTTGTGGATCCAGACCCCGAGTCCCGTCCCCAACACAAATATACGTCTCAATAGGAGTCCTGTTTTGGTGAATCTATCTCACTGTCAGACTGCGTCTTGTCTGGAGATATGCCCATAAGACCTCAGTCTGCCTCACTACAAACGAGAATCAATGTAAGATTCTCTACTTCTGGTACCAGACCCCTTCCTTTCTTCATAAATTGAACCCTACTGTTCCGGATGTATGTTGGAGATGCCAACACAGAGGGGGGACACAATTTCATATTTACTGGGACTACAGTTTGATGTACCCCTTTTGGTGTGCAGTGAGAGATTGAATTAGGGATATTGTAGGGGTGAAACTCCTTCGGCATCTCAAGGTGTTCCTGTTGAATCTTTTCACTCAGCCTCTGGCTTCCAGAATCCGGCAGTTACTTCTGCACCTACTAACGGCAGCTAGATGTCTGGTGGCTAGTCACTGGAAGAGGGCATCTCCCCCGGATAGGGCGGATGTTAGGGTATGTTCACAAGGCTTATTTTCTAGCGTAATTGCGTGCGTAATTCACCGCGTAGTGCTCTTAATACTTGGCAAAATGCGCGCCGCAATTACGGTAATTCATATCTCTCATAGAGAACTATGGTCTACGCGTTGTCCCCCCCACGCATACAATAGATCATATTGTATGCGCGGGGGGAGAATTGACATGTCAATAGTTAGCGGTGAATACGCGCCGCTGACAATGCATGTCTATGGGGCCGGCCCTCCCGTGCTTTGGAATTACGCGCTGATCAGTGCGTGCTTCCAAAACACCCGGTGTATTGTGGCGCGTACTATACGAGTCACAATAAGCCGTGTGAACATAGCCTTATAGATTGTCTGAAGGAGGTGAGGCCTTACAGCCTTACTGAATGACAGGTTAGACATCTTTACTGAGGTTTGGTCTCCATGGGATCCGTATCTAATAGAGAATAGGTCTTCGTGACACTGTTAATTCATTCTTTCATGTTTAACTGAGAGCCACAACTGTGTCTTGCCCCTTTCCTTTTGTGCCTGTACATGTCTGTGTCGTTTTGCTGTTTGTTAATTATCTACAACTCCCCGTTTCTGTTTTGGGAACTTTTTTCCTTTTTTCTTTCTTCAGTGAAAGCGAGAGTGTACTTCTGTCCTTGGGGCGTATTTAAATTGTGGGAAATTTTTGAAGTCCCTTTTTTTTTGATATTTGTATGTATCTATTTGAGGAAATACATCTTGTGTTTGTCTGTATTTGAAAATCTTTAATAAAAATACAATTAAAGAAAAATAAGCCAACTTAAGGCTATGTTCACACGGCTTATTTCGGGGAGTGTTTGTGGACGTAATTACGTCCGCAAATACATCCTGAAATACATTTCAAATACGGGTCACAAAGTGTGGCACGTATTTTGCATCGTAAATACGTTCCCCATTCTTTTACTAGAGGTTTACGTTGCGAAATACGCCTCAATAAGTGACAGGGGACTAAATTTTGCGATCGTATTTACATGGCGAAAATACGTAGTGGAAATACGCCTCGTGTCAACGACAAGGCGTATTTTACATTGGAATCAATGCTAATCTAATTGTTCATTATTTGAAACGTATTTCAGGACGTATTTGCGGACGTAATTACGTCGGCAAATACGTCCCGAAATAAGCCGTGTGAACATAGCCTAATGATGGTACAAAATTAAACTGGACAGTTTTAACCTGTACCAGATTTATCAACACTATGATAAATGAGGAGCATGGCATGAATAACAAGCAGGATGTTATTTTGCATTATTAAGGTATGCCCTATCCAATAATTCGGTATACTGTGCGTCACATGACACTCATTGTGTTTTCCTATTGGTATGTATTGCTATGTAAGGAAGTCTTGTGAAGGTTTGTTTTAAGCTATGAGAAAAGGCCATTTCAGTGCCTGAAACAGGAAAGCGATTTAACATGTCAGATCTGGATTTTCCTTTTTCTGAATAAAGGAGAACAATTCCTATTTATTGGACGAGCTGGATTTTCTTGTGTTTGTGAATTACAGCCGCTTTGCCCAGTGCTGTTCCATGCCTATCCATACTCCAATACACAGATGAGCTGGGACTTTCTCTTGTTTGTTTCTATAGAGTGTACATGTATCAATGTATACAAATCAAATGCTGCAAATTTCTCTGTTACAGATTTGGGTCACAGGCAAAGGTTGTTCATTTTATAGGTACACCAAAGCCCTGGAACTGTAAATATAACCCACAAACCAAATGGATCGTAGAGGAGGAGTCACTTAATGCAGATCAGCACCTTTTATTCCTCGTGCACTGGTGGGAGATTTATATTTCTGACATTCTACCTTTAGTAACGGAGCAAGAGCAGCTTGGCAGCACAGAAAAGGTAAATTCATGAGAAGTGAGATTTTTGATTATATACGTTTTGGAGTTAAGTGCCCTAAGACTTTATTTTCGGGTTCTTTGCCCCTGGGCATGCCTTAATTCTCTATTTGGAATTGGAATTCTCTGTACTCCAGCACATAGAATAAAATCCAATATTTTAGAACAACCATAAAAGGGGGAGTTCCTTAAACGTTACTTGTGAGCATAATGTAGTTGTATTTGTCTGTTGCATAACTAGCTGTTGTTTTGTTTGGTGCCATTTTGGGCATTTATGTGCACTACAGCTGCCTTTCATTGCACAATGGTAGGGCACTCGTGATCAGAACGACTAGTAGTAATGGACAAGTCCTCTGACGACTCATGTCTGTGCTGTACTTTTAGGGTGCGTTCACACGGCAATGGACAAACACCGGTTGGTTTATCCGACCGGTATTTGTTCAGTGTTTGTGCCATCCCCACGGCCTCAGGGGGACGGATTTTCTCCGCGATGAGCCTTCTCTTCACATTCACTTGCACATGTTCCATCTGAAAACCGGACGGAAAAATGTGCATGTAGAATGCTTTGCGGGCGGAAAAACCGCCGGGCGGAAAACCCGGGACTGCTGTATGGGTTTTCCATAGGAGCCCGTTGTGCTCATTTTCAGCCAGTTTTTCAGGTGGTCTGCAAAACCGCAAACCGTCTGAATAACCGTCCAAAAACCCTTGCCGTGGGGACATGCCCTTATGGTGGGGTCCCCATGGGGTTATAAGACAACTAACACTTAAAACAAAGGTGAAGATTTACTAAGCAAAATGTGCAAGAATTTGGGTAGAATAAGTGGAGTGAAACAAATGTATGTGCTGTAGGCCCTTATACGCCTCCAAAATAGTCGTCAAAAAATATTCAAAATTTACTAACAACGTGCATTGTTTTTCCGCAGCATCAATTTGGAAGAATTGAACTTCAAATGAAAAGTGAGAATCCACCCTCTGACTGCTCCATGGAAGTGCATTCTGACAATTCAGCGAACACTGTACGTTCATAGGTGTCTGGTATTTTTGTATTGTGTGGATTTATTTATTTGGTATAGAATTAGGATAGCTCTAATGAAAGTTCACTTAATGCCTTCTTCCTCCAGGATTTAGTTTCTTATTGCATGCTCATGCTCCTCCTCAGTACTTAATTCTGTTCAATTGTGACTAGGGTAAAGGACCGTTGCACTTTTTTTTTCAGTCTGATAGCAGCCATATGAGGTAAATGGTAATGGCGATAATTTTTCTTACTGGTGGATGTATGTAATAAAGCCACACTCTGCCCTACCGAAATACACAGTTTCTGTCATGTGAACCAATAGTTGATCTTTATATGAATTCTTATGAGGCACTCAATGTCAACCCCATAGGAATGCATAAAGAGATAGCCCTCCAGCCTACACTGTGTGTTTTGGGAGGTCATAGTGTGGGTCATGTATCCCAATGAAAGGACTTTGGAGGTCATAAATACTATATGCAGCCACTAGTAAGAAAAAATTATCTACATTACTGTTAATTTTAGATGGATTTCTATCAAACTAAATAAAAAAGAGTGGTCCTTTAACGCAATGGGCCAGAAAGGTGGCATAAAGGTGAGATGTGCTGCATACAGTATCTCACAAAACTGAGTACAACCCTCACTCCTTTTGTAAATATTATATTGTATATTTTCATGGGAGAACACTGAAGATCTGACACTTTGATACCAAGTAATCAGTGTACAGCTTCTATAACACTCTACATTTGCTGTGCCCTAAATATAACTCAACACATATCCATCAATGTCTGAATTACCAAAGTGAGTACACCCCTATGTGGAAAAAGACAAATTGGGCATTTTCCCTCCACAGTGTTACAAGGTCTCAGGAGTGAATGGGGTGCAGATATGTTAAATTTGGTGTTGTCGCTCTTACACTCTGCCCTGACGTGCCATGTTGAACTTCCAGTAACCAGTATGATAAAGAACTCTCTGAAGATCTGAAAAAAAGAGTTATTGCTCTACACAAAGATGGCCTAGGCTAGAAGAAGATTTCCAGCACCCTGAAACTGAGGGTGGCCAAGACCATAGAGTGGTTTAACAAGACCGTTTCCACTCAGAACAGGCCTCGCCAGGGTCGACCAAAAATGTTGAGTGCACATGCAGAGATTGTCTTATGAGTGCTGCCAGCATTGCTGCAGAGGTCACTGCATCAAATTGGTCTAAATGGTTGTCATCCCAGAAGGAAGCCTCTTCTAAAGATGATGCACAAGAAAGCCCCAAACAGTTTGCTGAAGACAAGCAGACTAAGGACATGGATTACTGGAACCATGTCCTGTGGTCTGATGAGGCCAAAATAATCTTATTTGGTTCAGATGGTATTAAGCTTGTGTGACAGCAAAAAGGAGAGGAGTACAAGGACAAGTGTGTCTTGCCTACAGTCAAGCATTGTGGAGGGAGTGTCATGGTTTGGGGCTACGTGAGTTCTGCCGGCTGTTGGGAGCTACAGTTCAATGAAGAAAACATGAATGCCAACATGTACTGTGACATACTGAAGCAGAGAATGATCCACTTCCCTTGGAAACAGGGCCACAGGGCAGTAATCCACCTCCAAGGCGAACACTATATCGCAAAAGAAAATGAGGGTAAAGGTGCTGGACTGGCCAAGCGTGTCTCCAGGCCTAAACCCTATTGCGCATCTGTGGGGCATCCTCAAACTGAAGGTGGAGAAGCACAAGGTCTCTAACATCCACCAGCTCCATGATGTCATGGAGGAGAGGAAGAGGATTCCAGTGGCTGCAACCTGTGAAGCTCTAGTGACCTCCATACCCAGGAGAGTTAAGGCAGTGCTGGAAAATAATGGTGGCCACACAAAATATTGACATTATTACATTGTATCAGAGTGTCAGATCTTCAGTGTTGTCCCATGAAAAGATATAATACAATATTTACAAAAATCTGAGGGGTGTTTTCACTTTTGTGAGAAACTGTAATATAAACACATGCAAAAATGTTCACATCATGGCTAAAAGTCTCAATTATTCACCATGTGCAGGTCCTGAAGCCATGAGGTGGTGCGGACGTTTCTAGAATGTAATGACTGATACTATTTAGTATGCGGTGCTAATACATTTGGCATGATTTACAGTAAATATTTCTGTTGTGACAGATCATGAGGCTTGCTGTGTGCCACCTCGTCTGGCAATAGTTGGCTCTGCTGCAATGAGATTCTATTAGACAGTGATAGATATGCTACTAGGCCTCACCTCAAAACTATCTTAAATGTCCTTAACAGTATAAAGGGAATGTATCACCTAGATTTTTTTAAACCAGATACTGATGCATTTTTTTTGCAAAATCTTTTTGATCTTCTGATTGTAGATTTTTTTTATTCTATTTTCTGTACTTGATTATAGTTTGGTGATCTTGCCTGAGCTTCTGTTAACAGCATTAAGAGATATGCTTTACAGCAGCCACATGGGGCATTAAACCCTATAGTCTGGTGATAACTCGTTGACTTCTATGTGAGAGTGTTCTAGGCACACTCTGGTCATAATGCAGGGACTGGGTGAGCTGTAACCCTGCGTGGTCTTCACTGAATGGCCAATGCTGTTTCAGGCACCCATCTATCAGAACATTAGACCTTCTTTGACATTCAGAGCCGCAGCAATTAGTTTTGGCATAGATTTCTCAAGGTGATGAAATCGTTCTGCAGAAATATTGGTCCATGCTGATAGGATAGATGCTTGTAAAATACTCCTGTTAGGGGCCCTGATCAAATTTTATAATAAAAGGGGCCCGCTACTATGATGCAAGATAGGAAATGGTAATGATTTAGGGACCCGTATGCTCCAGGTTTATGGGACCCTGAAATTTCTTATGACAGACTGTAAAGGATGGTCCTACTGAAAGTGTCCTTCTGCCACAGGGTAAACAGCCGCCGACAAGGGATGAACTTGCAATAGAAAAAATCGCATACTGCAGGGCTACCAAAAAAAATCTACTTTTCTGCAGGATAAGGCTGGATAATGGCCAAAGTATTTCTGGTGACAACCTAAAGTGGTGTTTCCACGAAGCAAAGTCTTATGCCACGGTCGGCTCTCAGCTAGATTACGGCTGCCCTCCTCATTCACTTTTATGAGAGTTCCCAATCTAGTCCAGTGCACACACTCAGCCATATTACCAACTCCCATAGAAGTGAACGAGGAAGACGGCCACAAGCACCGTTCTCCTCATTCACATGCACGGTTGGCTGGCAGCTAGCTTATGGCTGTCCTCCTCATTCACTTCTATGGGAGTTCCCAATCTAGTCCAGTGCACACACTCAGCTATATTACCGACTCCCATAGAAGTGAACGAGGAAGACGGCCACAAGCACCATTCTCCTCATTCACATGCACGGTTGGCTTGCAGCTAGCTGACAGCCAACCAGTGTAGTAGACTTTGCTTTGTGGGAACACCCCTTTAATAAAGGAAATGGCTATGTGTACAAGCCCCTTTACACCGTGGTTCCCAAAGAGGGCGATACTACATCCTCAGGTGCAATTTAGGAGCTAAAACTAAGGGGGAGGAGGGTGGAAGCATAAGGAAAAACTAATATTGAAAATTTTGAATTACATGTTTTATCTGCTCTGTAGCAGAGTTAAAAGGGTGTCCGGCTCATTACATTTTTCCTCACTCAGCTCATTAGGTTTTGATAAGTACTTCTTAAAATTACTGTTATTAAAAATGATGTCTCTTATCTTCTGACAGGTAGTTTTTACATAGCAGTAAGTAATGATGTTCCCTTCAGATCACCCCTTCCTGCTCTGTTAGAGGAGGTGAGTGGGCAACTCTTGTAGTACTGGATGTGCCAATCTTCTAATTAGCTTCAGGGCCTTTGCGCTGTTCAGTAGGCCGCACATCTACTAGTATAGGAGCCCTTCCCAAATTGAACACCACACTGTCCATAGCAGTGTGGTGATCCACTCAAGGAGGCCAATAAGCAGCTCCTATATCGACGTGCATCCTGAACAGTGTCCTGTTTCAGAGAAAGGTGCATCCACTACTATGTGAGATGCCAAAACATGAGTTGAATGGGCAAAAAATGAAATGAGTTGGATAACCCTTTAAAGAAGGTAAATTTACAGGCGGGAGGGGCGTTGAGTAAGGTTTTATTTTTTTCTTCTAAAAAGGGGGTGATGAAACCCCCACCTTAACATATTTTTTAAAGGAATTGTTGGAGATGAAAAAAAACACTGCCTCACTACTGCCCATGGTCTTGCAGCTCAGCTCCAAGTCAATGAGGATAAGTTGCAGTACCAGATAAAGTCCATGTGCAAAATCGGCACTGCTTCTGGGGGGAAAAAAGCTGACCCTTTGTATTGTTTCTAATCTCTGACAACTCCTTGCACGTGCTATATGTAATACAATGTAAATATATCTTTTGTAGAAATAGGTTATGCATTTCACTACTGTCTTTCTAGCAACCCTGTAGTAGCTCTGAGCAACGTGAACTTGAGGACAGTCACCAAGGTCAAGACCTACTCCCCTCCCAACTCAGCCCTCAGCCTGTAACTCAAGACTCCTTCCACATGGTATTTCCACTGGCTCTCCTCCATCATCACTGCTTCTTCTGCGCTCTCCCTATATATAACTTTTTAATTTACTTTGCTTTCAGAATTATATAGAAATCAAACCTAGGACGCTTCTTGGTACTTAGCTCTTTCGTTGTAATAATTATTTTTATGTAATTAGGCTGCTTTTTCCATTGTAACATTTTACTGTATCCAGTAACACCATGAAATAAAATGTGCCTTCCTCAATTAGCTTCATTAAACTACCTTGCTGACTTAAAGGTATTCTCCATCAAAAATATGAGGATAAATAGGATGGATATTTCTTACAATTCTGATCCTAGGTGTCAGACCCCACTGATCCCAAAAACAGGGCGTAAAGGTCGTCGAAGCTGACAGCCACCTGCTGATTCAGTAGAGCTGAGTTATACTTTCCCACTAATGCAGGGTGGCTGGGAAGATTGCTGTACAGAGAAACCTATGGAAAGGAGGATTAGTCGGGGTCACACCTGCATTGATGAGCATTGATGATAAGGGGAAATGTCCTAAAAGTTTCATTTGAAATGACTGTAAAAAAGATGTAGCTAATGGATAGTCTACCACTATTTTTATTCAGTGCCTAGCTTACAGTGGGTACGGAAAGTATTCAGACTCTTTTAAATTTGTCACTTTTTCAATCATTGCAGCCATTTGGTAAGATCAAAAAAAAGTTCATTTTTTTGCTCATTAATGTACACTCTGCACCCCATCTTGAAAGAAAAAAAACAGAAATGTAGATATTTTTGGCAAATTTACTAAACAAGAAAAACTGAAATATCACATGGTCATAAGTATTCAGACCCTTTGCTCAGTATTGAGTAGAAGCCCCTTTTGAGCTAATACAACCATGAGTCTTCTTGGGAATAATGCAACAAGTTTTTCACCCTTAGATTTGGGGATCCTCTGCCATTCTTCCTTGCAGATCCTCTCCAGTTCCCTCAGGTTGGATGATGAACATTGGTGGACAGCCATTTTCAAGTCTCTCCAGAGGTGCTCAATTGGGTTTAGGTCAGGGCTCTGGCTGGGCCAGTCAAGGATGGTCACAGAGTTGTTCTGAAGCCACTGCTTTGTTATTTTAGCTGTGTGCTTAGGGTCATTGTCTTGTTGGAAGAAGAACCTTCGGCCCAGTCTCAGGTCCAGTGCATTTTGGAAAAGGTTTTCATCCAGGATATCTCTGCACTTGGCCACATTCATCTTTCCTTCAATTACAATCAGTTGTCCTGTCCCTGCAGCTGAAAACCCCCACCCCATAGTAAGATGCTGCCACCACCATGTTTCACTGTTGGGATTGTATTGGGCAGGTGATGAGCAGAGCCTGGTTTTCTCCACACATACCGCTTAGAATTAACACCAAAAAGTTCAATCTTCATCTGTTTTGCAAACTGTCTGCGATTTTCCTGTCTCGCACTGAGGAGAGGCGTCCGTCGGCCGCACTCTGCCATAAAGCCCCAACTGGTGGAGGCTGCAGAGATCGTTGACTTTGTGGAACTTTCTCCCATCTCCCTACTGCATCTCTGGAGCTCAGCCACAGTGA
This sequence comes from Phyllomedusa bahiana, assembly GCA_025379985.1. Lineage (NCBI taxonomy): Eukaryota > Metazoa > Chordata > Amphibia > Anura > Hylidae > Phyllomedusa > Phyllomedusa bahiana. The sequence goes on along the minus strand of JAODAL010002215.1, from coordinate 134,007 downwards.
TCTTGGGGTTCTTCTTTACCTCTCTCACCAAGGCTCTTCTCCCACGATTGCTTAGTTTGGCTGGACGGCCAGGTCAAGGAAGAGTTGTGGTCGCCCCAACTATGGAGGCCACTGTGCTCTTAGGAACCTTGAGTGCTGCAGAAATTATTTTCTAACCTTGGCCAGATCTGTGCCTTGCCACAATTCTGCCTCTGAGCTCCTTGGGAAGTTCTGTGAGGTCTTTTACAGACAGGTGTGTGCCTTTCCTAATCAGGTCCAATCAGTTTATTTAAACACAGCTGGACTCCAATGATGGAGTAGAACCATCTCAAGGAGGATCAGAAGGAAATGGACAGCATGTGAGTAAAATGAGTGTCACAGCAAAGGGTCTGAATACTTATGACCATGTGATATTTCAGTTTTTGCAAAAATATCTACATTTCTGTTTTCTTTCAAGATGCGGTGCAGAGTGTACATTAATGAGCAAAAAAATTAACTTTTTTGATCTTACCAAATGGCTGCAATAAAAGAAAGAATGAAAAATTTAAAGGGGTCTTAATACTTTCCATACCCACTGTCAGTTTATATGTAACATTTTATACACCGGCAGTGCCGTGCCACTTATGGTACGTTTTATTTTTGGTGTTATTGATTGGTATCGCATGGCTGCATAGATGTTTAAGGGGGTGCATATATTTTTAGTAGTTATCGATCTCACCAGCACAACTGCTTAAAGTCTACAATGCTATTATCAGACTTGCTTTATCTAAAGGGCACTGGTCCGCTCTCCTGTTAACTAACTCAGCATGATAAAAGCACTGTGCCTTTTGGCTAAAAGGAGTGATCAGAGAATACACTGAACAGGTTATGAGTCTGGTGTATCCAAGAAGGAAGCGCTCCTTGCACCCTCATCGCAGAGACTGGTGCAAAGCATCCGTTCATCAATCAGCGCTGAGACAGGCAGGAAAGGTGAGGGAAGTGCTCTACTCTTGAATACACCAGATTCAATCTCGAAGTCCGGTGTGTTCTCCAGTTGCTTCTAGTAGCCTAGCCGCACAATATTTTTTCGGTGTGTGATTTGACTTAATAGGAGAGCGTCCCCATACTGTACTCACTTTACCCATGGCAATGTAGACTGATGACATTTCCGTTTTAAAAACTGTCACATTACCCATACCAGCCAATCAGAATCAGCTTTTATTTCTTAAACTGATCCATAAGAATGAAAGCAGCAGTGGGATAGGTCGGTATGGACATCACAAATGTGATATGTTTCAATATGCACCCCCATATAGCAGTGCTGTAGCCCTATGCATTCTGTTCGAAAAGTATATAATCTCTTTACTTATGAAGTGATTATTTTCTTCCAATGAATTATCAAATCAGGACTGATCACATTAATCGCATTATGGCAATGATGGTACGTTATTGTTACAGCACCCAGTAGGACTGTCTAAAGTTTTGATTACTGTGACCCCCAATTTCTACTGTATATAACATGTTGGCACCATGCACAATCTATAGAAGGGGACAGCTGTAATGTACATCTGACTGTCTTCTGCAACAGTAGGGATCGGAGGAAACGCTGCTCCTAACTGTACAACACCTATGATCTCCCAGTGGTGGCAGCGACATCTAAGTGGTTAAACACAGGGCGAAGGCTCTACAGTACAAGCTAAGGCAATAAAAGAAAATTAGTTGAGTCCCTAAAGTAGTTTTAGGATTCATGAGAAAATAAAAACAATGTCCATGTTTTTCTCAAACGCAGCCCCATTATTTTTCCACAGACCATGTCTGGTATTGTAGCTACCCTAAATAAACAGAGCAGACAACCCATAGACAACTGGGGCTTTGTTGCAGCAGACGATTTTCCTAATTTACAGCCCCTGTAATATTAATGGTATTCCCTATCATTTCAGCTAACAGGTGACAGAGGGCAATGTTCATTTTAACAAGAATCCTGCCCCTGCTTTATTCTGCATACTCCTGACTAAGAAAGGGAAGATCTCTCCTTAGGGAGAGCGCCATAGAGGCGTGTGGAGATTCAAAATTGCCTTTTGCACTCCACAAAGCATCTGCATATCACAAGGCATTATGGGAAAGGAGCTGAGAAGCTCAAGCGCCCTCTACTGAATGTAACAAATCCTCAATTTGGGTCTTTGGAAAGAAAAAGGGATATTAGCCAAGCCAGCATCACCCATCTGTAGACAGCCTTTTCGGGGTATTTGCCCCTTGTCAGTACAGAGCAGAGTGATGCTGGCTTGGCTATGAGTGGCTCAGAGAGGGAGGCAATAAGGGCTCAGAGAGGAAGATTCTCCTTGGGGGAAAAAAAGCCTATAGGCGTGTGGAGATTCGAATTGCCTTTTGCATCCCGAAGATCTGCTTTATCAAAAGGAAATAGGGGAAAGGGCTGAGAGCTCAATCCCCCTTGTTGGATGTAAAAATCCTAATTTTGCTTATTCACCCACTAGGTCTTTGGACAGAAAAAAGGGATATTAGAAAAGCCGGGCATACCCATCGTAGACAGCCATTTCGGGCTATTTCCCCCTTGTCAGTACAGGCAGAGCGTGCTAGTGGGGGGGCAATGAGTGGTCAAAAGGGAAAAAAGTCTCCCTTAGGGAGGCGCCTAAAAGGGGTGTGGCGATTCGAAATTCCCTTTTTTTCACTCCACAAAAGCATCTGATTTCACAAGGCTCCTTTCCCATAATGCCTTGTGGATATGAGAGCTTCGGGAGGAAAAAAATGCATTTAAATATTTATGGGGGCTTCCCTGGGGATATGCGAATAAAAAAAAAAAGAGGTGCTTTCCTGCCACAATAGAATAAAAAAAAAAGTGTTACCACCCCATTCCCCACCATTTCTGCACCACCTTTACTCTCCCTTAGTCTCCTAGTCCTCGCCCACAGCTTGTGCGCTCTGCAGCAGTCACAGGCTTGTTATTTTCTATCAGCACCATTTTCAAATACAATTTAACGTGGAAAACCCCTTCAATGCTCATGTTACAGTCACGAAGGCCAAAAGAAACAATCGCCATTCCTGTTACACTTGACTAATCCTGGACTCCAGGACCCTAGTCCAGCCTTGGCAATAGGAAGTCAGAAGTATCATAACCTTTCAAGACAACTTAGCTGCTCAGCTTGTGGAGTTGTACTTGGCATCTTTTCACACATCACAAAGTGCTGAACCTCTCTGTAAATAAATGCGCACTTCCATATAGGAATAACTTTTAGACGGTCCATGGGGCATAATCAAAAATCTATTGGTTTTACCAAAAATCTGCCACACTGAAGGGCAGGAGAACTCGTCTAGAATTTGACGGATGCCCATTGATGTTAGTGTTATGCCTCCATTCAAAAAAATTACATGGCAGCTTCCAGAAGCTAACCCCAGGAGAGTAAGAACCCTCAAAATCAAACTGTGCAAAGACGGGGCATTTTTAAGGTGGCTTTCAACACAACAAAAAAAAAATCCTAAAAATTTTTTTAAGTGGAGGAAAATTTTCTATAACCACTCGTCTAATCTGTAGTTTAACATCTCTTTATTGTTGGTTTTATTCTTCAGCCTCAGCTCTCTAAGTCGGTGTCAGAAGTATCCATCCAAGAAGCTGAGGAAGCGCTGAGAACCCAGGAAGAACGCAGGAACTGGGAAGAAGGGCATATTGATTACATGGGAAAGTACTCCTTTGACAATATTCAGAAGAAGCTAGATCGGTTTCTACAGTGATTTCTCGTCTATCATTTCTATAAGGGTGCTGTGTATAATAACTTTTTTCATTATTTATTGTGCGGTGGCAGATTTAGGTTTTGATTTACTTACATTTTTTGCCAATTAAATTGAAATAGAAATGCTTATTTTCTGTCAGACTTGTTATATAGTACTGTGGGGGATTGTACAGAAGTCTGTGAAGAAACTCCTGCACTCTATTAATCCTTTTATTCATTTAATTTAGCAGTATTGTTTTTATCTATACTTTTTTGACATTTAAAAACAAAATTGGGCTTTCTTAAACAAAGTGATTATAAATGGTGCTGAGAAATACAGTGCCTGCCATTAAAGGAGCACCACGCTTTAGCAACAATCAACTTATTTCTCAAACCCACTTATAATCTATAGTATAAAAAGAAAACAAAGCCAGCTTACCCAATGCAGCAGAATCGCACGGACCCCGGATATTGAAAAATTTATATATGCGCAAAATGTAGATTTTTAAAGTTGTATAAAATCCGTGTTTATTAGAAGCCAAAAACAGAACTATATACAGAATAAAATCTTCCGCGCTCCAGACCGCAATCAACAGGCCCTTAGGCACTATGCTATGACTGATGGCCTGTCAATTGTGGCCTGAGACACGTAAGATTTTATTCTGTATATAGTTCTGTTTTGGGCTTCTAATAAATAAGGATTTTATACTTTGAAAACACTGGACATTTTGCTGCATTTATCATTTGTAACCTTTTTTTTTGTTTTTTGGGCATGGAAAAACTGGGTTTTGCTTGAAATAGGGAGGATTTCAAGGGCGACATGATAAATTTGAATGCGTACTTTTTTTTTTTAACTTGCCGCCAACACTCCAGGTCTAAATAGATTTAGAAGGTGTATAAAAGACAGTATGAAGATTTTTGGCCATTAAGCTCTATGTAATCCCAAAAATTGCTTTTCACATCTTCTAAACCATTTAGAAAATGTGGTGTCGGCGCCAAGTAAAAAAAAAGTACGCATTCGAATTCATACATGTCGCCCTAAGTTTTTATTTTTGAAAAAATGTGAAGTGTTACCCTGTAACGGATCCTACTTTAATAAATGAACCCTACAAGGATTAATAGATGTTATTGGTTGGGCCCCCTTTCTAAATTCACTTACTTTTTAAGGGCTTTATTGATAGCGTATTTAATTTTTTTGTTATTCCAGTCCAAAAACAGTATGAACATTTGGGTGCATCCGCTGCAAAATCCATGGTATTTCTGCAGAGATATCTGTGCTTCAAACCCTGCACCAACTAGTACGCATTTTGTTGCAGTTTTTACCACATTCGCGTTCTCCCATTGAAGTCAATGTAGAAAAACCTGCAACAAAAATCGCACTAGTCAGTGCATATTTTGTAGTGGATCCAACATACCCTTAGGGTTTTAGAGCACTTAGGGTCAAGTGTATTGCCTGACATCATCATTTGGAGCCATTTACTTTTTAATGGTGATGTCTGGAAATGTCACATGACCACTGCAGCAGATAAGCAGCTGCAGCGGTCACATTTTGATTGCCAGCACTAGGAACAAAAGAACAGAAGACAGGTGGAAGGGGACAGTGACAGAACTGGATTGAAGGTGAGGACAGAGGTATTTTTTTTTTCCAATTCTTTTCTAACTGCATGACCAACATAAATTAAAGGGGTGTTCCCAGCTCACACTTTAATGGTCAACGAAAGTCTCCACTTCAGAACTTAGAGTCGGTCGTCCTGCGCACCACTCTCCATTCTGTTCTATTGGAGTTATGAGTAGGATTAGGATGCTTAAAGCACGGCTTAGATGTTTCTGTTGGGAGTATTGTCACATTAAAATCATTGTTTAATAAGTAATTAACAAGTTCTTTTCTCTATATCGTGATAACCTCAAATCTTGGTGGGAGTGTAGGTCATTAGAAAACTACATAAAAAAATTGGATTGTCCCACGTGGTTTAAGAATCAATTTAACACCAGGAACCCGGTTATGATCGGGGGAATTTCTGCTGCTTGGGAGGAAGAGGTAATCAACAGTTCCCTACGACTTATGAAACTTATTAGAGGAACAAAAACCTTTTGAACTTTCTATCAAATTGAAAGAACTAACGGAAAAGGCTCTAAAGTTTGAGACAATCTACTCTCCAATCTTCAGTAGAACGGTACTATCTAACCCTTAAAGATAGAAAAAATAGACAATTCATCAGAGACTTGACAGAATTTAAAGAAAAAAGAGCCTTTAATTTTGTGCAAGATAAGAAGGGAGATCCAGGTATTGATATTTCCTCTTCCAAGCCCGAATCGTCTGACTCAGAGGGCTGTTTGGGCTGTTGTATATTTTTCACTTGGCCTTATAACAGTATATTTATCATCTGCAATATGGTTTCTGTATGTTGGGGTTGTCTTGTTATTTTTTATTGGGCCGTGTAGCAATATCACTACCTGTTTATATGGTCTTTTGACTCTTTGGGCTGTACTGTATCTTTTCATTCTCAGTGTTGAGAGTAGAGTGCAGCGGTCATTTAAGTGGGGGCACCCTTTTCAGGGCGGCTCCTCCACATGCTAAGTAGGGATACCTTAGGGAAAGTTGTCTCTGTGGTCCACTTTTTGAGCTCCCGCCAAATGTGTTTTCTATCCCAAGATCCCCACTTTTTGTTCTTTGATTTTCTCAGCAGCATGGTATGATGACATATATATATCACTTATTAGTTTATGTATTTGTACATTTTAGAGTATATATATTAAAGCAGGCATCCTCAAACTGCGGCCCTCCAGCTGTTGGGAAACTACAACTCCCATCATTCCCACTGTTAGAGATTATATAAATGCATGATGGGAGTTGCAGTTTCCCAACAGCTGGAGGGCCGCAGTTTGAGGATGCCTGTATTAAAGGGTATGTTTTAGCATCATATTTGTGTTAGCAGTGATATTAATATTTGAGTGAGGCTTTTGTTTGTTCTATTCTTTCTTCAGTGATTTGTGGAGTTCTGAGTAGAGCAGAATACAATGCGCAACTGTGCTTGGAACTCCCATAGGATAGAATGGAGAGTCGGGCACACGCGTAACCGGCTCTCCGTTCTGAAGCAGAGACTTTCGGTGGCCTGTTACTGAGAAATGCCATCACAGTGTAATAGGTGTGGGTGCCATCTCTGGGACCAAATAGTCTCCAAAAAAAATGGGAATCTAGCAAGAGAACAAAGAGTGACTTTTAATGACTATATTTACTATTTTGCCATAGGCAAAAAAACTCTATCAGTTCTCAATCTATAAAGCACTAAAACTTAACTTTTATTATGTATAACACTTAACCACGATACACACTATTTAAAAAAACCTGATTTCTAACCTCCCCTTTTATCCCTTTCTAATTGTGAAGGAATAATTTCCTTTTTCATTATCCAGTCTGGGGAACACCACCTATTAAAGGGGAACCTTATATATACAGTGATTTACGAACTCCAATAAGGGATCCAAACATCTTACTTGGGCGGGTCATCCCCTAATCTGATGGACATAAAACATATAAGGTTTCCTTGTGAGACCCTCTGCAGCAGGTAACACAGTAGAAAGAGGTAGGAAATCACAAATTAAAATGTCATGCCTGATCTCCCCATCTCTGGGACCAGCACGAATCACACTTTGATGGCATATCGATATACCATCAAGGTACAAAAGGGAGCAGCCCTTTAATTTAAAAAAAAAAGAGAGAGAGTGGACAGCCCCTTTTGCAGATAGCTTTCTTCCATAACAGTACATCGTAAAGCATATATCTGCTATAACTTTAACTTTCAGAATACTTCTCAGTGTAAACAAGAGCTCTGGATTTCTGCCACATGGAGAACTTTATTTGAAGATGAACTTTGTTAATGATTATACACATACAACAAAACATATCAATGTAATTTTAAGACAATTCATCGTATCAAATCCATAAAATTCACACACAATACAAACGTAAGAAAACAATACAAGCCAATAAATACCTAACATTAATATACATTTTACATGTATGGCACGCCCATAATGATGCAAGGATTGAGAATCGAGTCAAAAAATATAATTCTAAAATGCTATTAAAAATTGCCATTAACCATTTACAACATCCACATTTACATAATGTTAGAAGCTCATTTATTTCATGGAAATACTTCACTTTATCATCTAATTGAAACACAGGTTTTTCTTAAAATCTACATTTAAAATTCTGGTTGGTTGTTAGCAGAATGCAGTGCGTTGTGGGAGCAGGGATATATCAGGCTCTGTTCAGACTGCGTTCAAGACTTACGTTGTGGTATACACGGGAGGATTTCCTGACGTAAACCTCCAACAGAAGACTTCAACATATGTCACTGTATAGAAATACATCAGCCATAGGCTACCATGTAAAAAGATACTGCATACTGTGCAGTACTCACTTTCTACCAGTTGCCGCTGCATAAAAAAGTATAGACAACTATGTTTTTCTATACAGTAAGAAGAAGGTATACTGGCCCAGCAAAGGCCAAAAAGGAGCCTTTTAGCCTCTGTCAAAGGTCCTATGGCTACATTCGGTATATACAAAGGGAGCTTTCCCAGTGCATACTCGGAACAGGTTGACAGAATGCCATGTGAACAGAGCCTTATACAGCTCAGACATATTTTTCACATTGCTGAAGGTGTTGAACATATAAAACAAGTTAAACTGTAGAAGTTACATAAAGAGTCAGCAGATCTTTTTATACTGGTCTGTAATATGTGATACTGCTGCTGCTTATAAATACTGAAAACTTCATACAGAAATATTATAGGAACCGTCAATTATGGATAACCGAACATCACCAAGTAAAGTGTTACATTATTCTGATCAGCTATGAGGAAGTCTCTCCAGCTATGTTCTCATGGATACTAGTTTAGTACTTTATTTCTTTCCTCCTGTTACATGCTGCAGTGGTGACACAGAGTTTGAATTAACCCCATCCATGTTCATTCCTGTTTCTAAACTGTGTTGAACATAAAGTTATAAGGGAGTACGGAGAAGCCAAGTCTTGGGAGGTATATATAGTTTTCACAATTTTATTCAATATTTTTATATTAAAAACTGTCTGAATACTGGTAGAACTCACAGAGAAAGCCCGAGAGTCCTGCTGCCTCACACACAGAGCGAGTGACAACTTTTTGGTATACCGTGAGAGTCCACAGTGTAAGAGAGGAAGCTTTCACTACGAGCCCTAGCAGCTGGAATCACACACAACACTTGTCGATACAGAATAAAGATGTGCAGCATCAGTCTTCGAATCACTTTTCATTTTGGATCTATTTCTGGCTTCAGTTCAAAAAACAGCGTCAGAGACTGCTCCAAAACCTGAAAGTATGCTTCCTGCCTCAGACTAGATTCACACGAGGCAGATGACTGGCAGGAAGATGGCTGAGCTTTCTCCAATTTCGTCCACATTTTGTGGCCATTTCTGCAGAGACAGATAAGCATACCAAGGATTGTCACATCTGTAGCATGCTTATTTTGTTACAGGCTTTCTGAAAATTCTTGTGGCGGATTTCACTTTTTCTATGTAGCCGGGGTGAATCTACATGTAACACCTGCAGACTTTCAGTAAAATAATCCATATAGACCTGACCTAAATGATGGCAAAGAAGTAGAAGCGAAAAACTATTGCTCCTCAGTTTCCCAATTTGTAACTTTTGGAGTCATTCAGTAAAAAGTACAGTAGAATTGGCATTTGAATTTTCTATTGATGGGCGCTATTTACCTTGTTCTTGCTGCTGGGGAGGAAAAAAAATGATCCCCCCATCCAATATAATCTCACATACCTTACCTTACAGCAGAGATCTCAGCAGTCACTGCCTCCTCCAGATACACAGTCTGCTCAGTATAAATAAATGTAACGGGCAGCCCATGCCAATATCTAGTCATCATGCCCTGGTAGAAGAAGGTCAGGAACAGCCCTCCGAACTCTACTGCACAAAAATTCAGGTATGTAAGTATTTCGAGATGGGACTTAAAACCAGCAAATCTGAATAGGGTCTAGCAGAAGTGTGACACAGTAATCTATATGATACAAAATATACAGTTTAAGGGGTCTTCCATTACAAGAAAATTGACCTATCCTTACCCTACCGATCAGTATGGCCCTGAATGAACGGGCTGTATAGAGTGCTTTAGGGTATATCATGGCCTCTTCTTCATGTATGGCTTCCTAATTAGGGCATATTCCCACTGCACGGGTTTTCAGGCGATTTGTGGTTTTTCAGACCGCCTGAAAAAACGTCCGAAAATGAGCACAACGGGCTCCTATAGAAAACCTGTGCAGCAGTCCCCACTGCACGGGTTTTCTGTCCGGCGGTTTTTCCGCCCGCGGTCCACCCACAAAACATTCTACAAGCACAATCCTCCGTCTGGCTTTCGGACGGAATCTGTGAAGGGGGAGGGCTTTTCTCCGCTCATCACGGAGAAAAGCCTCCCCCCCCCCCCCGCAGTCGTGGGGACAACCGCAAAACAGGACATATACCGGGCGGCAAACCGACCGGTATTTGTCCTCTGCCGTGGGAACGCACCCTTATAGTGACTGTGTCTGATACTGCACTATAGTCCTATTTATTTGAATGGCAATAAGCTGCTCTGAGTTGTATTACCAGGTCCGGCCACTTCTAATGGGACAGAGGTACTGTATGTCTGGTAAGCAATGAAGGAGACATGGCTGGAATCAGCTTAGCTGAGGCTGTTCTGGAAGCCATCCCTCTACCAATCAGATATTAATGGCCTATTCAAATAGGTGAACATTCTAGCATTGGAAGACCCCTATAATGACTACTTTTATTCGGCATTACAGGGCACCATGACTAATACAGTTAAACAGTGTAGGTGACAGGAAAGTCTATGTCAATGGCTGACAGGTGAGACTGAGAGGAATATGAAGGGGGTATATAATTCTGCATATTTGGAATATGTGAGTAGAGCGGCTGCCAGTAAGCAGAGGACAGAGATTTACAGTTACAGTACCAGGCAAACAGCAGTGCAGCAGTGAAGAACATCCCCCCCGCACTCCCAATGGCCACAAAGACAGCAATGTCGTAGGTAAAGTATGGCCCATATCTGCTGTTCAGGATGTTGTTGTAAAATAAGACCCAGGCAGATGGCGTGATGCTCATGGTACCTGCTAAACTAAAAAGCATGCCAGCCACAAGGTGACAGCCAGCACTGTTGACAAGACACTTGGCAATCTTTAGACTTGGCACATTAGAGTTGAAGGTGGTGTTACATATCCCAATCAAGCACAGGATCAGGGCGGAGGCTCCTGTCAGGATGCTGAAGGGCAGGGCAAACTGCAGGACACGGATATCCAACTGGTCCACACTGGCATACCACTCTGTATCATAGATCATACAGTCCCTGCTCCACTCTAGCCGAGTGCATTTCACCCATAGTCCCATGCTGACCGTCAGGTTCTTCTCATTCCTGTTAAACGTGTAGAGTTTCATCAGCCTCCATTGGGGTAGAAGAGTGGCAGCAAAAAGGCCAGCGATGGAGGCCGTCCCACATACAAAAGCTAATAAAGTCACTGCATGCACCTCCTGACAGCCCATTGTGGCCAAGGATAATGACTGGAAAGGAAGAGCAGATATTTATTACCACTTAATATAGGTCATATACCATCTGTACACCATGCGTGGACCAGTGCTATCCACACATAGGGAACAGTGTCATTTAAAGGGGTTGCACAGGATTAAAAAATATGGCTGCTGTCATTCCAAATCAGCATCACACCTGTCCACCAGGTATCGAACCTCAGCCCTATTCACTTCAAAGGTGCTGAGCTGCCTACGGCAAGTGTGGTGCTGGTTCTGGAAGAGAGCAACCATGTTTGTTGTCTAAGCTTGTACAACTCCTTGTAACAGAGCAATTCTTGAAGTTATAGCCACTTTAATAAAGAAAAAAATGTTGCAGAAATAATTTTTTTTTTTAAGGCAGCTTGTCAGGTAGTTTATACTGCCCTATCTGACAGCAAGATCTGATTGAGAGAAAAGCCGAGCTCTGTGATATGCAGGCTTATATGATGTGATGCTGATTTTTTTTTTTTTTTGTAAAAAACAGAATAATAGAAGAACTAAAAGTACTGTTGATCCCGCCAATATAAAGTGAATGAAAGTTTGCTCTGCACATACACTGGTACAAGCAAACCTGGAGTATGGAGTATCTTTTGGAGTATGGTCAGAAATCCTGTTCCAAACCTCATAATACTATATATCACAGACCTGCTCCTCTCCTCTATCATATAACCCTATATATCACAGAGTTCGGCTCCTCTCCTCTATCATATAACCCTATATATCACAGACCTGCTCCTCTCCTCTATCATATAACCCTATATATCACTGTTCTCGGCTCCTCTATCATATAACCCTAAATATCACCGAGCTCAGCTCCTCTCCTCTATCATATAACCCTATATATCACAGACCTGCTGCTCTCCTCTACCATAAAACCCTATATATCACAGCACTCAGCTCCTCTCCTCTATCATATAACCCTATATATCAGGGAGCTCCGCTCCTTTCCTCTATCATATAACCTTATATATCACAGAGCTCAGCTTCTCTCCTCTATCATATAACCCTATATATCACAGAGCTCATCTTCTCTCCTCTATCATATAACCCTATATATCACAGACCTGCTGCTCTCCTCTACCGTAAAACCCTATATATCACCGACCTCAGCTCCTCTCCTCTATTATATAACCCTATATATCACAGACCTGCTGCTCTCCTCTACCATATAATCCTATATATCACAGAGATCAGCTCCTCTCCGCTATCATATAACCCTATATATCACAGAGCTCAGCTTCTCTCCTCTATCATATAACCCTATATATCAGAGAGCTCAGCTCCTCTATCATATAACCCTATATATCACAGACCTGCTGCTCTCCTCTACCATATAACCCTATATATCACAGAGCTCAGCTCTCTCCCTCTATCATATAAACCTATATATCACCAAGCTCAGCTTCTCCTCCTGTCATATAAACATTTAGATCACAGAGCTCAGCTTCTCTCCTCCCTCATCTAAACCGATATATCACCGAGCTCAGCGTCTCTTCCTGTCATATAAACCTTTAGATCACAGAGCTCAGCTTCTCTCCCTCTATAATATAACCCTATATATCATAGAGCTGCGCTTCTCTGCCTCTGTCATATAACCCTATATATCACCTAGCGCAGCTTCTCTCCCTCTTTAATATAACCCTATATATCACTGAGCTCAGCAGCTCCTCTATCATATAACCCTATATATCACCGAGCTCAGCTCTTCCCCTCTATCATATAACCCTATATATCACTGAGCTCAGCTTCTCTTCCTCTGTCATACAACTCTATATATCATAGAGCTCAGCTTCTCTCTCTCTATCATATAAACCTATATATCACAGAGCTCAGCTTCTCTTCCTGTCATATAAACCTGTGTCACAGGGCTCAGCTTCTCTCCCTCTATAATATAACCCTATATATCATAGAGCTGCGCTTCTCTTTCTCTGTCATATAAACCTATATATCACAGAGCTCAGCTCCTCTCCTCTCTCATATAACCCTATGTATCACAGACCTGCTGCTCTCCTCTACCATAAAACCCTATATATCACCAACATCAGCTCCTCTCCTCTATCATATAACCCTATATATCACAGAGCTCAGCTCCTCTCCTCTATCATATAATCCTATATATCGCAGAGCTCAGCTCCTCTCCTCTATCATATAACCCTATATATCACAGAGCTCATCTTCTCTCCTCTATCATATAACCCTATATCACCGAGCTCAGCTCCTTTATCATATAACCCTATATATATCACCAAGCTCAGCTCCGTTCCTCTATCATATAATCTTATATATCACAGAGTTCAGCTTCTCTCACTCTATAATAAAACCCTATATATCATATAGCTGTGCTTCACTTCCTCTGTCATATAACCCTATATATCACGTACTGCAGCTTCTCTCCCTCTATCATATAACCCTATCTATCACCGAGCTCAGCTCCTCTCCTCTATCATATAACCCTATATATCACCGAGCTCAGCTCCTCTCCTCTATCATATAACCCTATATATCACCGAGCTCAGCTCTTCACCTCTATCATATAACCCTATATATCACTGAGCTCAGCTCCTCTCTTCTATCATATAACCCTATATATCACATAGCTCAGCTTCTTTCCTCTATCATATAACCCTATATATCACAGAGCTGAGTCTGTGATACATAGGGTTATATGATAGAGGAGAGAAGATGATCTCTGTGATATAGAGTTATATACCCTATATATCCTAGAGTTTAGCTTCTCTCCCTCTATCACATCCTGCTCTCAAATAGGGCAGCAAAAATACCTGACAGGTTCACTTTAAAGGAGTTGACGTCACTCACTGCTATCACATAGAACAAACAGCAGGGGGGAGAGATGTACACAGGTCGGTTACTGAAATAGCCAGGGAGGTGATTAATTCACTTGTATCTTCTTAACAAAAACAGATGAACAAAGCAATATATTTGGAAAATGTCTTTATTTTGTGTTCCCTACAATTTGAAAGCTATTCTTTGTAGCGAGACAACCCCTTTAAAGGAGCATTCCACAGGGTAGGAAATAAGTGCTACATAAGTGCCTTGTTTTTTGCGCGCATTAGTAGTGTAGAATGTGCCTGAATCTATCAACCTGTTCTACTGCGGGTCATAGATTTCGAGCTTTCTCGCTATAAAGCGATACTTCTGGCTCAGAGAAATCACTTTTCAAGTGGTTTACCTGTTCCAGCAGTGATCTGCCGACAAAAAGTCATACATGTGTAGTTTTTTACGGTTGTAGTGCGACACACCTCCAGCACGCCCCCTGATCTCAGGCGCCTAATATTGGAGTGAGCCTGATTTAAAATATAGTGAACAAGGCTGTGCCAGTTTTGGGCTGAAAAGACGCCAGACTTCTTGGGCAGCCCTGTACATACATGTCGCCCTAAATGTCTGTTAGGTACGGCTCCCACCTTTGTACAACAATGTAGATTCCTGGTCTACAACCCCTGTGCTCATATTATTATAACTGGAGAAAGAAAGATTGACATCAAGTATAACACAAAGTTTCAGAATAGAAGGAAGCAGGACAATCTTCTACCTTCACTTGCCCACTTTACTGTACACCTGCTGTTATGGTCTTCACACAGTGAAAACTAAAAAAAATGTTGCATCCAGAGAAGAACAGTAATTACATTTGTCTATTGAGATTCATGTCCAAGCTTGCTCTTCAGTATGTCTTCTATATACTGTATACATCATACTCACCTACCTTACGTACTGTAGCTAGCCTTTATCCCTGGAAGTCATTTGTTCTTGTATTAAAAACAAAATCAAACACAGACCAAGAAAAGACTCCACAACATGAAGCGTCCATGAAGGAGCAGAACATTTACATGCTAGAAGACCTAGAAGATGCAACCATTAGCAGTGGTACAGGGCTTACCTGCTCAGGCTCACCGTCCCTTCATTCAATGCACATCCTTCTGCACAGCTCCCGCTCTCATCAGACTCAGATTAATGTTTCCAAAATTAGGATTCAACCTGTGCTCCAGAATTTATACAGCGTGCGTGTAATTACTGGGCTCCTAGGGGTGACTGCAGTATCACAATACCTCTGCAGTGCTGCAGGCCCCAGCTGTGATGCCACCGCATGCTGGACACTGCTACATCAATTCCTATAGAAAGAGAAATAGCAGCAGTCCCCTGCCACCCACACAGCACGGGATCCACTAGGTCACACTGCACATGCCCAGCATCCTCACAGGGCATTCTGGGATAACAGTCTATACTGTGGCAGATGCATACAATCACATCCTCCAAGACTGCAAATCCCATCATGCCCTCTGCTGCAGCTGCTGCTCAGGACCCTTCCTACAGCTGCATGGATTAGTGGAGAGATGAGCATGTTGATACTTTATCTTACCTGTAGAGGGAGCACATTTGCATTGTGTTGTATTGGAGAAGCCTTTGGACGGAATAGAAACTCAGCACAAAAATACTCATGCTCAGAAAATTAGTCAAATTATGGAGACTTTCATACGTAATTTCTAGTCTCACTCTGAAATACAATCTAGTGAAACCATCCCGGGTAACGAAGCGCTACATGACGGCTGAACTGGTGGGGATTTTGGATAAACTCAAAGGGCAACATGTCCCAATACGCCAACGTTGTTTTTTTGTTCTATTTTGCGGCAAACCCACTTTTTACGCCATATTCTTGTTGTAAATGAACTGTCGTACACCAAAACTAGGTGCATTATACGCCGGGTATGACACCTTGTAATGCGCCTAAATATGGTGCGCTGTGCGCTCCCATCGCGCAATACGCATATTGAGGCGCATAACATATGTAATGCGCCCCCGTCGGGCAATGAGCCTCGATAGACGCATACCATATACTATGG
Organism: Phyllomedusa bahiana; assembly: GCA_025379985.1. Lineage (NCBI taxonomy): Eukaryota > Metazoa > Chordata > Amphibia > Anura > Hylidae > Phyllomedusa > Phyllomedusa bahiana. Next base: position 117,857 of record JAODAL010002215.1, on the reverse strand, counting down.
GTTTTGAACAATTACACAAGTAAATGATTTTCTGTGTACTGATATGATTTTATATGTATAGATTTTCTCTCCTAGATCGTTCGAACTGTATATGGAAGTTTTGTTTTGTGCCCATTTAGGAATCATCTTATGCGGTTGTGCCTAACTTAGGGTGCGCTCCCAATAGGTGGGGCCGCTCTTGTTTGGGGCGACTACTCTACTGAAGGGGGCTATTTCACCCTTGGGGACAGCACTACTGTACGGTTTATCTAGATCTATTGGGACTAGTAAAGTCTATCTTTCTAGGAGAACAAATTATGGTGTCTTTTGCTGTTGTCCTTCGTTGTAAAGGGCATTTTTAACGTATATCGAGTAAAAGTTATTTTTTAATTGGGTCTAGTTTTTCTCTCACTGTTAATTTTGCTACAAGATTAACCCAAATAGGCAAAAATAGATTTATGTCTGTGAGTTTGCATTACATATACTACCAATGATATGCTATGTGCCGCGAGTTGAGCAATGCGCCCTTTTTTATTGCAAGGTGCCCTTTTTTTATACGATGCGCCCTTTTTTTGATACAATGCCCCTTTCTTGATACGATGTGCCCTTTTTTGATACGATGCACCCTTTTTTGATACAATGCGCCCTTTTTTGATGCAAAGCGCCCTTTTTTGATACAATGCCCCCTTTTTTGATGCTATGTGCCCTTTTTTGATACAATGCCCCCTTTTTTGATACAATGTGCCATTTTAGGTGCATTAAGTAATCTATGCAAGGTATACCTGACGCCAATTTTTAGAAAGTATCGAACTTTCAGGTGCATTTTACACCAAAAATTTAATGCGCCTAAAACTGCCATAGATACGCCACTTTTGGGACATGTCGCCCAAAGTGTCTGATCAAGGGATTTAACTATCTATCCTGTGATCTGTGTGTCTAACAGGGTAGTGGGAAGTGATATTGATTTATTGTCATAACTTACTGGGACGTGGGGGAGGAAGGGGTAACAGGAAAATGACCCAAAATACAAAGCAAAAACCCTCCCATAACAGCAAAGAGCAAAGCATTGGACTATTCTGAAGTAGCTTCTACGAGCCCTGATCTAAATCCTATTGATCGTCTGTGGAAGGAGCTGAAACCTGCAGTCTGGGAAGGCAGCCCCATACCTGAGCTCACGCAGAGTGGGCCAAATACCTGTGGACAGGTGCAGAATTCAGTGATTGGCTCAAAAGGTTGGGCAGCAAAATATTAAGTGAAGAGCGCCATCATATTTGTCCAGGCTAGCTTCATTAGTTTGTCATTTTTTTTAAATTGAACTGTTAGGCTATGTTCAAAAAATGTACTGCGGCGCGTACAGATCTTTTTCCTGCATATATATATGACTCTGATGCAAGTGCACAGGTATCTATGTATATATAAAACATCTCCCCCACCCCTGGTGTTACTTACATGTACTAATCTCAGACTATAGGTGTATAATCTACATGCTGGGACTTGTAGTTCCTTATCAGCTGAATGAGGCAGCTAATATAGAACCACAACTCTCAGCATGCCACACTAATGCGTGTGTGTATATATATATATATATATATATAAGTTTAGAGTCACCAAAAATAGGATATATTATATATATATATATATATTATATATATTTATATATTGATATATATATATGTGTGTGTGTAAAGGACATTTTATGGCAGCTATTGTGACTTATCTAGAAGGATGGTAAATGTGGCATGCTGGGACTTGTAGAAGTAGAAGTCTCAGCATGCCCCATCAGCCATCCTGTGAGATGTGTGTGTGTGTGTGTCAGTGTTATTGCTCTGTTCTCCCCCCTCATCCCTCTCTCTTACATTTACACTTGATGGACACGTGTCTTTTTTCATTCATACTGACTAACTATGTCTCCTCTCCTGAGACATTGATAGGTATTAAGGATCTGTGGTGACATCACAGTCACATGACCTCCCAGGACAGGTCCTTCGCCCCCCTGCTAAGACAATACAGGTTTTCTCAAACCTATATTGTCTCAGGGCTGTTTCTTTGGGTGGGCGGGGCTTGGGAACAACCACACCCACCACCACCTTTAACTCCATCTGCCCTTAGGAACGGCTCTGTGTATGGGGAACTGCAGCAATGACTGCCACTAGGTATTATTTTTAGAGGAGGTATTATACTGCTAAGCTTGAAAAAAAATTGCATTAGGTCTTATTTTTGGGGAAACACGATATAACTTATATATATCTGCTTGTCACCCATACAGGCAAGTCTTTTGTGCATTTTGGATTTTATATACATCATGTCTTTTGAGATGCTAAACCCCCATCTGAGGGTGTTTTGTCTCAGCAGATGGACTGAAGAACCTTTCACCATCATGGTATGTTCACACGGCTTAACGGCGGGGCGTACAGAACACCCCACAATTACGCCGGGTGTTCGGGAGCTCACGCCGATAGGCGCGTACTCCCGCGATGCGGGGGGCCGTCAGCCCGCCGGCCCATAGGCTCATTACTCGTGGCGCGTAAGCACCATAAATAAATGACATGTGAATTATCGCCCCGCTCGTACAATATGATCGTATTGTATGAGTGGGTAGAGGAGGCGTAATCCATAGTTCTCTATGAGAACTGTGGATCACCGTAATGATTGGGACGCATTTCGCCCGTATTAGAGCACAGAACACTCTCGATACGTGGCGAAATGTGTCCCAAAATAAGCCGTGTGAACATAGCCTCAGCGTGAGAAAACCTTTACATATCTATCCTAGTGTTTAGTGATCAAATAATGCTGGGAACAGGGGCGTAGCTAAGACTCATGGGTCCAAGAGCAGACTTCAGCTTGAAGCCCCTCTACTCCCAGAAATAGTCTGTGAACCATTACTCTTCAACAACAGGTTCCCTACTTGGCGTGACAATCCAAAAAACAATATTTGGTTCAGCACCTCCAAAAAAACTTTAAATGTGGGTGCACGCTGTGACGGCTGTAATATAAATACACATACCAATAACAGCACCCAAAAATAGAATACGTTAAAAAAAAAAACAAACGAACTTTCTGCTTTAAAAAAAAGAAAGTTTTCGTTTTTTTTAAGCAGAACGTTTTTTTTTGTTTTTTTTCAAGTATTCTATTTTTGTGTGCTGTTATGTGTATTTAGATTACAGCCGTCACAGCTTGCACCCACATTTAAAGTTTTTTTGGAGGTGCTGAACCAAATATTGTTTTTTGGATTGTATACAGGGGGGACGGGCTGCCTCCATCTTGGTTTTTAGCACTCCACCCATCTACACAGACTTTTTAATCAGTGCAGTGTATTTAGTAGCTGGTGCCTTCACATTCTGAAAGGTAGGTCTGGATGGACCACAGAGAAATATAGCGTTAGTGTAAACATAGTGTAGAACCCACCTGCATTGAGGTCTCGTTGAAGTCGAAGGTGGGCTTAAGCAATTTTGCGCAAAAGTGTGAACAAAGAACCTCATAAAACTTTCGTTTTTTTAAAGCAGAAAGTTGTTTGTTTTTTTTCAACGTATTCTATTTTTGTGTGCTGCTGTTATTGTTATGTGTACTTGGCGTGACAGACATCTGCAGTGTAGTGTGCTTTGGAAAATTATTTCTATTAAAAGGAATCGTTCAAAAAATAAAATTTAAAAAGCGGCCAAAAAAGTTATTTAGTCAAAGCATCTGTTCCCTATTGACCCCTCCCCCCTTCCCCTTCAAAAAAGAAATGTTGTGGGGTAAACAGGAAAAAAATGCAATTGTCCCTGTTTTATGGGTTTAGTTTTTGTTGGAGTTTATGATGAACAGTTTAACTGACATGTTATCTGTATTCTGCGGGTCTGTAAGTATAAGGCCATGTTCACACGGCTTAAAATGGGCCTTATTTCAGTCCGTAATTACGTGCCGGAGTGCGCCAATTACGGGCCGAAAACGGCACATTCATTACGGTAATTCACAGTTCTCATAGAGAACTATGGATTACGTCTCCTCTCCCCGCCCGGCGAAGCCGCCGAGCGGGGAGATAATTGACATGTGAATTACTAGCCGCAAAAACGCGCCGCTAGCAATTCAAGTCTATGGGCCGGCGAAGTGCTGGCCCCCTGCTCAGTCCCCCGCTCCCGCCCCCGGTCACACGGCGTAATTGCGGGGCGGAATTACGCCCCGCAGTTAAGCTGTGTGAACATAGCCCGAGGGCAAATAACAGCAATATACAAGGAACAAATCACCCCGCCACATACCACCACCATAAACGGTTTGAATAATACCATCATACTGTTACTGAATATTAATCATTACACTAAGACCACTATTACTGCCATACAGTGACCATATAGGGGTAGATAACAGTTGCACACAGGCTCTGCAGCCGTATAAGTGATTACAGGGCAGTTACATTTAGTGACTCACAGGTAGGTAGGGTGGAATATGGGCCCGTTATAGCGGATAGGCAGGTATATAGGGCAAGTTACAGCGGATAGGCAGGTATATAGGGCCAGTTACAGCAGGTAGGCAGGTATATAGGTCCAGTTTTAGCAGGTAGAGTGGTATATAGCGGCAGTTATAGCAGGTAGGTTTATAGGGCCAGTTATGAAAGGTAGGCAGGTATATAGGGCCAGTTATGATAGGTATCCCCCCCCCCCTCAAAAAAAAAAAAAAATACCTTGGCTTTTCAGGCTGTTCCCCCGCCGATAACCTGTCTTCCGGAGCGGGCGGCATGACATCATCACGCCGCCCGCTCCGGGGCACCAGTTCTGACATCTTCTAGGCCCCAAGCCTAGGACCTAGTACAGGCAGCGGCGTGATGACATCATTGCATCACGCTGCTGCCTGCAGTGGGCTAAACGACCGGTATCACTGTATACTGGCCACTTTGTCTCAGCCGCTGCCTGCACCGCGCACGTGGTGGCTGTGAATGCTGTATTGCTGGGTCTATGTGACCCACCGATACAGCGTGTGGCGAGGGGGGCCCAATCCAGCTGCGACCCCTGTAGCTACGCCACTGGCTGGGAATATGCATAAAAAGGAAGATGGCATATGTGCAATATCATATAGAATTGGTGAAAACCACTAATATTCCCAGGGAAATGGGCATAAGAAAACCTAAGTCACATATGGACAATTATTCAGCGACTAATCAATAGAGAATAGTATATGCAAGCCATTCAGAGAATCGGTATAAAAGTAAATAGCTGAGTCTCTTCTATGGGCCAGTTGAAGCTGTGTGTGCAGAACCAAGATCTCTTAAGTAGCCACGTGATCAGAAAAGCCCATGGTAGTGGTTGGCATGGGTCTCCTTTCTGGGAAATCTGCTATAAGGATATGCGGACTGTAAATGTAGCTAAGTAACATTGTTTTTTATTGTTGTTGTTGCCTCAGTTTTCTATTAACTATCATTATCTAGTTTTGTTAGTCTATTGTCATTAGTATACTACTTGTAGTAATTACATTATATATTTTTTGCCAATGTTTCTATGCTGTTCTGTTTTTCTTTGATACATATTTTCTATCTTCCTTACTGAAGTGTACCGTATTTTTCGGACTATAAGGCGCACCGGATTATAAGGCGCATTATCAATGAGCGCCTGGTAAGTCTTCTTGGTTCATATATAAAGCGCAAAGGATTATAAGGCGCGGCACATTAAATGAAACAAAGCTCAGACCGCAAGCCAAGCTTCATTCAACACTTTCACAATAACTCTCAACTTGTAAAGTTGTAACAAAAGTCAATACATGTACATATTTCCGTGCCGTATCTCGAAATACGTGCCACACTTAATGACACTTATTTGAAACTGATTTGCAACTGATTTCGGAACATATTTACGATCGAAAATCAGTTACAAATCAGTTACAAATAAGTGTCACTAAATTAGCTGTAAATACGTTCTGAACAAAACCCACTTGAAGAATTGATTCATATATAAGGCGCATCGGACTATAAGGCCTCGTTCACACGGCTTATTTTGCCGCGGATTGCCGCCGTACTCCGCGCCGGATTTGCGCTGCAGTACGGCGCCAATCCGTCGGAGTAATTACGGTAATCCCTGCTCTCATAGAGAACGTGGATTCCGTCGCCCCTCCCCCCGCTCGGCGAATCCGCCGCGGGGGGAGAAAGTGACATGAACATTATTTACGGCGCGTACGCACTGTAAACAATGCATTGTCTATGGGGCCGGGGAGCGGTGCCCCCGCCGCGCTCCGGCCCCGCCCTTTATTCATGCCGGATTTGTGAGCGCAATCCGGCTCACAAATCCGTCGGGAATAAGCCGTGTGAACACGGCCTAAGGCGCACTTTTTCGATTTCTGTGAAAATCATAGGCTTTTATGTGCGCCTTATAGTCTGAAAAATATGGTATGTTATTTTTAGTGTATAAGGCTATGTTCACACGGCTTAATTGCGGGACGTAATTACGCCCCGCAATTACGCCGCGTGGACGGGGCGGGGCGGGAGCGGGGGAGTAAGCAGGGGGCCGGCACTTCGCCGGCCCATAGACAATCACTGCTAGCGGCGCGTATACGCAGTAGAAAGTGACAGGTGAATTATCTCCCCGCCGGCGGTTCGCTGGGCGGGGGAGAGAGAGTAATCCATAGTTCTCTATGAGAAACTGTGAATTTACCGTAATGAATGGGCCGTTTTCGGCCGTAATGGGTTGCACTTCGGCGCGTAATTACGGACCGAAATACGGCCCATTTTAAGCCGTGTGAACATGCCTTTAAATTCATTATTTAACGCATTATCTGCTCCTGATTATTGAATTACAAATAATAAAATATCATAAAAGAGCCTTCAGGAGTGAGTTAAAATAGATACACTTCCTGATGCAAGTGATCTCAACCGACTAGAATAGACTTAGTGGCAAAAGTGGAAACTGAAAGTAATCAGGATTTTTTTTTTTTTATAAAAAAAATATAGATAGTGATATTTGAAAAAAAAAAAAAAAAAACATAAATGACAAGAATGTTTATAAAATTTGTTTAACTTCAGAATTAAATTGGAACAGCAGATTATCTTCCAAGCTATCTTTACACTACTTTCCACAGAAAAAAAATGCATCATGTAATACACAACAGACATGTGATACCCCAGAATTCTGCTGTACGTTTCTCTTTTTTCCTGACACGAACTTTGCAGCACCTTAGGATGCAGATTAGCCTTGTCCAAAAGAGCTAATCCGCACCCTGGTTCCAGATACGTTTTCTGTACTGAAGAAAGCTGAAATATGTCACAGGTCACTAATTTTTTTTTTACATGAATGGATCAAGTTTGAAATATAGTTTAGAAACAATATATGGTTTTGCACATCAAAAAACTTTTTTTGAAAAAAAACGAGCATAGGTGCACACTGGTGTGGCTGTAATATACATACACATTCCAAAAACAGCAGCCACATTCCAAAAGAGAGGTAACCAAAGAGTGTAGGACCCACCTGCATGGAGGTCCTGTTGAAGTTTCGGAGGTGGCTTAAGCAGTTTTGATCAAAAATATGAACTAAGAAACTCAAAAATTTTTCACGTATCCTAGATAGCAGAAATGCTTTTAAAAAAATTCCTATGTCCCCGTTGATAGTTTCTTCAGTTGATAGTGCGCTACTGTTTTTGGAATGTGTATATTACAGCCGCACCAGTGTGCACCTATGCTCGTTTTTTTCAAAAATGTTTTTTGATGTGCAAAACCATATATTGTTTCTATTTCTGTTTTTTTTTTTGTTGGCACCAATTTTTTCCCTCCTGGATTCTATATAAAAGCAAAGGCATAGAGCTACAGTATGGACCTACAGACCTTAGTAAAATCCATGGTAAAAGAGCACATTAAATACACAACATATTAGACTGCAGTATTTCCCTTGGAAGTAAAAAGTGAGAAACTGTGAGAATTAAGGGAATACTATTGTTTAAAGGGAAACTTCTGATCCAACCTGCACCCACTGTTATAAAGGGGTGTTCCCATCCCAGATCTTTATGACATATCAATAGGATATGCCATAAATGTCTGTTAGGTGCCACAGGTGTGTCCAGCACCTGTCTGGATTCCCTGTGGTCTTGTATTACAGAGAAATAGCTACTGTGTGTGCTGCCTCATGTCTTCATATTGAACCATAATCTCCTAAACCAATTTTTATAGGGGCAAATATCTCTACAATATGGCTGCCAATGGAGCATGGTATTATTATTTTTTTTTTAAATACACAAATTAGCCACGCACAATTGAAGCGGGCACTTGGTCAAACGGTTGTGGCTATAATACAATAAGCAAATTCTCTAAGGACTGATTCACATATGCAACAATCTGCGCTATTTTTTCTGTCTAAACAACAAAGTGGAAAAACGAAGGACCCATTGTAATTGAGTCCACCAGGTGCCATGGGTGTCTGTTGTAGAACAGATCCCTAGCGGTCCATTTTCATCTCTGCAACAGAGGTTCTGTTTGGAACCTCCATCACAGATGTGAACCCAGCCAAACACAAAAATACAGCAGCCCCAGCATTCACCAACACCTAAACAAACACTGAGTTCATGGATCATTTAAAATGCATTACTACTATCCTTTTTCATATGTATTAAAGAGGTATTTAGTGCACATTTTGATCAAATTGTGTATGACCACCTACCATGTAAGATAACCTGGGGCTAAAGAATAGGCAAATCTAAAGATAGAGACCCATAGGTGGATATCTATGTATAATTTTAAAAAATTAAACAAAAATGCTCGTGTGAAATCAATGCCCATATGGGTTCTCGGTGCAAGGGGGAAACATCCAGCTCTAGATGAAATAATTGCCACTTGTTCCAAGAATAGAGTATCCTCCAGCACTCAACATTAGTATCAAAAAGTATTAACACACTTTATTATATAGTCTTCAATAAAATATAGCTAAAAATCAAAAAACACAAGACAGACACATAAAATGTTCACACGTTTCGAGTCTACACACAACGGCTGGTCACAACTAAGAGCCCTTGTGTGTAGGCTCGAAACGCGTGAACATTTTAGGTGTCAGTCTTTTGTGTCTTTTCGTAACTATGTTTTATTGAGCACTAATAATAACAAAGTGTGTTAATTCTTTTTTTATACTAATCTTGAATGCTGGAGGATACTTTATTCTTGGAACAACTGGGTATACATAATTTGATCAAAATGTGCACTAAATATCTCTATTTTATACATGCAAAAAAGATAGCAGTGATGCAGTTCAAATTTTCTATAAATTCTATGATTGTACGGTTTCTGTGCCACACTGGTGTCAGCACCATTTTTTTTGTTGTACAAAAGCAGAGGCAGAGAGCCACAGTATGTGGGCCCATAGAACGTCTATCAGACATTTCCAGCATATCCTTTCAATATGCCACAAATGTCTGGGATGGGAACAACCTTCTAACCTTTCATGGGCATCTTATGAGAGTGGTGCTTCAAACTGGGATATTTATCATTTTATCAGGATATTCTAAACATATCAAATGGTCTTTTCCAGATAAAAGGTGAGAAAGCGGTGTCGTTGGATCTCGTAAGGTTGTTTTGTTGGAGATGAAGGCCTCATACACACTCCATTTTGAACAGTCAGGATACGTCTCTCATTCTAGAGCCTGAGCCGTCTATTGTATCTCATCTGTGTTCTGGATCCACTCCTGGTTTTGGCTTCAAAATACTGATTACAATACACAAGTGTGTACGGAGAGTTGATGATTAGAGATGGGCAAATTTCTCAAAAATTCGATTCGGCGACTTCGCCGAATTTTCCGACACAATTCGTTTCGGTCCGAATTACTTTGGGACGAATCGTGTTAAAAAGCAGCTATTTCCAGGCTGCACAGAACCTCCATGGTGCTGTAGAACGTTGTGCCATGCTTAAATATGCAGAGGGAGCTTGGTTTGGTCTTCATACAATGTTGTGTTTTAGTATGACACGCACATGACTGCCGCCGCTCTTAGAATCGCTTCACTATAAAATTCCCTGGGCACTTAAGAGGGCAAAAGTGACCAAAAAACTGAAGGGGGAATGTAGCCTGATAAAGTCATGCTAGAGAAAGCTGGAAAAAAACAAGCTGTGGGCTCAGGTGGCAACATCAGTGACAGAGTGTGGAGGTGACAGCGGCAGCCACAGCAGCATGAGGTCAGACAGTGGCACAATGACATTCTGGAGGTGGAAAAAACAAGAGTAGGCCACAGAGTGGCACAATGACAGAGAGTGGAGGTGACGGCAGCAGCAGCATGATTTCAGGCAGTGGCACAATGACAGGATGTGGAGGTGACCGCAGCAGCAGCATGAGGTCAGACAGTGGCACAATGACAGGGTGTGGAGGTGACTGCAGCAGCAACAGCATGAGGTCAGACAGTGGCACAATGACAGAGTGTGGAGGTGGGTGGCAATACCAGTCCCTGGTAAAGATGGTTGGTGGCAGATGGAGAAACTGTCAGCAGATGTGTGGCATCAGGCGGGCGGTGGCATCAGAATAGTGGCTGAGGCAGGTAGTTTGAACCCAGACTCATTTCTCACAGTTTGGGTGAGGCATCATGGCTGATGTAATCTGACGCCTAAGGCATTGGTGTGTGGAAATCCTGGCCGATCCACGCCTGATTCATCTTGACAAAGGTCAGTCGTTCCACATTTCCCGTGGACAAGCGGGTTCTCCTTGGGGTAACGATGGCCCCCGCCGCACTGAACACCCACTCTGATGCCACACTACTGGCCGGGCAGGACAGCTTCTCCACTGCAAACTCGGCAAGTTGCGGCCACACATCCAGTTTGGCTGCCCAGTAGTCCAGCGGATCTTCTAACTGAGGTGGCAGAGTGCTGTCTAAGTAGGCCACCACCTGTTGGTTCAGGGACTGCTCCAGGTCCTACTGCTGCTGCTGGCGACTACCCTCCTCACTAGGCGGGTGAAGGAAGCTGCTCATCAGTGACTCCAGACTTAGGTTGCTGCTGATGGAGCTGGTACTCAGTGACCATGTGAACCTTGTTATTTATGAGTGACTCATAAATCCCTTGCTGTGCTGCGACCTGGGCCTGCTCCAGGAATGTTTGTGCCACTGCCACTCGCAGGTGAAGAGCCTGCCACCTCTCTGTCTGACATACTGTTTGTTCAAAAATGTACAGACACTGTTTGATGAAGATAGCTGCATATGATAAATACACACCCTGTATTTGACTCCAAATTAACCCACTAAAAAGCTTGGGTAACCCTTGGATATAAATTGCGCTCCACAAATGGGCAGGAAAAATTGACTTGTATGTGCCGTTTAAAACCTCTGTGTATTTTACTGAATATAAAAGTACAAACAGGCTTAATTAACCTTCGGATATGAATTATGCTACAGAATTTCTTCTTTGGCGGTGAAAAACGTTTCTTTTACTGAATACAACTGCAAACAAATACTTAGTTAACCCTTGGATGTAAATTGCGCAAAAGAAATGTGCTGCCAACAATTACCAGCTTTGTAGTGTTTTAAAACGGCGTGTATTTTACGGAATACAACAACAGAAAAACTTGTAATTAACTTTCGGATATGAATTATGCTACAGGCAAAATTTCTTCTTCAGCGGTGAAAAAGAACGTTTCTTTTAGTGACCACAACAGCAGAACAACGCTTAATTAACCCCTGGATCTAAATTGCGCAAAATAAATGAGCGAGCAAAAATTAAGTGGTATTTGGATTGAAAAAACGCTGTTTCTTTAACTGAATACAACAGCAACAGGCTTAGTTAACCCTTGGATATTCAATGTGCTCAAGAACTGAGCAGATAGCATTAAAATGCATATGCAGCTGAATTGGACGCACACTGGACTTCAGTTCCAAAACCCCACAAAATCAGAATTAGAATGTAAGAGAAGCAGTCTCTGAGAAAAGATGAGACACCCCCCAAAAATCACTGTATAAAAATGAGTTCTTTAGTATGAGATATCATTAGCAGCCGCGGCAGCACCTTTCCTGATCAGTACAGTGAGAGGAGTGTGAGCTCCCAGCGTCGCGCCCGGACTTATATAGTGCGGTGACGTCACAGAATCCCGCCGGTCTCTGATTGGCTTCATCTCTGCACATGTCATGCAGGCTATGCCCTTCTTCCTCCCAGAGTGCTTTGCCCCATGTAACGCCATGTGCTCGCAGCCATTTTATCAATGAAAAGCACACTTCGTTCCCGCGAATCCCCCCAAACTTTGACTTCATTCAGAATCGAAGTTATCCTGAAATTCTAACAGAATTCCACTTCGTTAGAATCACTTCGCCCATCTCTATTGATGATCATCAAGTGAAAATTCCTCAAATCTATAACGTGATTGTCATGAGTAGAGGTTTTTGCATTCCAATCTCTACATTTATCAGCAGTACAACCCTATTTTTTAAAAACAAATTTAATCATAGCACCAATGTACTTTGAAAATGAAAGAAAAAAATTAGAACATGAAGATTTTGAATTTTGAAAAAGACAATGATGTTTGTGAACTTTGGCTTTTCATCAACAATAAATGCTCATTTTCTCATTGATCGGTTTGTATTCTCATGTGGCTAGATTCACACCATTTTCTGACATGTATTTTGGTGTGTGAAATGCGTATATTATGTGGATTTTGCGTATCAAAACACTCAGCTAAAGTGTCCTATTGTTTTCTATGTAAACACACACCACTGGGCACATAATGTGAACAGTTACAACGTGCACCGCCTAAAAAAATGAAGTGCTTGTCACGTCTTGGTGTGAAACTTACATTTTATTTAGCGTCCTTTGTACACGAATCTAGCCCAGTGCTCATTTTCAGGGTAGCTGTCTTCTAAACTATCAGCTTTGAACAGTTTAGTATAGCAAAGTAATACACTAAAATAAAATCTACTATCTACCAGACTAAAATATACTAAAAAAACTGTTTTAGCCTTCTCATTTCTAAGAATCGGAAATGCATCATCAGTGCATACAGCTATAGAGAGCTGAGGAGAGCAAGGAAACTGATCCGTAGACACAAACTGCCGATGAGCAGGTGACAAAATGTAATTCCAGGATTGAGGACGAGTGACATTTTAGAAGGGCGACAACTCGCCTTTGTTAACAAACATTGAGGCCAACAGTGCACAGACCAAACCTGACTGGAATAGCTCTTCGCCATTCTCACAATACTTCAATGCATCGCCACGTGTCTTACCAGCTGATCTCCACTGATGGTAGAATACTTACACAGAAGTCTCCCAAGCGAACCTCAAAGAGCCGTCTCAAAGTCTTCTTCTCACGCCCCCGCTGATCAGCTGAGTTGCTATTACTAGCAGAACCCACATACGGTTACCCATATAAACAAATGACCATGTAATACATAGACGTTCAAGTTTCACAAGAGATTCTCTCATTCAGATTTATAGAGGTCTTCCAAGTTTTCCCTCATATGGTATACAAAAAAGGGAAGTCTTCATAAAATAGCCCCTTAACAAAACCTATGAACCAGAAATGCAAAAGGAGCCCCCCGCCTTCCTTATATTGTAGACCCGGATAATAACATGATGGTGGAAAGGTAAGGAAATGTGATGGTTGAAGATCTGAGTCAAAGTGTCTCCACAATTCCAACCTCTGCTTGAAGGTCAGTTAAGTGGGTGTTTTGGGGGCCTAACATTGCTCGTTTGTCCATTGGGTTATGAGTAAAAAAAAGAAACTAAGGGCCACATGTATGAAATGGTTTTGGTCTAAAACTCACTTTTTTCCCCATAGAAACCAAAAAAGTGAGTTTTAGACCAAAACCATTTCATACATGTGGCCATAAGACTCATACTTACCTCCAGTTCACTCCCAGCTGCTGGTCCATTCATCGCAGGCGAAGCAGTGAACTGTCTTCATTAGCGTGACAGCCGCAACCAATTACAGGCCACACAGGTCACGTGACCTGTGGCTTGTGATTGGCTGGAGCTGTCACGTGAATGATGAACGTTCATGGCTTCAGCCTGGATGAATGGACCGGCAGTGAACGGGAGCTTCCGGGAGGTGAGTATGGGTCTTACGTTTCCATTTTTACTCATACCTCGACGCACAAACGAGAAATGTTAGGGCCCGGAACACCCCTTTAAAGGGGTTTTGCCACCATGTAATGTTGATGTGGGATCCTCCAAAATGGGTATGTATTCACTTTTCTAAAAATATGTGATTACAAAAAGTGAAGACTCTGAGCGCTACAGCATTTCTCAATCCCTCTTAGTTACCTGAAAGCTTCCACTAGACACGACCGAGGAGCTGACAGGCCGCGCTTGCGTGAAACACTTCTTTCCCGATGACAGGGAAAATGAATGAGCTTTTAAGGGACAGGGAAGAAAGTGCAGTGCATGAGTCTGTGTCTTGCTGTATAGATAATCCACTGTTGTAAAGTTATTATTTGAGTTAAGTTATTATTCATCACTCCTTGCTCCCCCCCTCCCTCTCTCCCCTGCAGCCTTCAGGACTCAGCATGATTTGTTTATATTCTACTCCCGTGCTGATAAGAGGCAAGTAACTGCCGTCCTGGCAAATCCCCTTTAAGGACTGACACTAAGGCACAATGGGCAATACAGGTGCTGAAGCTACCATACAATTCCCGGGAATATTGTTCATGGGTCCTAGTTGCATTAATAGAACTTGCACACAATAGTTTGGAGCATTTCTTGGCATGTGTACCACCCAGCAAGCACTAAGCCTGGCTTCAGAGCGGGCAGGAGACCAAATAATGTGGAGCCATAACTTCTTGCTGTCATTGAATTCACCATTATTCTTCATATTAATTCACAGTGTACATTATGCTTTTTAAAATCACTTTAGGCAACAATAGTCCTTTGCCGAAAGAAAAATAAACATAAAAATCCAATGAAATCCATCATAAAAATTCTGAAACATGAGTAATTAAAGAGAACCTGTCACATAGATTATGCCTCCCTTGCTGAGGACAGTATAAACTAGCGTCAGACCTGCTGTTTCCAGCGCGGTGTCCCTTATTCTGTAAGATGCTGTAGTTTTAGAGCATTTAGTGCTCAAATCTGTAGTTTACAGCCAGAGGAGTCATGAAAAGTCAGTTTTTTTCAAACCCCGCCCACCTGAGGCTAGCCCCGCCCACCTCAACTGATAAACATATTACTTTGAATAGGTAGAACCATGTGAATAACTGTCAGTGGGCGGGGCTAGCCTTCGGTGGGCGGGGCTAACATCTACTCATGAATAAGATTTGAGCATTAAATACATGAAAACTCCAGCATCTTACAGAATAAGGGGCACAGCGCTGGAAGCAGTATGTCTGACACTAGCTTGTGCTGTCCTCAGCAAGGGGGGCACAATCTATGTGACAGGTTCTCTTTAAAAGGCAACCAGCATTGTCCAATGTAACTTTACTGTCAAACTCTAAAATACAAATCCAGGGAACTTTACCTTCTACTCAAATTCGGTGTCACACTTTTTGTGAAGAACAAAGCAACCTCTTGTCTCAAATGGCACAAACTTCCATTAGAAAAGCAAATGTGCTACAGCGGCGCACACCATCGTTGAGTAATCAGTTTAATACTATACATTCACAATGAGGTATTGAACCTGTGTAATATCCTTTGTCAACAACTGTGAATAATCTAAAGTCCAAGTGTCCAGTCCATCAGTACAGTTCATTAAAGTCACTATAGGTTGGGAGTCTTCATATGACAACAGCCACAGGCAGTGCTATGCTTAACATACTAGCTCCTGTGGGGTACTCCCTGTATGCAGTTGTTAATACCTTCCAAAAAAGTCATCAGTTGAAGGACATTTGGTGACCCTTCAAAAGGTTCCTGTCGAGTCTAATCTTACAGAGGAGCTACTTTGGTACAAATTGCTAAAAAAAACAAAACCCTAAAGCTGTCTTAGAAAGGTATTGAATCACACAGGGCACTGTGCTTTGGAGGCTTATGCTGACCCATGTACAACACTTAATGGGGTTGTATCATTTCCTTAAATGGTCTTCAGAATAAGGGGACAGTGAAAACAAGCAACTTTGCAATTGGATGCCATTTGCAAAGCTGTCTTGTTTTCACAGTCTGCTTTATCTTCGTTTTGTGTAAACTGAGTTCCCCAGTGACGGTCGGATCCCACCTTCTTGAATTTCATTGGCTGACGGCTCTACTAATTTACATTCTGTTGGGCCCCCGGTCGTATTCACAGGAGCATGCATTCCTGCCTCTCTCACTCAGAATAAGGGGCCAGCAACAATTTCACTCTATACAGTCACCAGCTCCTCAGTGACACTGAAGCTGCTTCTATAATCAGAAAACAGCAGAATTGTGCCTCGGTGCCTAATGCTCCTGCATAGAAGGGAGACGGATCTGTGCTCTGGTGGAGTTCATCGAAGACTGGATTCAACTGTAACAATCCTCCAGCTGTGAGAGGAGAAGAGATCAGTGCTCCGAGTTCATAGAAGGCGGTCTAGACTGAATGCAGGGCTGTGGTATGTAAACAGCTCTTACAAAATAAGACTGCATAGGGAGAGGACAGTGACATGTGGAGGGGGAGGTTGAACACACTGACTTGGGAGAGAGCATGAACAGTGAAGGTGGAGGATGATTTCATCCCCCTTCTGTTAAGAAACACCCAGCTGGTAGGGGAATAAATGCCCCTGGATTTCAGGAACTGAGAAAATCAAGCTACAAGAGAACAGCCGAACTGATGAACTGATACATCCCCTTTAAGGTGCCTACAATGGGCATGGGAGCATCACAACTGGATCAACGTCCTGATCTGAAGAATCACATTTTCTTTTATATCATGTCCAGATCATTTACATGGTGAAGAGATGGCACCAGCATACACTATGGGTAGAAGGTAAGCTGACAGAAGCATAATTATGCTCAAGGCAATGTTCTGTTGGAAAACCAAATGTCATAACTTCATTACTGTGACATGCACCACCTCCAAAAACACTGTTACAGACCAACTCCAGCCTTCCATGGCAAAGGTTTTCAATAACGGCAGTGGCCTCTTTCAGCAGGAGAATGCTTCTGCCACACTGCAAAAATTGGTAAGAAATGGTCTGGGGATATTACAATAAGATCAAGGTGTTAACTTGGTGTCGAAAGTCCCCAGATCCAATCCAATCCCGCATCTATGGGGTGTGTTAGAGAAGTCTTATCTATGGAGGCCACATGTCACAATTCACAGATCAAAGGATCTGCTGCTAAAGTCTTGGTACCACATACCATAAGACACCTTCAAAGGATCAGAACTGTGTTGGCAACAAAGGGAGCCCACATAGTATTAGGTTTTAGTGTTCTGGCACGATGCATTTGTTTATTTGCAAGCTTAGCTTTGGCAAGTTGCCCTAACTTCTACTGTTAAATGGAATGTGTCATCAAAAAATGACTTATTGTTTAACTCATGTTTTTATGTTTTTTTTTCCAAAATATTTTCAACTTTTCCAAGAATTTTTTTTTAACAAACATTTATAACAGGGAAGAGAGGAGAAGGGTAGGGATGGGAAGGCGAGGAAGAGGAGGTATGGATAACAAGAAGCTTAATGAAATGTGGCAGCAGGTAGCTTCGAGAACCTACAATATCGGGACATGTCATCTACTCAGGTCAAGCAAAAGGATAAAGAATCTTATAACTTTTGGTGAATAAGATAACTGAGCAGCAACTGTTCTTTGGTTTGTCAACAGTATTCCAACTTGAGTGTGGACTGCAAAAATTATTTCTTGTTGTTCTCACCATTGGTGCGGCCTGATAGGCAGAGGGGAAGAGAGGGAGAAAGAAAGAGAAAAAAAAAAAGGAGGAAAGAGAAGGGGGGGTTGTTGCTGTGGACACGTGGAACATACACCATCCCGTCGGCTGAAAAACACCACCAGCTTTGAACCTTACGTTAAATGACTCGCTATCACACCATCCTCTCGAACCCATCTCCTGATGAGGTCCCAACACATAGATACATGACTAAATGGGAATCTTACCTAGGTAGAGACATTCCATACCCGACATGGCAGGCCATATGGAGGGCTACAGCTAAGTCTTCAATCTGCACCACATATAGGGAAAACTTATATAAAATACTGCTCTTCTGGTACCATACTCCTGAAGTTCTACATAAGTGGAACCCACGGCTCCCACAGACCTGTGGTGTCATTCCTCTATCGGGACACTTCCCCACATTTTTTGGGATTGCCCAATGGTTCAGGACTTCTGGTCACAGGTGCAGGATCTCCTGCACAGTGTCTTGGTGGTGAGGGTTCCCCTTGTCCCTCTGACCTACTTGTTAAGCGGCCCGGTACAGGGTCTCCCTAAGATCGACTCTACCTTAATGCTATATATCCTGACGGCGGCCAGGTGCCTGATCTCGGGGAGGTGGCAGACCACGCCACCAAGTGCAGAGGACCTCTGTCAAAGAGTTGCAGAAATAACGAGAATGGAATATCTGACGGCCTCCCTTCATGATAGACTAGATTTGTTTGAGAAGACGTGGTTTGCCTGGGATGTTTATCGAACTATGAACCCCGCATAACATGTATTAGGCATTATTGAAGCACCTCCCCCTACAACCCACCACCCTACCCCGACCCTTCTTCCCTTTGTCTGTAAGGTCACTTGTCTCTGTGTTCTAGATTTCTCATACTGTTAAGACTTAAATGTTGAATTTATTGATATAAAGTTTAAACATCTACACCTAATGTCATAATTTTTTCTTTAAAACCCTCAAGATTTCCAAATACCGCGTTTGTAGCTTGATCATTATATGTTACTTCACTGGACGATTTATCTCAGGCTTGTATGCTGAAGATTTCTTGTAGTGTTTACATGTGTACAATGTCTTTTCTACTTAATGTTGAAAACTTAATAAAAAATTTCAATTTAAAAAAAAACAAAAAAAAAACTCACTATCTGCCGATACTTTAGCCCAGGCATCCTAAAACTGCGGCCCTCCAGCTTTTGGGAAACTACAACTCCCATCCATTTATAATTTTATAACAGGGGGCATGATGGGAGTTGTAGTTTCCAACACTGGGGCCCATTTTGAGGATGCCTTTTTTAGCCTGAAAATTGGGCCTCAATCGACTTTTCCCAAAAACCCCAGTCATGCTGCAAAAGAAACCTAAGCGTCTGTCACCCATTTGGAAGGAAACTTTTAGGGGTTGCCAGGAAAAGGAAAATGTTTACCCCTGTCTCTTTTTGGGGGATGTTTCCCCACTCAATCCACCGAAAAAGGGAAATTTTGCTTTTCTAGAAAAAATGCGTAGAGAAGGAATCGGGGCCTTTCATGTTTTTATGTTAAACAATTTTTTGGATTTTTTTTTTTAATTTTCCATAACACTTTCAATTTTTTTTTTAAAAATTTTTAAGGGGTTTTTCCCATGAATAGTTCCTTATTTATCTGCTCAGGAGAAAAGGGATTAACTCAGATCGAGTCACGGGGGAGAGGGAGGTGAGCAAGAGCGAGGGGCATCTGCAAATTTTTTATAAATAATTACATTACAACCCAGTGGATTCTCTAACAAAACCCAGCTTCATAACTGCATTTTTTTCCCCAGCCCTTCAGTTCCCCGTCATAGATAAGAAGTCAGAAAACCAACCCCGGGCCAGATCACTCTGTCAGTGCCCCCGGTCGTGTTAAGAAAAAACTGGGGAAACTAAGGGGACGGCAATGCTGTAGCTCTCAGAGGCTTCACTTTTTGAAACACATATAAAAAAGTGTTTTAAAATACCCTTTTGGGCCCCCATGTCAAAATTACATCGGGGAAAAAACCCCTCTAAGGCCTGTATTTTTCACTTTGGACTAGTCCTAATAATTTGACCCCCCCTTTTGTAGAGAATTTTCAGTAGTCTGCCTTATGGGTGGTGTCAAAACAGGATCCACCAGTGACAATGGGAGATGTCACAGCTTCCCCTCTCCCTGCCACTGATTTTTCCCAGTCAAGCGTGCCTGGGAAACTCTCCTGTAAAATCAAGGGGACGAAAAAGTCTTAAAGCTCCTTGTGCATGAAGCTGGAAAAGTATCTTCAAAATGTGTTAAAAAGCTCGGGGAAGTTGGCTGCCCCCATATTATATACAGAAATAATTGAAAAACCCAAATCGGAAAATAAAAGGGCTAAGAAGAAAAGAAAGGGACAGGTTCTTGCTTTTTTTAAGTTAAAAAAAAAATTGGCAACAGATTCCATTTAAGGATAGCTCGACAAAATTTTTTTAAAGCAACCAAAGGGGCTGTTAAATTTAAAGTGATTGTCCACCTTTCGATGTAGTTCATCACAGCAATTGATTTGTAGACTCTGCACTCTTAAAACCACCCCAGGACTATGGGGACCGTTTTCTCCCCTCAAAAAATAAACCATTTTCCTTTTCCCCCCCCCTGTGCTGAGGTGTGATATTTCCCTATGATAGAACCGGGCTATTTGTGTAACGAATTGTAACAATCTTAATTTAAAAGGAAAAGGCGGTAGAGTTTATTTGTATCGTTATTGACCACAATTTGTCCTAAACTGTAGTTGTGCTTTATAAGGGGTTTTCTTCCCATCTCAGACGCTGCAACAACTCTGGTGCAATAGTGTTTCTATATGTTTTATGCAATTGATTGATGGTTTTAATAGATGTTTTGAACATGTATTTTATCTAGTGCCTATTTAAGTAGCATGGAGTTCAATCTGCGCACGCTAGAGAAAGAGGGTGTGTAGCCCTTGAAACGTTGCACGCAGGTGTGCGCCCAGCCACCTGTCACTCAGCAGCTCCTCGCGGCACGGGTGGTGTGCGGTTTGGGGCAAGGTTTTCCCCCATACAAATTAATAGGCAGGGCAAAAAAACGCGCCGAGAATCACGGCACAAACGCGCACCAACCGCGCCCAAACCCTGGCCCCCGGGGGCACCGCGCTAAAACTCGCTGTCGAATTGACAGGGAATTCTAAACCCGCGGCCAAAACCACGGCGGTAATTCAACCCTAAAAGCGTAATGAACTGGGGGCGTTTGGGGCGCGATTTGGATGAGGTTTTGGCGCCGAAACCCGCGGCCAAATCCGCCGTGTGAACATGCCCTGTCAACATATGATTCACACTCATGAGAATATTATTAATCTTGTCTATCCTTCACTACAAGCTCAGGAAGAAGAAGGACATGTTCAACTGATCAAGTGATGGGATATTGCTAGAATCACTTGATGATCACTGGGGGTCCAACCTTTAGGACCACCGATGATCCAGAGTAGGAATGCTCTGCAGCACCTTCAGAAGTTTTCTGGGTGAACTTCAACCTGTCCCATTCACTTGTATGGAGCAGTGCAGGAAAAAAAGTGAACGAGTACTGCTGCGCCTTCCTTCTCAGGATTGATGAGAGTCCCGGAGGTCAGACACCCACTGGTCATGAGTGGTGGCCTCCCCTGAGCAATATGTCAGCACTTTGAGATCTGTTGGAGGGCTTTATTAATGACTGGTGGACAGTTAAGGGGATAGCGCCCATATGCATTAGGGAATAAGTACTTACTAATAACTGGATATTCAGTAGGACATTCTTAAAAGTGATGGATTGTACGGAGTTAAAGATTTATCATCACATTTCCTGGGTATAAAATGAATATTAAAAATGAAGACTCATCTACAGAAACCAACTTCACAAAATCCTACAAAGTCCTTTTTCCACGTAGTTAAGTCAAAACTGTCCTCCCCCTTACATCACTATCTCATCTACATTCTAAACTATGGCGCCATTCTCTGTTCCTCCACCACGTAGCCTGCGAACATCCTCTAAACCTAGTAAGTGTGGAGGGCTATGGCTAGGAGCACACTGGTCATACATGTTATAAAAGAGTACTAGAGAATACCGAGAAACCGCCTACTTCCTTTACTCTTGAGATATATAGGAACTTTTAAGAAAATAACCATCCGTCTAATAAGAGCCATGTACAGGGTTTAACGTCCACCAGTCCTGGATCTACACGGTACATTGTTCTTAATAAAGAGAGAAAGTCAAAGCTGTATTGCAGCCCAGTTGGAATGGCGACACCATCGCACTAGGGTTGGCCACCGGGTAGGAGAACACTATAGACAATACTCTTTCTAAACGTGGACTTTTTGATGGGCAACAAGGTGGGAGCTGTGAGTAAATGTTTTTGAACATGTGACGCAAGAATAAGGCTTCTCCCCTGAATGTGCCCTCTGATGAATGACCAGATTGGAGCGGTGAGTGAAGCTTTTCCCACAGTCAGTACAGACATAGGGTCTTTCTCCTGTATGAACCCTTTGGTGGGTCACCAGGTTCGAGCTGATGCTGAATTTTTTCCCACACTCTCCACATTTGTAGGGTCTTTCGCCTGTGTGCACCCTTTGATGGGTCACAGCATTGGAGCTGGTACTGAAGCTCTTCCCACATTCCATACACATATAGGGCCGGGAGCCTGTGTGGACTCTGAAGTGGGTGACAAGGTTGGATTTTTGGGCAAAACTCTTCTGACATATGGCACATGCATATGGTTTGGTTTTCTCAAAGCCCTGCTCTTGGAGGTCACAAACGGAAGAATCCTCTTCCTTTTTCACTTTGGCCGATGATTGCTTTGTCTGACCATTCTGTTGGCTTCTGAATGACGTACGACCTTGAGGTTCTTTCACTTTACACGGAGGCTTGCGCGTCGCCTTGTGATCCTTCGTCTTTTTGTTGTCGGATGGATGATTGGTGGTTCTATTGGATTTGGACCCTTTGGATGAACTTCTCATCTTCTTCGATTTGGACTTGCCCCAGTCCTTTTTGGTCCCATAATCGGAGGTTTCCATTTTTATGACCTGTGAGAACGAAAGATCTAAGGTCACCCAGCTCATGCCGAGAACAGGAGATGGAAAGGTAAAAGACAAAAATGAAATGATAAATACAATTAGGTTGATGACACTTGTTATTCAAAATCTGTGGTGGTATAGAGATGGAAGACACGGCATTAGCCACAGGCCACAACAGGGAACCTAGGTGCACTGAGACCTTCAAAGTTTTCATAAATACAACATATTTATGCTGGTCAATTGGAAGAATTTGTGAAGAGAGTCTTAGGATGTGTCCTCCCTGTCAAAACAACAGAATCTGACAGACCCCATTATAGGTCACCACCAGCGTCTATGATGTTACACATCTGGTAATGCTGTGGTTTCCATTGAAGAAACCATATGAGTAATGTGAACGTCGCCTAAGACCCTGCTCACATCATGTTTGGTGTACGCACTGGGAAAGCTCTACCTGTAGGATGAATATATTGAAAAGGACTCTACGGACTTTATATTGAGTGTGTATATTTGATATGTATATTTTGGGACTACAGTACACTTCCATACCCCTTATATACATCAAAGCAGTAACGTGGCACAGGGCCGTGGTATGCGGGAGTATTACACATGTAAAATTACAAAGCTAAGTGTTTATGCTGGATCATGAAGAGCACAGGGTGCCCATGATAGGGAGCTGTAGGGGCTCTGCATGCCGCTGCCGGACAGGCTCCATACACATGGCTTAGTGTTACTGCTGGATCATGAAGAGCACAGGGGGCCCATGATAGGGAGCTGTAGGGGCTCTGCATGCCGCTGCCGGACAGGCTCCATACACATGGCTTAGTGTTACTGCTGGATCATGAAGAGCACAGGGGCCCATGATAGGGAGCTGTAGGGGCTCTGCATGCCGCTGCCGGACAGGCTCCATACACATGGCTTAGTGTTACTGCTGGATCATGAAGAGCACAGAGTGTCCATGATAGGGAGCTGTAGGGGCTCTGCATGCCGCTGCCGGACAGGCTCCATACACATAGACAGATGCGTCTATGGGGGAATCTGCAGATCAGGTGCAACAACCTCATACAAATGTCAATTTTAAAGGGACTCAATTTTTCAATTTTAGAGGGATATAGAAAACGGTTTTTAAAGGGATTGTCTCTCAAAATGCGGACGGTGAACAGCGGCGTCTGCCAAGCAATTCCCCAGCAGAGGTGTCTACAGGGGGATGCTGGATGACATGACTGCCAGCACCATAGCTCTCCATTCTGGTGGAGGACACAGCTAGGTTCCCCATTAGGGCATGTCCCCACGGCGCGGGTTTTCGGCCGGTTTTTCAGCCGGTTTGCGGTTTTTCAGACCTCCTGAAAAACCAGCCGAAAATGAGCACAATCATGCTCTATGGAAA
Organism: Phyllomedusa bahiana; assembly: GCA_025379985.1. Classification (NCBI taxonomy): domain Eukaryota; kingdom Metazoa; phylum Chordata; class Amphibia; order Anura; family Hylidae; genus Phyllomedusa; species Phyllomedusa bahiana. The sequence continues at coordinate 93,809 of JAODAL010002215.1, read as the reverse complement.
ACCCGTGCAGCAGTCCCCATTACATAGGGTTTTCCGCCGCGGGCCGCCCGAAAGACATTGAGCCTGTTCATTCTTCTGTCCGGTTTCCGGATGGAATATGAACACCTCAATGGGAGGGGGAGGGCTCTTCCTGTCACGAGGAAAAAGCCGTCCCCCCCCAAGGGGCCGTGGGGGGGCCCCGCAAAACCAGACAAATACCCGGGCCAAAACCCGTCCTTTTTTTGCCCCTGTGCCGGGGGGAAATGGGGCCCTTGAGTGTATGAGGGGGGGTGGGCTTTTTGGAGTCCTTACTCTCCTGGGGTAAACAGGGGTTCCCTCAAAAGTCCAGAGGGAAAATTCTCCCCTCTCATTATTTCCCCCCTCAGCCATTGACCCCCATCCATCCCATTTTCACAATGACTGCGTCACCCAATCACAACCATCAAATATTGGGGGACGTGTTTTAAACAAACAATTTTCATTATTTCGGGTTATTGAGACCCTTTTTAAAACCGCCACCCCCAACCCGCAACTGACCACACCACAGTCCAAGCTGCAAAACTCCATCTCCCAGAATGCCCTGCTGGCTTGTGGGGGGACAGGGCATCCCTGGGACATTTTAGTTCACAACAGCAGGAGCTCTAGAGCCTGCACTGTCCCTGCAGTTGGGGACAGACAGAAAGGAGGAGCCCGCGGGGGAAAAAGGTAAAAATGAAAGCGCAGCCCGGCTTTCCCCTTCATGCCCCTGTGTCCACCTCCAGGAGGACAATCCTACCTGCCGCCAGGAACCAGCCTTTTGTGTATGCGCTCACATAGCAGGAGGGCTCAAGCTGCCAATTACAAGGCTGGCCGCGCAACGCATTCTGGGACGTGTAGTTTTCGCTTTACAGAACCTCAAGGCTCAGGACTACAACTCCCAGACGCCCAAGGAAAACGAAAGAGGGTCACCCCATAGCCCGCCAATTTAGGAGCGCCCCCTCCCCTTTTTTTAAACCCTTAGCTTCCCCTTTCCCCCCTGCCCCTTTGTGGGGGAAAATGAATTTTCCTGCCGGCAGGAGGAACAGCTGGAGGGCAGTAATGGGAGAGAGCGCTCCGGGGCTGGGACCAACCCCCCCCCCCCCCCCCCCCCCCCCTGGGAAGGGGCCCCGGGAAACCCTGGAGACAGGAGGAAAAAAGGGCCCGGAGCCAAAGGGCCAGGAGGGGCAAGGGTTACACAGGGCCCGGAGCTAAGGAGATATTTGGGGGTAACAACAGGGTGGAGATAGGGGAACTATTTTCACGGGCCCGGAGCCAGGGGGAAAAGGGGGCTGGGTTACACAAAGGGGCCTGGGGGCTTTGGGGATAGGAGGGGCTGATTCACACAGGGCCTGGAGCTATTTAAAAGGAGGGCCCGATTTACACAGGGGCCCGGAGCCCCTGGAATAGGAGGAAATGGGTCACAAGGGCCTGGGGTATGGAGATAGGAAGGGCTGATTTACCAGGGGGCCCGGGTATGGAGGGTAGGAGGAATGATTACCCAAGGGGGGGAAGGGTAAGGAAAATGGAGGGCTGTTAACGGGCCCGGAGCCATGGAGATAGGAGGGCTGATCACAAAAAGGGCCCCGGGGCTTTGGGGATAGGGGACACCGGGCCTGGAAACTATGGAGATAGGAGGGGTGACACACAGGGCCTGGAACCATGGAGAAAGGAGGATTTATTACACAGGGCCTGGAAACTATGGAGATAGGAGGACTGATTACACAGGGCCTGGGGGCCATGGAGATAGGAAGGGGTTTATTACACGGGCCTGGGGCTTTTGGAGATAGAAAGGGCTGATTAAAACAGGGCCTGGGGCTATTTGGGGATAGGAGGAAATGATTACACAGGGCCTGGAGCCATGGAGATAGGGGGATGATCCCCCAAAGGGCCCGGAGCTTTTTTGGGGATAGGAGGATGAATTCACAGGGCCCGAGGGTAAGGAGATAGGAGGACTGATTACACAGGCCCGGGGGAAACCCGGAAAAAAGGGGGCAGGGTTACACAGGGGCCCGGGGGCTATGGAGATAGGAGGTTTTTTAAAACAAAGGGGCCCGGAGTTTTGGGATAGGAAGAAAGATTACCGGGCCGGAACCATGGGAGATAGGAGGACTGATTACAAGGGCCTGGAGAAAAGGAGGGCTGTATTTCACAGGGGGTGGAGCTAAGGAGGGTTTTTTGGGGGTGATTACACGGGCCCTTTGGAAATATGGAGAAGGAAGAAAATTTATTTTCACAGGGGTGGAAAACCCTGGAGAAAAGGAGGACTGATTACACAGGGGCCCGGAGCCCTGGAGATAGGGGGATGATCCCCAAAAGGGCCTGAGCTATGGGGAAAAGGGGACGATGCACAGGGCCTGGGCTATGGAGATAGGAGGGGATTTCACAGGGGGCCAGAGTAGGAGGACTGAAAAAAACAGGGCCTGGAACCATGGAATAGGAGGGGGGATTTAAAAACAGGCCTGGGGATAGGGGGAACCCGATTACACCCGGGCCGGGCTTTTGGAGAAAGGAGGGGGTGATTAAAACAAGGGGCCCGGAGCCATGTAGAAAAGGAACGATTTCACAGGGCCTGGAGCTAAGGAGAAAGGGGGGCTTTTTACACAGGGGCCCGGAAACTATGGAGGGTAGGATAGATTAAAAGGGGCCCGGAAACTTTGGGGTAGGAGGGTGATTACACACGGGCCCGGAGCCCTGGAGATAGGAGGAAAGGGTTTAAAAGGGGCCCGGAACCCTGGGATAGGAGGGCTGATTTCAAGGGCCCCGGGGGGGGAAACCCTGGGAATAGGGGGGACCCGATTAAAAAAGGGCCCCGGGCTATGGAGAAGGAGGGTGATTACACGGGCCTGGAAACCCTGGAATGGAGGACTGATCCACAGGGCCTGAGCTATGGGGGATAGGGGGGAAAGGGGCCGGAGCTAGGAGATAGGAGGGCGATCACACGGGTGGGGCTATGGAAATAGGAGGGCTGAATTTCACAGGGGCCCGGAGCTAAAGGAGATAGGAAGGGGTGATTTCACAGGGCCTGGACTTATTGGGGATAGGGGGGACGAATTTCACAAAGGGGTTTGGGGCTTGGAGATAGGGGACTGATCACACAGGGCCCGGAGGCCCTGGGGATAGGAGGACTGATTTTTCAGGGCCTGGAGCCCTGGGATAGGAGGACTTTAAAACCCCAGGGCCGGGCTAAAGGAGATAGGGATGATTCCAGGGCCTGGGGCTATGGAAAAAAGGAGGGGCTGATTACACGGGCCCGGGAAACCATGGAGATAGGGGGGACCCGATCCCACACAGGGCCTGGGGCTAAAGGTAAGGAAGATGATTACACAGGGCCTGGAGGGTAGGAGGAAAAGATCACCCCAGGGCCTGGAACCGGAGAAAGGAGGAACCCGATTACACAGGCCTGGGCTTTTGGGGGATAGGAGGACTGGTTTCACCCGGGCCTGGAGCTATGGAATAGGGGGATGAATTTCCCCAGGGCCCCGGAGCCCCTGGAGATAGGAGGACTGATTACACAGGGCCTGGAGGGAGATAGGAGGACTGATCACACAGGGCCTGGAGCCATGGAGATAGGAGGACTGATTACACAGGGCCTGGAGCCATGGAGATAGGAGGACTGATTACACAGGGCCTGGAGATAGGAGGGAGATGACCCACAGGTCCTGGAGATAGGAGGACTGATTACACAGGGCCTGGAGCTATGGAGATAGGAGGACTGATTACACAGGGCCTGGAACCATGGAGATAGGAGGACTGATTACACAGGGCCTGGAGCTATGGAGATAGGAGGACTGATTACACAGGGCCTGGAGCTATGGAGATAGGAGGACTGATTACACAGGGCCTGGAGCTATGGAGATTATTGGGACTGATTACACAGGGCCTGGAGCTATGGAGATAGGAGGACTGATTACACAGGGCCTGGAGCTATGGAGATAGGAGGACTGATTACACAGGGCCTGGAGCCATGGAGATAGGAGGACTGATTACACAGGGCCTGGAGCTATGGAGATAGGAGGACTGATTACACAGGGCCTGGAGATAGGAGGACTGATTACACAGGGCCTGGAACCATGGAGATAGGAGGACTGATTACACAGGGCCTGGAGCTATGGAGATAGGAGGACTGATTACACAGGGCCTGGAGCTATGGAGATAGGAGGACTGATTACACAGGGCCTGGAGATAGGAGGACTGATTACACAGGGCCTGGAGATAGGAGGACTGATTACACAGGGCCTGGAGCTATGGAGATAGGAGGACTGATTACACAGGGCCTGGAGCTATGGAGATAGGAGGACTGATTACACAGGGCCTGGAGCTATGGAGATAGGAGGACTGATTACACAGGGCCTGGAGCATAGATAGAGGACTGATTACACAGGGCCTGGAGCTATGGAGATAGGAGGACTGATTACACAGGGCCTGGAGCCATGGAGATAGGAGGACTGATTACACAGGGCCTGGAGCTATGGAGATAGGAGGACTGATTACACAGGGCCTGGAGCCATGGAGATAGGAGGACTGATCACACAGGGCCTGGAGCTATGGAGATACGAGGAGAACTGTACTGGATTATTACACAGGGCCTGGGTATAAGAATAGAAGAATAACTGTAGAAACTGGATTATTACACAGGGCTGGGGTAGGAAATTCTCAACATATGAACTCCTTGTTCAGCTGATCATAATCAGGCTGTGTTTCATGGAAGACATCAGAGAAACCATCTGTAGGTGGTGGCGGTGATTCTGCTGAGATGAGGGTGCTTTCACACAGTTTTTGGTGTGTTTTTTGTTGTTGCAGAAATGCATAGGATTGAACTGCCTTTATTGCTGTGCTTTTCTGAAAAAAACCCAAAATGCACAAAAAATGCACTGTGTGAAAGCAACCCAAGTTCTTTATCTGTCTGTAGTTTGATTGTCAGAGTACATTTTTTGTGATTTATCTTCTTCATTTCGCATGGATCAGGTCTGTTTTTGTGCAGTGCCAGGTGTTCTCACTAGAACTAGCAGACTCCTATGTTGTATCTCCCCAACAGCCTAATAAAGGGATATATACAGTTTCCAAACAGCAGCTATCTCTATCCTGGTTGCTGCAAGGTCTTTTGCTATAAATGATTCTTTTTGTTGTTCTAAACTGACACTAATATCTTTCTTTTCTAAACTCACTTTCCACATCTCTTCATTAAGCCTTTAACACCTCCAAAGAAAAACAATATTACTCTTTATTTTTTCCCTCCCGGCCTTCCAAAAGCCGTAACGATTTTATTTTTCCACCTACATAGACATATGAGGGCTTTTATTTTGTGGGACAAGATGTACTTTCTAATGGCGTTATTCCTATTACCTTAGAATATAGTGGGAAACTGCAAAACAAAATTGTAAGTGTGGCAAAATGTGAAAAAAATTTACTTGCGCCATGTTTGCGGGACTTTTGTTTTTGCGGCGTTCAATCTTCAGTAAAAATGATGTATTATCTGTGTTCTACAGGTTGATACGCATCCGCTAAATGGCGAAAGGGGGTGATTTGAACTTTTAATACTTTTTGATTTTTTTATACTATAAAACTTTTTTTTCTTTTTACTTTAACATTGAGTCCCCCTAGGGCGCTTCACCACTAGGGGACGTGATCGTTAATACAGCCTAATGCATTGCATAGACAATGCATTAGGCTGTACCAAGATGGCGTTTTCCCCACTTCCTGCCTGGGGCCAGAAGTGGGTCAAACGAAAACATGGCAGCGATGGAGGCCTTCAGAAGGCTTCCCGCTGCCATGTCCAGGCATCGGATCCCCGCAGTTATGCTGCGAGGACTCCAGTCAGAGTGAAGAATGATTCATTTAGACGCCGCAGCCATCTTTGCCGCGGCGTCTTAAGGGTTAAACAGCGCTGCCGCTCCCCTCCCTGCGCTGTAACCGCCAGGTGTTAGCTGCAATTAGCCCCCAACACCCGGCAGCTGTGTAACAGGGTCGCACTGCGATCCTGTTACACAACTCCTTAACACCACCAGGACATACCCATACGTTAAGGTTTGTTAAGTGGTTAAGGTTACATTTACCTTCCATTCTCTTCTTTTTTCACTTTTTCAAATCCTTACTACTTCACATGCAGTCACTTTCTCTGTGGTTCTCCTTTCCTATCTTTGGTGTTCTAAATTCCCCATCGTGCTGGTCCTAGTTCATCTTTGTTATTATTTTTTCCTGTTTCGCTGGAAGATCGCCCTCTGTCATTTTACTTTCTGCATATCTTTCCTCGGGTAGAGAACCGAGTACCTTTCTGTTATGGTGGGTGCTACGCGGAAGCTTGGTCCCTCCTCAAATGGGGTTCTCAGACTATTCCTTAAACACTCCACACCAGTATTCTTTACTTTTTACCCAGAAAAAAATGTACAAATGTACTCACTTGACCTTAATCAACGGCTCAACAACTCTATATGCATACCTTCAGCAACTTACAACTTTCTGTACACAGCGCCACACTTAGTGGACAAATCTAATCACCTCAAAAATTGGGATTCATTTTTACACAGTGTCTAATTTCAACTAATTGAGCTTGACCTCTGGTTGTTGTACAGCTGCTGTTAACTTGCGTGAACCCCATGTTTACCAGTCAGTCCAGCATTGTTTTTGCTGTTGTTCCTGCCACTGCACTAGTTGCTGTTATATACCTGCTGATTATCTGCACGGGACTCTGTTACCTTCTTACAGCGATACCCGGCTGTAACCCGTCACTGCTACCTGTACCCAGTGTCCTAGTCCAGCACTTCGGCTGTCACCATGGGTCTCCACCTATCCCACTTTGCCCACGGTGATCACTGAGGATCCACCAACTACCCAGCAATCGACATGTCAGTCCTTACTGACTCCTGTCGGATCGTTACAGTATCATGTGTGTACTCTTATGTATTCTCTCATGTGTAATGTTGTGTCTGTATTTTTATTGTAATCTGTCATGGATCATATTTTTGAATGAACTATTTCCTACCTCGGATTGAGTGTAGCCGTTGAGTCTGTGCTGCTCTAGGAAACGGTTGTCCTATTATCAAAATAGGTATCTCAGTGTATACAGCGTCTAGGATGGATGATATGAGAAGTTTTGAACTATTCATGTTAATGTGTAACTATGGACAAAAGCTGATAGAAGAAAAACATCATAACTCAGAATTTGACGCACCTGAGAATTCATGCTATTCCAGAAATCCTTTGATAACCTGTTCAACGATTCTGCTGAAGCAGTAACCATCCGGGATGCTAAGAGAAATTAATATAAACCCCAACCTCCCTAGTGCCCCAGTGATACATTATAGCACCTCTGAAATGAATATGAACACCGCAGTATTCCAGGCCACCAGGGATACTAATTACAGCCTTAATTACAATCACTGGGTTTAATTATAGTTTTGTACCCTTAAGCCACCCTCTGTGGGTATTAAAAAAAATCATAAACCACCTTGGATGACCAGGGATACTAATATTAATCCCTAAAACACCACAGACCACCAGTGACAATATGTATTAACTGCTGAACTGCCTGGAGTCAGACTTTGTAGTAGTTTCTCTTATTCCACGTCTTCTTTTTAGATCCACTTTTGATTTTGACTGAAAAAACAGATTGTGTAATTTCAGCCCTAGGGGTATTTTTCCAGAAACATTAAAACCAAAGACCGTAAAGGGGTTTTGCCACGAAGTAAAATTGATATGGGAAGCTTGCAAATTAAATAAACATTTTCACCATTCATCATTTTTATAAATTCTGCACCGTTTTTGTTTTAGCTGTTCCTTTAGTGATCCATTATTTCCATCTCCAGGGGTTATGACCAGGGCTGAAAACTCCTCAGTCCTGGTCGTACATGCTCAGATACCACCTCTCCTCTCAGGCAGCTACTGAGTGTTCAAACCTCAGGTGCTGTCATTCTACTCCCGTCCTCTGTACTCCTTAGTAATTAGTCAAAGAGTGCAAATTAATAAAAAAGAAAAAAAGAAACCTCAATCAGGTCTGTGCATTGATAAAGAGAAAAAAATCCACAGGTTAAGTTTCTGCAGGGATTTGAACCTAGGACCCTTGTGTCTGGAGCTAAAAACTTTGCCTCTGAGCTACAGTGTAGCTATACCCATAAACAAATCTTTATTTGACTAGAGAGAGGAAAGGCCTGGTGATGTCATCCTGCTGAGTCACATGATATGCAGTTCAAACAAATCACACACGCCCCCTTCTGAGCACACAGAGCTGAAGAGCTGGATGCAGGAGGAATGAAATGAGATCGTGACAAAACCCCTTTAAATACCAAGGACTACGGGGTGTAATACTTTCATCCCTGTGATATATATAGAGAAGAAAAAAACAAAGAGGGGGCGCACAATAGTGAAGACTTTAGGAAAAGCAGTGAAAGATTAGGTAATTATGCTTACCTTTTGAGGTTGCGCTTCTATTTTAGAGGCACAACTCTCATATGAACTTGCAGGGCTTTGTGGTGCCGTAGCCCTTGAACACAGCAGCCGCTGGTCCCTTGGATTCCGGGGTTCAGATGAACGCCGGATGAGTCTGGATATGGAAATAAAAAATGGTGGACCCGGCGCACGTGGAGATCCGAAGCAAGCCAAGGATGCTGACTTATTACTTGTAAAGTGTCTTTAATTCTTAAAAGATGCAGGGGTGGATAACCCTCGCAACATTAAAAATTAAGAACAGTAAAAACAGTGGATAAAACCCAACGCGTTTCCTGCCGTATACCGGCACTTTCTCAAGGGTAATGACTAGATTAAAATGGCAGGAGAATTTAAATGAGATGGCCTAATTACATTGGCCGATTGAACCGTCAGTCGGCAGATCAAAGGGATATGACTAGTCAGTTAAGATGTCAATCAGGCTCATCGCTGACACGCTTCAAAGTGAGAGGATCGGTTGTGTCAGTGTGCTATTGGGTAGATACAATGTCAATCAACATCATCACGGTGTTAGTCTTTCCCTTCCGTACGATCCCGGCAGTGAAACAGCAACAGCAGTGTATAGCATACATTTTACGTCGGATAACGTTACGATGTTGCAATATGTGAGGTTATTAAACCCTAAACATATAACTGCGAAGAGGTATGGAACAGTTAACACATTATTATTACAATATAACAACAATATAACAATACGTTGAGCTATCTGTGGATAAAAATTAGGAGATAATCCTCCGTGTAGTTATTGACAATAAATATTATGTTTGCTGTATTAAACAAACATTATAGTTTTCAACTATATTATTTTCGGGGACTAGTTACATTCTAGATATATAACTTTAAGACACTGGCGTGGAGCGTGGTAGTAAATGACTAGATACTGGCGCGGAGTGTAATGGTGGATGGTTAAAAGCGCTGCAGAGACTCCACTCATGTTATAAAGTAGACCAATCAGAACAAAAGCGGGAATTATGAACTAGCCAATGGCATGAGGAGCTACGCTTACAGTATGCGGTGGACCAATGATAGTACAGGCGGGAATTATAAACTGTCCAATGGCATAAGGAGCTACTCTCTATGGGAAAAATAATGAAGGAATTTTAGGGGCGCGTAGCTAAAGGAAATCTTGGCGCAAAGTTTTATGATAGATCAAAAGGCTGGACTGTACTGATTGCGCTTAGTGTCCGGACTAGACTCTTAAGCATACAGATAAAGGCGAATATTGTAAACTGACCATTAGTGGAAGGCGCTTATGTCTATAGATATTAAAAATGGTTCTAGAGCTCTAAATAGAGAATCAGCTGTTGATGTCTTATTGTATGATATAATATTTGGTAAAAAAAGTTATTAAGTGCCCTGAAAAATGAGTGAGGGTTTTTTCTTTCTTTAACGTATAAGTTCTACCATATCATTGAGCCCTGTAGGCTGCAGTGTCTTTAATCTGTAAATCCAGAACATCTCTCTTTTCTGGAGCGTCTGGAACCTGTTGGTATGGTTAACTGGAATAAAATCTATAGGAGTTATCTTAAGATCGTCAAAATTCTGATTATGGACTAGCTTACAATGAAGGGCTACACTTTGTTTTATATCCCCTTTTTTAACGCAGGCTCTATGGCCGTTCAGTCTTATATGAAGTGCACACTTGGTTCTGCCGACATACTGTAAACGGCAGGTGCACTCTATAACATAAATTACAAACACGCTTTTGCAGGTTAGATGGAATTTGATGGGGTAGGTGATATTGGTATACGTTGAGGTGATCGTCGATGTTGTGCAAATAGTATTGCAACACATACAGTTAGTGGTTCCACATGCAGAGCTGCCAATTTTGGTGGCGATTTTATTAACTGTTTTGGATTGATTTCTGACTCTGCTAGGGGCTACTATACTTTTTATGTTCGGTGCCCTTCTAAAAATTAGATTTGGTTTTTCTGGGATCAACGGACTTAAGAAAGGATCTTTTTTCAATAGATACCAATGTTTATTCAAAATTTGTTTTATTTGAGAATGTGAGGAATTATACTGGGTAATGAGGGAGTGCTTAATTTTTGGATCCATGTTAGTTTTGGACTTAACTGTCGTCCCATTGGTATCTTTCTGAGTGAGACAATCTTTTTGAGTAAGTTTTTTGGTCTTGTCTATAGCATCTTCTACTAGTTTTTCTGGGTATCTTTTTTCTTTGAACCTGTTTTTTAAAAATTTGGCTTGATTCAAAAATTCAGCATCTTCCGTGCAATTTTTTCTTACCCTCTTAAACTGGCCATAAGGGATGTTTGCTAACCATGGTCTATGGTGCGCACTGTCGAATTGGATATAAGTATTAGAATCCACTTTTTTGAAATGGGTAGATGTAATAAACTGATCTTTTTTCAATATGATATTGAGGTCCAAAAAAACAATAGAGTGAGAACTGTGACTTGACGTAAAGTGTAAATTCCAAGTGTTGCTGTTTAGGAAAGTGATGAATTCGAAGATTGTGTCCTGAGGACCAGACCATATGAAAATCAAGTCGTCTATGAATCTTTTATACATTATGATATGCTGCATATATTGAGGCTGGCCATATATGTATTGTTCCTCGAACGCCCCCATAAAAATGTTGGCGTAAGAGGGTGCTACTCTGGTTCCCATGGCGGTACCTTTTGTTTGGTGGTAGATAGTATTGTTATGTTGAAAATAATTATTTTCGAGGCTAAAGCGAAGGCTATTTACTAAAAAAGATTTTTTTTCTTTTGAAAATTTTGTATTTTCCAAGAGATTTTTAACGCAATTAATACCAAGATGATGTGGGATGTTTGAATAAAGTGATGTTACATCTGCTGTGATTAAAGTATAATTAGAGTTGGGTGGTAGATCTGTTAAAAATTGAATAAGGTGACCCGAGTCTCTAAGGTGACTTTTGAGGTTTGTTACGTGAGGTTGAAGGTGTAGGTCAAGATACTGGGATAATTGGCTAGTACTTGAATTTATCCCCGAAATGATAGGGCGTCTGGGGAGATTTTCGAGACTTTTGTGAATTTTGGGGTGAAAATAAAACAATGGTTTGTTGGGTTCCGGAATAAATATGAAATATTTTTCTTTTTTGGAAATGGTATTGTCTGTGACTGCTTGGTTAAGGCTATTTCTTTTTTTTTATTTTTTTTTATATGTTTTTATTGAAATCCAATGTATGAAGTTATACATGTATTGAAGTTACAGAAGAACAAACATTTCTGAAGGACATTGTGTATGAGAAGAATAACAGTAAAGATAGCATTGGATACAAAGTTAACTTTTTTTCTTTTCTTTTTTGTATCATAACTCGTTAACTAGAGTGCCAATTGTTATGACTTGTACTAAAGAACAAGTTTGCACGTGTGAAGTATTATCGGGTACAATTGGAACCATAACCATATTAAACCTATCAACATAGTAAGGTGAAGGATGGTGTATCTTACTACCTGATTAACATTTGGTAGTGATTGTCCACTGTGAGAAACATATTTTTCAGTCTACCTTTAAAGTTAAGGTCTCTCTCGCCATGGGTTGTCTCCCCCCCCCCCCATAGATGCCTTTTATTATTGTAGCGAAGCCATAGCCCCCGGGTCTGACAGAGAGATGTCTTGTGGTCCGGTCAGGGTTACTTGTAGTGGTAAGACACGGCAACCATATAGTATGGAATTAACTCTTGTAGATCCACTCGCCTCGGCCACCAGTTGAGCATTCACACCAGCCAGTGGTGGATACATGACGTGTATCGGGTATCGGAGACAGTCGAAAGGTAAGGCTATAGCGGGTGAGCCCCGGCCAATTCCCCAGACAAGTACCATGTAGTGGAACCAAAACATGTGGCGAGTTTTGTCTTTATATCTTGCGGGAGAGTGTCTATGTATTGCCCCCACAGGTTAAAGAATTTTTTGACCCTGCGTTCTTTATGTTGCGCTGCCTCCACCCAGTCCATCTGGAACAGAAAGAAGAGTTTTTCCTGAAATAAGCCCATTGTAGGGCCTGATGGTTGGAGCCATACCTGAAGAATTGCTTTACGTGCGGCAGCAGCCACCACGTGCAGCAGTTGGTGTTCCATTCGGCCAATACTATGTGTTGTGTCGTCTATATGTCCAAATAACGCCCAGGCTGCCCTACAGGAGAACATGGGGCTCAGGCGTCTTTTTATGAAGTTAGAGACCTCCTCCCAATATTCTTTAATAATTGGGCAGCTCCACAGGCAATGATACAAGTCGGCTGCCGGGGAGGCGCACTTAAAACATTTGTCGTTTGGGTATTTTCCCATTCTACAGCCTTTGATGGGAGTGAGATAGGCATTGTGCATAATTTGGAGATACATTTCAATGTATTTGGCTGAGGGGAGATATTTATGCGCGTCCCTCAGAGCCAACAGAATCACCTCCGGGGTCAGGGCAGGATTCTTGGATTCCCAATGGGAGAGGCTTGTGTTGGTTTGTCCATAGTCTACATTCTCCAGAAGATATCCAAAAATATTAGATAAGTGTGCTCCTCTAGTGGCCGGTGCGATCAGGATCCGATCAAAGTCAGAGTTCCAGTCATTTTCCGACATGTCACCTATCACCTTATGTAAATAACTTGTTAGTTGTAAGTGGTTAAAGAAGGGTATCTGTATTGTCGGATATAACTGTTGCAGTTCCTGTATCGTGAGAGGTCTCTTGGCATTTGGGTTGACAAAGTGATGTACGTGTGTTAGGCCTTGCTCGTGCCATGTGTAAAAGATCTTATGGGGGGTGCCTGACTGAAAGTCTGGGTTCTGCAATATGGAGCGAGTTAGGGACTGCTCAGGGTGTAGATGTTTTAATTGTCGGATCTTATGCCAGGTTCTCCAGACTGACATGAGAAGTAAATTCTCTTTTATGGAGGGAAGCAAGCTACTATAGGGAGAGTGGAGAAAATTGATTAAGGAGACTCCCGGACAAAAAGCCTGATCTAGGCGACAGTCAGTGAAGACATTGGTGTTTTGTGTCCAGTCTGTTATGAGTCTCCCCAGTGCTGCCAGATTGTATAGTTTTATGTGTGGTAGGTTTAGGCCTCCGTTTAGTTTGCGCTGCGATAGGACATGAGTTGGGATACGGGCTCTTCTGTTATTCCAAATGAATAACCTGTAATGTTTCAGAATTAGTTTTTCATCTTTAATTTTGAGATAGATGGGTAGCATATGGAAGATGTACAGCAGACGCGGAAATTCTATCATCTTTAGCAGGTTACATCTGCCCATGAAGGAGAGTGGAAGTTTGTCCCAGCCCTGTAGTGTCGCCACCAGTTTTTCCAAGTATTTGTTAATGTTTTCCGAATAAATATTGTGTGGATGTCGGGATAGCCAAATTCCCAAGTACTTCAGTGAGGTTGTGCACCATCTAATTGGGAATAAAGTTGACCAGGGCGGCCTGATCGGGCCTTTCAGGAGTAGGCCCTCACTTTTGTCCATATTAATTGTGTACCCCATCAATTTACCCATTGATTGTATATCGGCTAGTATGGGCGGCAGCGACGTCTCCGGGTCCGACACGAAAAGCAGCAGGTCATCCGCATATGCCGACACCTTCAGCTCCAGTCCAGGGCCTCGAATTCCTTTGTAAATGGGGGACTGCGAGATATGGTAGAGCAGGGGGTCCAAAGCTAAATTAAAAAGGAGGGGGGATAACGGGCACCCCTGTTTCGTGCCTCTAAATAATTCTATGGTCGAGGAAATGCGGCCATTAACGAGAAGGCAGGTCGAGGAGTTGGATTGTATGTGATCCAGAAAGCTTGGAAAACGGTCCCCAAATCCTCTCCTCGCCAAGGCATCATCTAGGTATGGCCAGGAAACTTTATCGAAGGCTTTTTCGGCGTCAAGACTTAGGAGCATAGACACCGGGTGCTCCCCCGTCTGAGCCAGAGACATCGCCGCCACCGCCATTCTTACACTTCTCGTCGCCTGCCTATTGGAAATAAAGCCATTCTGGGAGGGGTGAATTAGGTGTGGGAGAATTGACTGTAGTCTACAAGCTATAATTTTTGCTAGAATTTTATAATCTTGATTAAGCAAGGAAATTGGGCGGTATGAGGCCAGAAGAGCAGGGTCTTTATTTGGTTTGGGTAGTAAAATAGTACGAGACTCAAAGAAGGTGTCTACTATTGTAGAGTTTAGGTATATGTCATTGTAGAGCTTCGTAAGAAGGTGCCAAAGTTAAATTTTTAGAATCTTATAGAATTCCCCCGAGTAACCGTCAGGTCCTGGGGTTTTGCCGTTTGCAAGTTGCGTGATGGCCTGCTTAACCTCATCCTCCGAGATCTCTTTTTCGAGGGAGTCTCGCTGATCTGAGGATAGATTCGGCATACGAATCTGGGCAAGAAAGGAGGAGACCTTGGAAGAGTCGTATGGTTCAGTGCTGTAGAGAGTCTCGTAGAAGTCAACAAAGGCTTTTTCGATGTCTTCCGATTTGGTAATGAGTGTATTGGAGGTGGGTGATTTAATTGCAGCAATAGGGGGTCTTAGTTGCCAAGGTTTAGTCAGACCTACCAGTAACTTGCCAGCCCTGTTTTGGTTAAGGCTATTTAATAATTTATCCTGTATTTCCTGAAATGGGTCATTAGTGATGATTTCATAGTAAGTGTGATCACTTAGAATTTTTGTCGCTTCCTCTTGGTATTGAATCTGATCTAATATCACGATCCCGCCTCCCTTATCCGCGGGTCGTATTACTATGTCTTGGTTGTCTTTCATCTTTTTTAGGGCCATTTGTTCCTGTTTATTCAAATTAGAGCTTTTATTTGTAGGAGTTATGAGTTGTAATTCCTCGGAAAGTAGATCTAAAAAAAAGGTCCTGATGTAATGTCCCTGGGATTGGGTGGGATAGAATTTAGACTTAAAAGGTATGACTATATTTTCTTATTACTTTCATCCCTGTAGGTCTTGTCACATGGGATGTATCATCTTCAGCAGTGGATTTGTAGAACACATTGATTTATGTTGTAGATATACTACAGATTTCCTGTGGATTTTCTCTATTGCACAAAAGAAAATATTCCACTAAAACTTAACATTTAATAATGACTATTAAAAACTGTCTAAACACAATCACAAAATATATCAATAATAATCAAGAGACCCACCATAGTCAATAGAGAACACCCCTGTACATAACAAAAAAGAAGAAGAACCTGGTTGGTCACAAAAACTGTACAGGACCTATAATACCCTAGTCTATCTGTTGCCCTAGGGAAGGTACTCTGTGGGATCAGCGCCCTGAAAAGGACAGTCCCACAACAAACTCCTAAGATAATTATCCCTACATACAGAAGACATACAAATGAGGAGACCAACCAGATGTAAAGAAAATGTACAAACCAACCTCTGTAGACAAGATTCAGAAAAATACGCAGGCAAAAAAAACCTGCACAAAAGTCCTGCCTACTTTACCAAGACGCGTTTCCCTCTGTAGACGAAGAGTTTATCAGTGGGTATAGCAAAGACACGAGGTCGGAGGTTAGTGTATCCTCCACGAGAGAGGTGCCCCTCAATTATGACCCGTTTGTTCCACATATGAGTCCACCTTAAGTACAAATACAGGTACCACTTCCAGTAAGATTAACCAATCGGAGGACAAAACTACGCAAGATGACCACAAAATACCTCAATGGGTGTATATACACAGTCTATTAACATAATCCCTTAACTTGTAAAGAGCGGGTCCAGGAGACGCCATTATCCCTCAGTCCGCCAAGTGACTAACGAAACTGAGCGTCCCAAAAAGGTTACTGCGCATGCGCAAAGATTGTGATGTCCCAGTCTCCCCGACAACCTCATCAGCGCACTGCTCATGAATAAGATTTAAGGGGTAAATGCTCTAAAACTGCTGCATCTTACAGAATAAGGGACACAGCGCTGGAAACAGCAGGTCTGACACTAGCTTGTGCTGCCCTCAGCAAGGGGGGCACAACCTATGTGACAGGTTCCCTTTAAGGACTTTCTGCATTTCTTTCCCATTCACCCTTAACCTCCCTTGACCACCAGCTATAATAATCATTGGATTGATATAAATTCCAGCACCTTTTGTAATCTTTAAATACTTTATTGCAGAAAAACATTAAAAATTTGGTTGTAAACTTAAATGCGTTTCAAGCGTACCCGCTTTATCATGGCTGATAAAAGGAATGGGAAAACTAACATAAAAACAACCAACCGCCAATAACATCCTTGAAAATTCGTCACTTGATTTAAATCCCCCGCTACAAAAAACTTAGGGCAACATGTATGAATCTTGCCACGTCGGAGCGCATGTTTCCGCCAGTTTTCCGGCGAAATTTGCGCCTCATGTATGTCGGTACCGAGGTGTGCTCATACATGCGGTGTAAAGTCCGCCGCGCCTCGCCAGTGTGTGAGGCGCAGTGCGGGACTTAGGCGCAGTGCGGGACTGCGCCTAATATTCGCCGTCCGAGGAGGTGCGCTCATACATGCCGTGTAAAGTCCGCCACGCCTCGCCAGTGTGGGGGGAGCAGTGCGGGGACTTAGGCGCAGTGCGGGACTGCGCCTAAGATTCACCGATCGAGGAGGTGCGCTCATACATGCAGTGAAAAGTCCACCGCGCCTCGCCAGTGCGGGACTGCGCCTCACATGTATTCCGATTCGAGACAGGCTGGAAAACAGCGAGAAATCATTAAAGATGTCCGTGCGGAGTATGAATAAAAAAAATCGCCTTTATTAGGTGTAAAACATTCTCTGAAAAAGAGCTCAAACCTACTAAAAAAATACATAAATAAAATCACTTTCCAAAAATCAAGAACGGCGCTACATCGGGAATTTGGATATTGAAAATTGCTGGGAAATACAGTAATTCAAATTCTGTAAGCTATTCTCATTGGTCGGCAGAAACCAGCCAATCAGAATAGGAGCGACAGTGAACCATTAAAACCTATGGAGAAGTATTGACCAATCAAAATCAAAGGCGGGACAGTTCAAAATACAGTAAAAATGCAGAAAAGAGCTGATTGGTTGAGCTAGCGGGGGCTTGGCAATCCTGGCCAATCAGAATAGGAGTGACAGGGACCCATTATAACCTATGGAGAAGTATTGACCAATCAAATTCAAAGGCGGGACAGTTCAAAATACAGTAAAATGCAGAAAAGAGCTGATTGGTTGAACTAGCGGGGGCTTGGCTATCCCAGCCAATCAGAGCGCGAGCTACTTTGTCCCATTGTAGTCTATGGAGAGATCGGGGCAATGAAATCTCGGCTCTCAGCGCCGTGCGGCATGGAGTATGATTAAAAAAATCGTTTTTATTAAGTGTAAAATATTATCTGAAAAAGAGCTGAAACCTTCTATAAACATAAATCAATCAAATCCCTAACAACGCGTTTGTCGCCGAGACCGGCGCTACATAAGGAATTGGGATATAGAGAATTGCTGGGAAATACAGTAATTAAAATTCTGTAAGCTCTTCACATTGGTCGGCAGAAACCAGCCACTCAGAATAGGAGCGACAGTGAACCATTATAAGCTATGGAGAAGTATGGACCAATCAAATTCAAAGGCGGGACAGTTCAAAATACAGTAAAAAAGCAGAAAAGAGCTGATTGGTTGAGCCCAGGCGGCAGATATGAATCCACCAATCATATGTAGTGCGTCTATTTTGAGTGGAGATAGAAGGGCGCCCTAAAAGTTATTACTGTCTATGGGAAATATTCTAGTACTGTGATTGGTTGAGGGAAAGAGGGGCTGGTCCTGCTTAGCCAATCAGCGGCTGCGCTACCTTCTCATAGAGTTCTATGGGGAAAAGAAATGCAGAGCGAGCTCTGTTTGTGATTGGCTAAGTTAAAAGAGGCGCGGTTATTTGGACCAATGGGAGAACGAGCGACGCCCCTATGGGTTTTCTAATGCAATCTGTAATAAAACTGTACATGTCCGAAATAAAATGATAATACTCCCGAAGTTGTACCGATCTCTATATAAAATGAACAATAATATGGGGGTAATGAAAAAAAAATTCAATAAATTCATTTTTATTTCTTTATTTCCGTTAGCCAATGATCAATAGTATTGGTGTAACGAAAATAAAGAAATAAAAATGAATTTATTGAATATATTTTTTTTTTCGTTACCCCCATATTATTGTTAATTTTATATAGAGATCGGTACAACTTCGGGAGTATTATCATTTTATTTCGGGCACGTATAGTTTTATTACAGATTGCATTAGAAAACCCATAAGAGCGTCGCTCGCTCTCATTGGTCCAAATAACCACGCCTCTTTTAACTTAGCCAATCACAAACAGAGCTCGCTCTGCATTTCTTTTCCCCATAGAACTCTATGAGAAGGTAGCTCACCCGCTGATTGGCTAAGCAGGACGAGCCCCTCTTCCCCACAACCAATCACAGTACGAGAATTTTTCCCATAGACAGTAATAACTTTTAGGGCGCCCTTCTATCGCGCCCTTCTTTCTCCATTCAAAATAGACGCACTACATCTAATTCGTGGATTCATATCAGCCGCATGGGCTCAACCAATCAGCTCTTTTCTGCCTTTTTTACTGTATTTTGAACTGTCCGCCTTTTCATTTGATTGGTCCATACTTCTCGTTAGCTTATAATGGGTCACTGTCGCTCCTATTCTGATTGGCTGGTTTCTGCCGACCAATGAGAAGAGCTTAAACAATTTGAATTACTGTATTTCCTGGCAATTCTCTATATTACAATTCCCGATGTAGCGCCGGTCTTGGCAACAAACGCGTTGTTAGGGATTTGATTGATTTATGTTTATAGAAGGTTTCAGCTCTTTTTCAGATAATATTTTACACTTAATAAAAATGATTTTTTTAATCATACTCCATGCCGCACGGCGCTGAGAGCCAAGATTTCATTGCCCCGATCTCTCCATTGACTACAATGGGACAAAGTAGCTCGCGCTCTGATTGGCCGGGATAGCCAAGCCCCCGCTACTTCAACCAATCAGCTCTTTTCTGCCTTTTTACAGTATTTTGAACTGTCCCGCCTTTGATTTTGATTGGTCAATATTTCTCCATAGCTTATAATGGGTCACTGTCGCTCCTATTCTGATTGGCCAGGATTGCCAAGGCCCCCACTAGTTCAACCAATCAGCTCTTTTCTGCCTTTTTCATGTATTTTGAACTGTCCCTCCTTTGATTTTGATTGGTCAATACTTCTCCATAGGTTTTAATGGCTCACTGTCACTCCTATTCTGATTGGCTGGTTTCTGCCGACCAATGAGAAGCGCTTACAGAATTTGAATTACTGTATTTCCCGGCAATTTCCAATATCCAAATTCCTGATGTTGCGCCGTTCTAGATTTTTGGAAAGTGATTTTTTTATTTATTAATTTTTTTAGGGTTAGAGCTCTTTTTCTGATGTTTTACGTCAGGCGATTTTTTTGGAATCATACTCCATGCCGCACGGAGCTGAGTGCCGAGATTTCTTTTGTGATCTTCTATATGTTTCCTCTCATGTTACGTTCTCGCTTCACTTCGCCTCCGCCGGATTATTTAGACCAGAATCAACTAGGTCTGCCAGTCGGAGCTGGCGAGTGCTGCAATGCGCCGCACTTTGCCGACCCACGATCATACATGCCTCGGAGTTTTCGAACGCGCCGCGTCCCGCCCCGGAACGCCCACACCGTGCCCATTACACACCCCTTCATGTGAGGCGCATCCAAAAGTGGCGAACGCTGCGCCTAACATCGCATCCCTGCGTCCGACAGGGGATTCGGGCCAGTGAGGTGCAGGATACGGCAGAAAACGCCCTTAATGTATACATTATAATATGAACAAATAAGTCTAATGCTCTGAATGAGTTGACCGGAACCAAAAATGAGCTGACTCTTCTTCATCTTCATTTGCTGTAAACAAGTTATAACCATACAAATCCTTAAACCAGGTTACCAGAGGTATTAAAATAGATGCATAGTATGCACTGACACGGTGGTAGCTGGGTGTTTGGTGTGGATCCTCTGTGATCACCGCGGGCAAAAATGGTACAGGTGTAGACCACGCCAGGGAGCAGAGACTAAGGGCAGGTATCAGATAGACATAATGGCAGATAACAGCAGAAACGTGGATATCAGCATAAAGCAGCAGCAGGTCAGGAGCTCAGGTGGATAATCATGAATTGACCAGGAACAGAGGCAGGAAGTTCCTTATATCCCATGAGGTTGTAGGTCATTGGACAGGTAATTAGGACACTGTGCCTTAAATTCCAGACCAGCAGGGGAGGGTGCATGCAGGACACAGGTACACGGGCAGGAGCAAGGACATGTGAGTATAATAGAAACAAGGGACACAGCAATAGGTACAGGAACACAAACAGGCAACACAGACATGTCCACGGTCCACAGCAGTGGCCACACCATGAATGGGGACAGGACAGAAGCAGGGACACGGCCATGCCCGCAGTCTGCAACAGGTACCGTGGCATAGACCATGACAGACTAACAAGGATCTTGTGAATTCCTAAGCTAAACTAGACCAGTGGTGTATATTATTAACCAATACAGTCCCCAAAAACACCAAAGTGCAAATATTAACACATAAACCATTCTTGGGCA
This sequence comes from Phyllomedusa bahiana, assembly GCA_025379985.1. Classification (NCBI taxonomy): domain Eukaryota; kingdom Metazoa; phylum Chordata; class Amphibia; order Anura; family Hylidae; genus Phyllomedusa; species Phyllomedusa bahiana. The sequence continues at coordinate 72,831 of JAODAL010002215.1, read as the reverse complement.
CCATGGACATTATTCATCAGGTCTTCAGGATGACCAGAAATGCTATATGTTGACCAAATACCAATGACATTAATGGAATTGTTCTGTATTGTGTGTGAAAATCTGTACGTTTTATTAGTAATCTGTCTCAAATACATTAGGAAATAAGTTAACATGAGGTCAACACTTTATTTTTTTATGGTTCACTTGATATATGTTTTATACATAACAAAACGGTCGAACACTTGTCTTGTACATAGATCTCATACACATTCCTAGTTCATCAGCCTTTTGTAAATGATCACAGTCCAGTGCTGCCAAACTTTTGGGTCAATTGGTGTAGCCACTTGAATATAAAAAATGTAATGCAAGTTTTCCTATCTGATCATCTACAAGTTTTCAGGCGTCACTTACGGAAAAAACAACCAAGTCTCTGCTAGATGGCAAAGATGTTAACAGTCTCTTGAGAAGATGGAGAAGACAGAGCTCAAGTGAATGCCCACACTTCAAGGCTGTGAATGCGGAACTGCTCATTGCTGGACAGTACGCCATTATTAAAAGTTTCACACCATTGACTTCTCCCATTATACAAATCTCCGTCAAGCCAAAGACCAGAGTTACCACTGTGAAGAAGAACCAAACAGAAAACAACAGCGTAGATTGATTAATCCATAGGTGACATAATGGAAATACTGTCCTATAAAAAAAAATAAAAATGAAAAAAAGTACTAGATATATTACATACCATTTGCTTCCACCAAATGTCAATGACTGGATGTCTCCTCTAACAAAAAAGTTATTGTCTCCTGTCCATCGAAAAACCTGAAAAGAAAGAGAATTTTTTATAGAATATTTTTTGCGTCTGGTAAAAAAGCACAAAGGGACTTCTAACCATCAACCCATCCACATATCTATTTCACAATATACTTTTAGAAAGTGGATGGCCCATCATTGGGTACATTGGATAAAATCGGAACAAATGTAAGCATTTTTCTTTATATTTCGCTGATCATTAAACTCTCAGATCACAAAATCTAGACAGGACATATAAGATAGAAACTAGAGCACATGTATTAAACTCAAGTCCCGGCCCACCTTGTCATTTTATGAGGCTCTCAAGAGTTTAGACACAGCAAACAGGAATAGATGGGGACACAGAAGGATGAGCTGTTCTCCTTCCCTGGAGCGACAACTAGCACATCACAGAGGCAGCTGTGTCACACAAGATGTAGGCATCATCTTGAACTTCGTGCTGCACACCTCTCGATTTGGGAACTCACAGATGGTCTAACAGTCCCACCCAGGAAACCCTGGCCACTCTCCAAAGCCTTGCAGTGACCCTATGAGGGCAACTATAATACTGATGCAGCCCTTGGTGAAAAGGAGTTTGACAGCCCCGAAATAGAGCTAAAAGAGGTTTCCATACCTTTAGCTGTGGCGAAAAGCTATATAAGAAAGTCTCTCCTGTGCCATAGAAAGTGGGGCTAACCTTGATCTCATTGGAACAGAAGCCTCCAAACACCTGAAAGAGAATTCATATATTAGACCAGTGGCTCACGAATCCCACCAAGAAAATAATAAAAATGTAGATGATTATGTCAGTGTGCAGTCATCACCTATGCTCCACACATTGAACTCTTAGGGCCCATTTACACGGCAATGGATAAATACTGTTCGGTTTATCCAACCGGTATTTGTCCGGTTTGTGTGAAGTGCACCCGGCCGCAGGTGGGATGGCTTTTCACCACGATGAGCGGAGTAAAGCCCTCCCCCTTCACATTGACATGCACATATTCCGTCCGAAAACCGGATGGAAGAATGTGCATGCATATGCTCTTCGGGTGGCCTGCGGGCGGAAAAACCGCCAGGCGGAAAACTCGTGCAGTCCCCACAGTTTTCCAAAGGAGCCCGTTGTGCTCGTTTGCAGCCAGTTTTTCAGACGGTCTGCAAAACCGCAAACCACCTGAAAAACCGTCCGAAAACCTGTGCCATGGGGACATGCCTTTATATGCCAGGAGAGATTTTGGGACCGTTCAGGTACAATTACAACCTCTGCCCCTCTTCTAGTAACCCCACTGAATACTAGAAAGGGCGTTGGGTTAATAAAAAGGCAAAAACCTGGTAACGCATGTTCCTATAAATGCATGTTACAACAAGTAATAACCTCCTGTGTAGAGTTCATGGGGTGTGGACTTCTTCTGCTGACTGACAATCGGTTTACGACCTCATTTTCAATTACACTTATCGCTGCAATATCCCTTGTAACCATCTTACCTTTCCTTCATCATCCTTGACAACCAGTAATACTGGTGAGCTGATTCCATTCATAGTGCGATACATGGTCCTCAGGCTAAAGCCATGGTTGTCTGTACTATATTGCAGCCTCCAGTTATGACCGATTACTTTGGGTGGTAATTGTTGAGCAATCTAAAACAATAAACCATTTTGTTTTACACAAGTCATAATTTAAAGAACACATTCATAATAGCAGCATATTGTGTCATCATTGGTTTCCAGCACAGTGTCTGTAAATGCCAAACACCTTCCCATCATTCATTAAGACCAGTCACTTATCAGTGGAAGGCTGGGTTCACATTATGTTAATGGCTACGTCTGAAGTATCTGTGGGGAGAACAGTGAAAAGGGGTATCCCTATGGATACCGCAAAGCAGCCACAGCGGGCCCATAGAAGGTAATAGAGCAGATGTAACCCTGCGTGAGCCATGTTTTTCTTATTTTCCGGTGGCATGCACATTTTCTGCGGGACTCAATAGTATGGTAGACTAAGCTTATCTTGTAGGACTCAATAGCATATGTAGCTGGGAAATAGAGCAAACATAGCCCACACAGGGCTATGTTTGCTCTATTATTTTTTATGGGGCCGACACAGCTGCGTTGTGGTATTCACCGGGGCACTCTTTTGACGGTATATAGTGTGAAGCCACCCAAAACCTTCAAAAGAAGAAAGAAAATGGCTTTCCCACTGCCGCAATACTGCATAGATCCCTGCAGATCTCGGTTTCTGTTACCTGGTCTCAACACACAGCAAATACCCTCTAAGGTAATCACTGTCCACAGTGAACCACCTCTACCAGGGGCCAGCGCCTTTAAAATGAGTGGGTCTTTTTTTTGTAAGGAATAGTCATAAAACATAAAAACGGGCCCACATCCAAAGAAGGACGGGCTCCTTCCCACCCCTTATCCTTGAAAATTTGTGAGAGGGTTTTTTTTCCCGGGTTTTTTTAACCCTTTTGTTTCTTTTTAACATTTTGGTTTACCTTGTGTTTTTTGGGATACATCAAAATTTAACAGGAGGTAAGGGCATGCCCCCCAGGGAAACGGGTTTTGGCCCGGGTTTTTTCCCAGGCGGTTTTTTTTTTTTTTTCCCGACCCCCTTAAAAAAAAACAGCCGAAAATTAGGCACAAACGGCTTTTAGGGAAAACCCCCCGGGCAGCTTCCCCCCCCTGCAGGGGGTTTTCCGTCCGGCGGTTTTTCCGCCCCCCGGGCCGCCCGCAAAACTTCTACTTGCAAATTTTTCCCGCCCGGGTTTTTGGGAGGGAAATTTATGTCCCAAGTGAATTTTAAGGGGGAAAGGGCCCGAAAACAGGACAAATCCCGGGGGGGGTTTAAAAACCCCCCCGGGTATTTGTCCTCGCATTGGGGACGCACCTAACAAAAACAACCAAACCAGAACTTTTATTAAAAAAATTTTACTTTTTAACACAGAAGTGAAAAAGCAAAAATACATTACATGAATATACAACACATGGGCTTTTACTTTACACTTACGGGGACAAAATCACCAAAGGGCCCCCCTTGGAACCACAAAAAATGTGTATGTTTTAAAAAACCCATCCTGGAACTATACTTATTGTTAAATCCAACACTGGGCAATTAGTACATGTACATAGAGACAGCTGCTTTAAAAAATATAAAATTTAAATATAATATTTTTTACTTATCCAAAAACACACTTTAAATTTCTATATGAAACCATAAAAGGCCACGAAATGTGATAATATTTTTATACAAACAAAAAAGGCACACATATAACTGTGCCCGGTACGGTGGACCCCGCTGGACCCCCCAAAAGCGGGGGTTATTTAAAAGGCCACGCCAGGGAAGGGAAAGCAAAGTACCCCCCGGTTTTCACCGGGAGCCCCCCGCAAAGGGGGAGGGACTTGTTTGCGGCGTGAGGCTCCCAAAGGTCTTCCCCCCTGACTTTGACGGCTTGCGGTGGGGGCCCGGGGTTTAACTCCCGGGTACAGGATTAACCCAAAAGGGGCTTTAGTCGGAAACAGGCAGAAGGCGGGGGCAGGCGGCAGGGGTTTCCGGGGTCAAGACGGCAAAAGGGTCAGGGCGGGCGGAAAAACAGGCAAGGTCAGGAAACGTAGGGGAACGGACTGGACCCCCGGAAAAGAAAAACCCGGACACGGGAACCCCAAAACCTCACTAAGCACCCAAAACAATCGGAAACCCGGGTTCCGGGGAGGATAAAAAAAATTTTATGGCCCACGCCCCAAAACCCAAATTTAAAGGGGGGAAAACCTGGCCCTTTAAATTTAAACCCCCTCGCACGCGCGCGGCCAGGGGGCGCCCCCTTGGCACGCCCCCCGGGACGGGCGGGAAAGCCCCTTTCCCACCGGAAAGGGGGGGGCCCATTAAGCGAGCCGGCGTGGGGCCAGGGTGGCCGGGGTGACCGCAATCCCGCCCCCGCGGCCCTGGCGGGCAGGGAAAGGCCGCAGGGGCACGGGCCCCGGCCCGCCATGCCAGTCCCCCCCCCCCCCCCCCTTGGGGTCCCCCCCCTCTTTTTTTTTTCCCCAACCCAGGAGATCGGGAGACGGGATTCCCCTTCCCGGCTCCCACAAAACGCTCCCCCGGCCCAACCCCTTCCATTCGATGAGAAAAACCGTTCCCCCTCACTGTCTTCTGCCCCCCGCACCCTCCTTGACCTCAAAGATGTCACCCGTTGGGCCACAGGGGGGAAGGCGGGGGCAGTTTTTACGGGAGAAGCGATTCACCCCACAGGTTTGAGGACAGACAGGAAGGGTTCGGGACACGCAAGTGGGGGCAAGGGGGAGCTTGTTGGAGACCGGGTTAAGGAGAAGTACCAAAAAGGGCCCCAAAATTTTTTTGGGGCCCCAAACTTTTCCTGGGTTACCTTAAAAAGGGATGTTTTTGGCCGATAGCCACCCCCTATCACCGGCTTAAAAACCAAGGGGGTTCTCCGGCCCTATCGGCCTGAACCTTAGTACGAGGGGAAAACCCTTTAAGAAAGGGCCTGACGAGTGCCCTTCCCAAATGACGGGATGTCAGACTTGGGAAACCCACGGCGGGAAAGGGAAAACACGAAAGGCTAGGGGGAAGGTGGGGGGGTTGAAACCCCAAACCCCAAAAAAAAAGGGGGCGGCTTTAGCAAAAACTCCAGTTTGGGGAATTGGAAAAGGGGGAATTTCCGCCCGGGGAAAAGGGAAAAACCCAATTATCTTCCCGGGCCCCAAACCCACAAAATGTCGCAGAAAAGCGCCAAATGATTTGGTTTGACCCTCCCACCTCCCCTTTTGGTCTGAGGGGGAAAAAAGAGAAAAGCCCCAGCTGGCCCCGGCAAGGGTTACACCAAACCCGCCAAACTTAGACAAAAAACGGACTCCCCTATCAGGGTGATGGGAGGGGACCCCTTTGTAACCGAAAGATTGGTGGAAAAGAGCGGGGCCCTAGCGGGGGGTGACGGGGGTTTAACCCGGGCAAGGGGACAAAATGAGCCATTTTGGGAAAAACCCCTGTAAAACCACCCCCCAAAATGACCGTTTTTCCGGAGGGGCCGGAGGTCAGTGAAAAAGTCCATAGCAATAGGGGTCCAGGGCTTCTCAGGCACGGGGAGGGGCAGAAGAAACCCCCCCGGGGGTTTTAGGCGAGGGCCCTTTGTTACAAAGCCCCCAAGAGGCACAGGCAGAGACAAAGTCCCAAACGTCTTGCATGAGAGGGGCCCAACCAGTGTTTTTGGAGATAAAATTGTACGGACTTGTAAACCCCAAAGGAGGGCCCCGCAGTTTTTTTACCCAAACCCCCTTTTTTCCCCCCCTTTTCTTTTTCCCCCCTTTTTTCCAGGGAGGAAATTAAAAAATTTTGGGTGAAGGGGGGGGCTCCAAGCCCACCGTTCAGATTTCGGAGAGAGCGTATGCCCTGACGTTTTTTTTTTTTAGCCCGGGCGGAAGTTTAGGGGAAAAATTAAAAAAAAAACGAAGAAAAGCGACCCCCTGGCCTGTTTTCCCCCCGGGGAAAAAACCCAAACCCCTTGGGGCCAATTTTCAGATAGAGAAGGTTCCTTTTTTGATCCCCTTTTTAAATTTTGATGGGGTTTTAAAAGGGCCCCCTTTCCTCAGGGGACGCCATTTTTTTTCTAGGGCCAATTTTTAAAAGCAAGGGGGTTTTCCCCGGCCCCCAAAGGTGTAGAGGGGCTCCGCCCGGGGTTTAAGGGCCTTTGGGGAAGAAACCCACAAGTTTTGCAACTTTCCCGAGGAGGTCTTCTGAAGAAGAACCCGGGGCCGCCCAAAAGGGAGGCAAAAACAACTTCTAAGACAAACGGGCGCTGAGGGTCCCGGGCGAAGAGAAAGGAGCGGAAACCAAGCGGCTTTTTGAAAGTTTGAAAAGGTTTGAGCCTCGGGGGGCCCGGAAAGGGGGGTCGGCGCCCTTCTTGGTGAGGGCAACCCAAAGGGGCCACCCGAGATGAAATGAGGAAATTTAAAATTCCTTTTAAAAAAGTTGGCAAAGCCTACAAAAAAACCCGAATGGCCCCAAGGCCCATTTTTTGGGCGAGGCCATTTCAGGGGCGCCCGAAGCTTGGTGGGGTCCATCTTTTTGCCCTTTATGGGACACGATGTACCCTAAAAAGGGCAGTGAGGTTTCGTTCAAACAGCAATTCTCCAAACTTGGCATAAAAAAGGGGACTCCGGAGATGTCTGACACCCGGGGGACGGGTGACTGGGGGTCTCCAGGTCGGAGAATAGAAGAGAAATTTATCCAAAATAGACAATCACAAAGTATAAAAAGGCCCCGGTTGATCTCAAACCCCAAAATTTTGGGAATACAGCCCGGGGCGTTTCAGAGGGCCCCAAAGGCATGACGAGATACTCGAAATGGCCATCACGGGGGTTTAAAACCCGTTTTTCCACTCGGTCACCCCCATCGAAAGCTAAACAGTTTGTAGGGGTTCCCACGGAGAAACCAAATTTTGAAAAGATTTTTGCGCCCCGAAGGCGGGGCAAAAGTCGGAGAACAAAGGGAGGGGGACCGATTCTTGAAATGTTATTTTGTTAAAGGGCCACTTTAAACGTTTCAGGGGCCCCAAGGGGGGCCCCTCTTTCTTCTCGACGAAGAAAAATCCGGGTCCCAGGTGTTTAAAATTACTTGAAGCCCCTTTCATAAAGGGTTTTCTTTTGGAAAATGTCCGGGAAAGCCCCTTTTTCTCCGGGACGAAAACGGGTAAACTCTGCCTCGAGGAGGAAATAGTCCCCCGGCTGCAGATCAATAGGGGGAAACGAAGGGGCCGGGTTTCGGGGGCAAAGATTCGGCCTGGGTTTTTTTGGAGAAAACCCTCGCCCAATTCCCCGGTAAGGAGCAGGCAGACCTGGGCAGAGATTCGAAGGTTTTGGGAACGGCAATTAAGGGGCGGCGGGGGCCCAAAGGCCCCGTGGTGACAGGCCGGGCCCCCAACAAGAATCTCGCCTGGGGTACCAAATTTAGGGGGCCCGGCATGCCCCTTTCAAACCCGGGGAGGGCCCCAAAGGGTCTCAGAAAGGCCGGGGGCAGTACAAAGAACTTCATTTGATTCCCCGATGTAAAACCCCCAAACGCCAAAATGAGGGGCGCAGTGCAGAAAAAAAATTTGGGATCCTTGAGGCATTCGCCACTGACGGAGGGGCACGAACAAAAGGGTTTTTTTTCGGGGGGTCACTGGAAACCGGTACTGAGGGCACCATGCATGGAATGAATTACCGGCGGAAACCCCCAAAATCCAGGAAGGACGGTTGGGCTGGAAGGTGCTGTCCCGGGGAGGTTTCCGCAAAGAACCGAAAGGGTCAGACGGGGGGGTCCCAGGGCCCCCTAGGGTGCCTTCCCCATGAGCCCAAAGGGGCGGGAAATTTCCCGGGCGCACCGGAAATCCCCCAATTTAAAATGAAACCCGGGAACCCGGGCAGTAAAAAGCACAACTGCCGAGACGTCGGCGAAACGTTTTCCCCTGGGGGATTTTTGCCCTTTTCCCCCTATTGGTTCGTCCTTTAAAACCGTTGGGCCCGGGGGAAAATGGGGGCGTTGGAAAAAAAAGGACAAAACGGGACCGGGGTTTGGGGGGTGGAAATCGCTTGGAAACGGAGCTCCGTTTTCTCTGGCCCAAACGGGAAAACGATCCGGGGGCCAACCAATCAGTTTTCCCCCAAAGGGGGTAAAGGCCCGGGCGCGGACCCCCGAGCTCTCCTTAAAATTCCCCAAAGGCCTTGCCAGAAAGTAAACCAAACCCAACCCCCGTTTTTCCCCGGGTTGTTCCGAGGCTTGAATTTCGGAAGCACAGGGGAAATGTCCACGTGGGAGTCGGCCCCGTCGGAGGGGGGAGCAGTGTGCGGGAGCTGAGGAGTGCGAACCCGGGGTTTTCAAAGGGCCCGTCCTTTAAACCCCCGGAGGAAGGCCCCTTTCAAATTAGCCCTTAGCGGGGGCTCCTCGGTCCCACAGCGGAGTGGCCCCGGGCCCGAGGGTTCGCCAAATTTGGAGGCCCAATAATAAAAGGCGACTTTAGCCCGCTTGGGGAAAAATTTATGTCCCAGCATCTCGATTTTTTTAGAACACTGACTGAAGAAACCTCTTCCCCTTCCCTTTGGGGGTTTCCCTCATAGCGGCGGGGGGGCGGGAGATGCAGAAAGGTCCCGGTGCCAGAGCAGGAGGAGCCCCCGGAGCAACAGGTGTGGTGAGATGGGAGCGGCCGCAGGGGAGGTAGGGAGGCCCCAGGTTCTTGGGATCATTGGGTGCGAGCTGGTCGATGCGGGTGACTCTGCTGGGCCGGCCTCGTAAGTCCCCGGAGTTTGGGGAGAGGGAAACCCCGGCGGGAAAACCCGGGCAATTGTACGTGACGGTTTCTTTTGGGTCCGTTTGGCCACCGCAAGCGGGGGTAGTTAAGCCCCCAGGGAAAGGAGTCTAAGTAGCCCCCGGTTTTTCCCCCAGAGCCCCCCGGGAAACGGGAGGGTTTTCTGCGGTGTGAACTACCCGGGTTTGTTACCCCGACGGGGAATTGTTTTTCGGTGGCGGCCGGGGGTTTCTGGTGGAAAAGGGGTCCCTAATTTCCCAAAGGGGTAGTCAGGAACAGGGAGAAAGGTTTTGGGCAAAAGGGGCCGATTTTGTGGTCCGAGACGGGAAAAACGGGCAGGGCAGGGGGGCAAACAGGGAAGGGAAGGAAACGAAACGGAAAAGGACGGTACACGGGGATAAGCAATACGGGACACAAGGGCACTCCAAACTCTCACTAAGCACACCCAAAAATATGGCAACCGGGGCCGGGGGGCGGATAAAATTAAAAAAGGGCCCGCGCCCGGGAATAAGCCAATTTTCCCCGGGGCACTGGCCCTTTAAAAATTTTAAACCCCCGTCCGCCCCGCGAAGGGGGCGCGCATGCGCACGACGGCCGGGACAGACAGAGCGCCGTTCACCGGAGCGGGGCCAGGTAAGCGAGCCGGCGTGGGGACGAGGGTGGCCGCGGGTGACCGCAATGCCCGCGCCGCGGCCCTGGCAGCAGGGAAACGGCCGCAGGGGCAGCGGTGCCCGCGGCCGCCATGACAGTAACTTAGCCTGTCCTGATGTAAGAGCTGTTCTTCCAGGGATTGCAGAAAGAGAAAGAGGCTTCACATGGCCTAAATGTTCCCATGAATTCTCTGCCCACTTACTGAACTCCACCTTAAAGGGGTTGTCTCATCTCAAAGTTTCATAGGATGCATGAATGAAATAATGCTGCTTTGCTCTGTCACTTCCTGGTCAAGCTGTCTGTAATCAGCATATGAGTTCTGTGTATTCAGACTTCTCGGTTTATCAGTCTAGATTAGCTAAATTACCTTCTCTGAGGTCCAGAGAAGATTCTGAGCTAATGTAAACAGTAGAGTAATTACTGTCTTTTATCTGAAAGATCAGATAACACACAAGCTTTCACACTGCTGGCTGTGACCTGTGTGATGAGGTCACTCCCTGCTATCAGATAGAACAAACAGCAGGGGATAAGGAGAACACAGGTCAGTAACTTGGGAAACTAGAAAGCCCTCAAAAGGTGATAAAATCTATTTGTAGCTCCTCAACAAAAAAAGATGAACAACGCAATATATTTCAAAAAAGGTCCATTTAGTGTTCCCTACATTTTGAAAGCTATTCTTTGTAGTGAGACAACCCCTTTAAGACCATATAAATTCTTTCCATTGGGGAGATGTTGCCCAGCTACTTGCACACATGGTCATAGTGATTAAATGGCCTCTGGGCAACCTGACACCTCAATGAGTGAATGTCACTGAATAACCTCAGTATATAATACATGTACCTGATATAGATAGATCGTAATAGGGCAGATTGTATGGGAACAATATTCTCCTTAAACACATGGCATAACATGGTCCCACTCTTCTTCCTAGACTACCACTTTGTACCCGAACGCCACCTACTCCCAAGTTTCTAGAAAGGTTTGAACATTGCTGTAATGCAGGTCACCAGGTAAAACAAAATCGTGTGAGCAGAATGCTGGGCTGTGTGCCCATAGGGAGTTCCCTCATAGGACTTGACCAATCTGTAATCTATCATAGCGTATTTGTCTGAACACGTCTGAACAAATAGCTACATCTGAACAATAAGGGGATGTTCACACGATGTTTCTTAGATGTGTGTTTGGATCTGTGTTTCGGACCCTAAACGGACCCAAACCCGCATCTAACAATGTGCAGTGTGATTTCCATTGCTTTCAATGTAAAACAGGCATCTTTGTTCAGATGAGTGATCGCTGATGTGTGTTTTACATGCGTCTTTGTGATGCGTCTTTCGGATCCGTTCAAAGCATTGACGTCAATTCTTGATCCGTTTTACGCAGCAGACGCCCCATTTAAAACTATAGGGTGCTTTTCGACTGTATCCAAACACGCAGCACACTTTGAGTCCGTGTTAGATGTGATTTACGCAACGCTTTTGAATATGTTTTTCAAATTGGTACCACTTCTTATTCCATTTTATGTGCTGCGGGAGGAATAAAAATCGTGATTCTGTCACTGTTTTTTGGGTTTTGTTTGTACGACGTTCAACGTGCAGGTTAAATAATGTGACAGAATTATAGGGTAGGCAATACCAAATATGTGTACTTTATTTTTTATATTTTTTGGCATTTGTAAAGTGGAAAATGGAGGTGCGTTTTACTTTTTTACTGTTTTTATTACTTTTCCCCATGGAGAACAGTACACAGGATTATTGCTGTGTACTGATCTCCATGGCGACTGTTGATCACTATGCCCGGCCATGCCCACAGGCATAAACAGCAGCCGCCGCGACCACACTGCGGCTCCTCCTCACTCCGGCCACAGGCGATGCAGCATAAGGCCACCTGCAATATACAGCTGGTTCCATGTTGTGATCGTGCGGGCCCCGCTTGAGAGCCCACACGATGTCCAGGACATACCCATGCGTTCATTTGCGGGAAGTCCAGTGTCGGGAAGGGGTTAAAATATTACCATTAGTAATTAAGAATAAGATCCAGTCTATGATTTAGCCGTTTTGGAAAACTAGTACACAAAATTAGGATACAATAGACCTCTGTATTGAGGAGGGTTCTCGGATGATCTCCTCCCCATTGAGATCTCTGTACTCTTTCGAGGCTTACACGGCAACATGATGTTTATCACGAAAATGTCTAGAGAGACATTAGATTTATTTTGTGCTTGCTCAGGTATGGCACCATACAGGTGTTCACGTAGCCTATCCTTGAGTCTAATGGCTAGTGCAGCCTATAAGTTTCAATTTGTACATGCTACAGTTAACACAATAAATGACACATGAGGTCTAACAATTGATGAAGCTTCTTATTTTATACCTGGTTCCATCTACAAGGTTGTCAATATGTTGCACCATAAAGATATGTTCTTATGACAGGCTTGTAGAAGCCTTTCATACTGAGCCATGTACATCTGTCAGGATTGTGTATGTAGTCAAACTGGTTGAAAGTATACTAGTAGTGTGAAGAGTAGAAGCACTAGGAGTCACTAATTTATATCCTTCCACAAGAATTATACAGAGAGCTAGCCTGAAAAAGCAAAGGTCAGTATCTATTTCTAATTGCTCGTCTGTGGTTTGCTTGTTTACTTAAAGGGGTTTTGCCACGATGTAATGTTGACATGGGATCCTCCAAAATGGGTATTTAATCACTTTTCAAAATATATGTGATTACAAAAATTGCAGCCTGAGCTACAGGCTGCCTTACCTGCCCTTTGTTACTTAAAAGCTTCTATTAGATACAACCTGACAAGAGCTGCTTGCAGATCGCACTTCTTATCTGATGAGAGGGAGCTGAAGAAGCTTTCAAGGCACCGGGTAGAAATAGGTTTGTCTTTTGTATACAGAATCCACTACTTGAGTGTGATTATCTGAGTAGTCCCTGCTTTATCCCGGGTGCCCAAAAACATGAAGAAGCTTTCAAGCTGCTGTGGAGAAAAGGTGTTGTCTTTTGTATACAGAATCCACTAGTTGTAGTTTTATTATTTGAGTGAACATTTCACACGATCCCTTATGCAGGCTCTGTGCTCTGGCTGTGTCTCTTTCTCTCTTAGCTCAGCATGGCTTGATTACATTAGAGTCTTAGCAGATAAGGCACGCCCTGGCAAAACCCCTTTAAGGTTGTACCAGATGTAGGCATAGTCTTTTCCCTCTGATTTTTTTTTCTTATTCAAAAACAGTTTTATTGTAAAAACATAGAAATACAATAAAGCAAAAATCGGATATACATATACACTCTGGCAAGAACATGACATAGTTATCAAAATAACAATATCATCCAAAGGATGAAGAACAAGGCAAGAGCAATAATAGTGCGAAAAAACGAATAATAAAGTGACAATACCTATAGAATTGCAGGATATCCATGTCAACAGGTATAACTTACAAGGAACACCAGCTATGTTCAATAAGTGTCAGCTGAACCACTGCTTGTATGAGCAGTTCTGTGATATACCTTACTGTAGATCAAAAAACGAAAAAGAACTAAAAGAAATGGGAAGGGTGCAAAACAATTGAACATGCAGCATCCTGGACATGACCTGATAGGCCCCCCACTCCACCAAACCCACCCGAGACATCCATCCCATAAATTATGAGAGCGATCCAGACACCCGGTGCCAAGTACCTAATTGAAACTACTGAGATCAGTGGAGGAGGAAAATTCTATCCAATCTCCCCATGTTATATAGAACCTCTCAGAAGTTTGGTTTTGACCCGCCCTGATCTCCTCCATACGCTGCAAATGGAGAATCTCCTTGAACCACTCTACCATGAAAGGAGCCTGAGTAGACCTCCACTTTCTCAGGATCAATGCCTTAGCTGCAGTCAAGAGGAAGATTATCAACCGTCCCTTAGGGGTGCGTACTCTCATGGGCAGCATGTATAACAGGAGAGCAGAAGGATCATCTTGGAGCTGAGTTCCCTTGACTATTTTGATTACCTCAATAACCTTCGACCAAAAAGGGCGTAATTCCTCACAACCCCACCAGACATGAGACTTCCCTCTGATTTTTATTCTTACCTACTTTTTTTAATAATGATTCCGTAGATTTGGTATCAACTACATCTGATGCTCTTGTAAGTATTCCCTCATAATAATAATCTTTATTTCTATAGCGCCAACATATTCCGCAGCACTGTACAAATTCAAGGGTAAACGTACAGTCATTACACATTAAAAGTACTTACAAATGAGACACAAGGTGTGAGGGCCCTGCTCGTGAGAGCTTACAATCTATTAGGGTGTATGGGTGAAACATACGGTAAGAAGTGCCAAGCTTACAATGATCCGGCCATGTTTCATAAATAGGGGGTGGTTTACATGAAAAATGGATGAACCTGCCCCCCAGACAGTACAACTAAATACAGATAATTGCCTGTGAGTGCCCAAGGGTATGGAGTGACAGATGTGTGTGATAGCAGTTAGGGATCTTGGTGGGCCAGACCGAGAAGATGTATTTTCAGGGCCCTCTTAAAACTGTGAGGGTTGTGAATGTGCCTGATCGCTCGCGGTAGCATATTCCAGAGAATTGGTGCCGCACGTGTGAAATCTTGTAGGCGGGCATGGGAGGTTCGGATGATTGAGGAATGTAGTCTGATATCATCAGCAGAGCGGAGAGCACGGGTAGGGCGGTAGACAGAGACTAGGGAGGAGATGTAGGGAGGAGCAGCGCTGTGGAGAGCTTTATGGGTGAGAGTGCTGAGTTTATACTGTATCCTGTACTGGATGGGCAACCAGTGCAGTGACTGACACAGGGTAGAGGCATCAGTATAGCAGCTGGAGAGAAAGACAAGCCTGGCTGCTGCATTCTGGACAGATTGGAGAGGGGAGAGTTTGCAGAGAGGGAGACCGATAAGCAAGGAGTTGCAGTAGTCAAGACGAGAAAGAATAAGAGCAGTAATGAGAGTTTGAGTCGTTTCCACAGTGAGAAATGGACGGATTTTGAAGATATTCTTGAGGTGCAGGTGACAGGAGCGGGCAAGGGATTGGATATATGGGGAGAAGGTCAGATCAGAATCAAATAAAACCCCTAGACAGCGGGCCTGCTGCCTAGGAGAAATGGTGGTACCACATACAGAAACAGAAATAGCAGGGGGGGGTTGGTTAGTAGATGGCGGAAAGACAAGAAGTTCAGTCTTAGTGAGGTTTAGTTTCAGATGGAGAGAGGACATGATGTCAGAGACAGCGGACAGACAGTCACTGGTGTTTTGTAGCAAGGCTGGTGATGTCACGGGAGGAGGTGTATAATTGGGTGTCATCCGCATAGAGATGGTACTGGAAGCCAAATCTACTCATGGTTTGTCCAATGGGGGCTGTGCACAATGAAAAGAGGAGAGGACCTAGAACTGATCCCTTACGAACTCCAACAGCACGAGGACGAGGAGAGGAGGTCGAACCGGAAAATGAGACACTGAAGGAGTGGTCAGAGAGGTAGGAAGAGAACCAAGCAAGAGCGGTGTCCTGGAGGCCAATGGCGCTGAGCATGCTGAGGAGAAGTTGGTGATCCACAGTGTCAAATGCTGCTGAGAGATCCAGGAGAAGCAGCAAGGAGTAGTTACCCTGAGATTTTGCTGTCAGGAGATCATTTGAGACTTTAACTAAGGCAGTTTCCATGGAGTGTAGGGTGCGGAAACCGGATCACACCTTCTCCTTAGAAGTCTATTATGTATATATTATTTCTCTTTTCTAAAGCTTTGTTGTGAGGAAGAATTCCTCTTAGCCCTAGTAAACTGACCTCTAAGGATAGCATTTATTGCGTATTAAGGATGGCAAGATGTAGCCTATAAAATGCTATTACTTGCACTAGGTTTGTGATAAGTAGAAGTCTGAATAGACTCTGAACACAGATGTCAGGAAAATATATTGATGTATAATTAAACTGATAAGTAAAATATAAACCAAAGGCATTACAATTCAGATAATCAATGAACTCCGATATGACTGTCTTACCTGACGTCCAGATGACAAGGACGTCATCTACAGTGAAGGAAATAACTATTTGATCCCTTGCTGATTGTGTAAGTTTACCCACTGACAAAGACATGAACATCTATAATTTTAAGGGTAGGTTAATTTTAACATTGAGAGATAGAATATCCAAAATAAAATCCAGAAAATCACATTGTATAAATTATATAAATGTATTTACACAATCAGCAATAGGTCAAATAATTATTTCCTTCACTGTATATAGCGGCCATACCAGTGTATAAGAAAAAGGATTGTGATCAGAGAACATATAACACTCCTCGAACCAAGAAACGTATAAATTGGCCAAAGAAGGCGAACATTTTGCCCCAATAGACGCACCAGTCTTTTGTAAATAATAAATACCTGAAAACATAAAATAGTTATGTAAAAGTAAATAATGGCCAAAAGGATAAATTGAAATAAGTCTTGATTGTAATTAGAGTATTTTCTCAAGTGAAATTCAACAGCTCCTAGGGCCAAGGCATCTAGGATTACAGTGTATAACGACTCAATGTCGCAGGTTACCCAAATATAGTTACTTTTCCATGAAAGATGTTGCACCATATTTAATACATGATTAGTATTCTTTAAATATCCAAGACATCTCACAACAAGAGACTGGAGTAAACAATCTTTAATTTACGGAGTCGATTCCCACGACAATGGGTCTCATTGGTGGAGGGAACCAGCTATTGTGGATTTTAGGCACAGAATGGAAGACAGGGATGATTGGCTGTTCTCAAGGCTGTGACGATGGGTAGGCTCAGGTAGGCGGTCGCCTAGGGCGCCATATCTATGCCTGCCACAAGGGGGCGCAGGAATGGAGCCGGCTCAGGAGCTGAGCCGGCTCCATACACAGCAGCTGCAGGCCAGTCACTGCTGCCACCTTCATAAAGCAGGAAGGCAGCAGTTTACTTTCGCTCCCCCTGCTCCTTCCTACCCCCCAGTGCCAACAGGGGTCAGGGAGGGAGCAGGGGCAGCAGTGTGTAGTGCGCAGGGGAGGTTATACACTCCTCTCACCTCCCGGCGCTCCTCTGTCAGCTTCTTGTCACATGACAGGAAGCTGCAAGAGCAGTGCATGCTGGGGAGAGTGGACGGAGCTTTGGCTCTCTATTCTTGGCAATGTGTGCTGAAGAAAGAAGATGGCCAGCTCTTCTCACGGGTAAGAAGGGACTTGTGCAGTGGGAGAGTGTAACCTGTGCTGGGGGACAGAGTAACCGGTGTAGTGGGGAGAGTGTAACCTGTGCAGGGGGGAGAGTGTAACTGGTGCAGGGGGGAGAGAGTAACTTGTGCAGGGGGGAGAGAGTAACTTGTGCAGGGGGGAGAGAGTAACTTGTGCAGGGGGGAGAGAGTAACTTGTGCAGGGGGGAGAGAGTAACTTGTGCAGGGGGGGAGAGAGTAACTTGTGCAGGGGACAGAGAGTAACTTGTGCAGGGGACAGAGTGTAACTTGTGCAGGGGACAGAGTGTAACTTGTGCAGGGGACAGAGTGTAACTTGTGCAGGGGACAGAGTGTAACTTGTGCAGGGGACAGAGTGTAACTTGTGCAGGGGACAGAGTGTAACTGGTGCAGGGGACAGAGAGTGTAACTGGTGCAGGGGACAGAGAGTAACTGGTGCAGGGGACAGAGAGTAACTGGTGCAGGGTGAGGGAGTAACTTGTGCAGGGGGAGAGAGTAACTTGTGCAGGGGAGAGAGAGTAACTTGTGCAGGGGAGAGAGAGTAACTTGTGCAAGGGACAGAGAATAAGAGTATGTTCACACGGTGTATTTGCAGGGCGTAATTACGCCCTGTAATTACGCCGTGTGTCCAGGGGGGAGGGGGAGGCGGGAGCTGGGGCGGTCCCGGGGGGCCGGCACCTCGCCGGCCCATAGACTTGCATTACCGGCAGCGCGTATACGTCGCTGGTAACTCACATTTCTATTATCTTCTCCCTCGGCGTATTCGCCGAGCAGGGAGAGGAAACGTAATCCATAGCTCTCTATGAGAACTGTGGATTACCGTAATGACTGGGACATATTCCAGCCGTAATTTGCGCACTCCGGCGCGTAATTACGGACTGAAATACGTCCAATTTTAAGCTGTGTGAACATGGCCTAACTGGTGCAGGGGGCAGAGAGTAACTTGTGCAGGGGACAGAGTGTAACTGGTGCAGTGGGCAGAGAGTAACTGGTGCAGGGGGCAGAGAGTAACTTGTGTAAGGAGAGAGAGTAACTTGTGCAGGGGGCAGAGAGTAACTGGTGCAGGGGGCAGAGAGTAACTGGTGCGGGGGGGGGGGACCTGGTGCAGGGGCAAGAGGAATTAGTGTGGGGGGGGGGTGCAATTTTTTGCGGAGTGAGGGGGGTGACATTGGCTGTACTTGCCTAGGGCACCAAAATGCTTTGTCCCGGCCCTAGCTGTTCTGTATAGAAATAATCAAATTCTCTTTGGTTGATAACACCCATATGTAAACCTTCATTTAGGACCTCAAAAAGATCCTGCAAAAACACCTTAGTAGGATCACTTTTCAATTTTACGTATGTATTACTGTGATCCAACATAAGTTGGTTAAGCTTAACATATAAGTTAGAATCCAAAAGAACAACCGATCCTCCTTATCCACCGTTCTAATAATAACACTGTTGTTAATTTACAATTTTATCAAAGTCCTGTGTGTTATTAAATTAAATGTTTTCCTACAATGTAATTTAACAAGATGCCTTTGAACAAGGCTCTGAAAAGAATCCAGGACAGCAGGATAGAAACCCGCATTTTTAACTTTCAGGGCATGTCCCCACAGCACCGGTTACTTGTCGGTTTTTCAGAAGGTTTTACAAACTGTCTGAAAACCGACAAGCAACGCTCCCCAATAGGCTTCTATGGAAAATCCGTGCAGCAGTCCCCACTGCGCGGATTTTCACCCAGATGGTTTTGACACAGCTGGCGGTCCGAAAAACTTGCAACATGTTCATTCTTCTGCCCGGTTTTCGGGCAGAACATGAACATGTGGGTGCGAAGGGAGACGGCTTGAACCCGCAAACCGCGGACAAAAGCCGCCCTTCCTGCGTGCCAAAAAAGACCAAATACCGGTCGGAATTTCCGTGGTGTTTCCTTCATGATCGTTTTTTGGGTTTCATTGCTGGCATCACTCCTACATTGTATCTTCTCCCAGCATTATTTTCATTATGTTCATCAAAACTAGACAATGAAAATTGGCCTTTCATCTCATGGATTTCGGAGTCGGTCTAAGTCACTTGCCCCATTCACATACGGAGTCAGTCTGGTAATCCAAAGCATCTCTCTGGAACTTCATTCTTTTCATTTTCACTATTGACGCTTCCAATTTTGAAATGTTTTCTTGAATTTTTTTTGTCAAGTACTGCATATTCATCTTTATGAGTTACCGAACCCAAACTTTCTTGTGTTTTTGTGATATCAGAGCTAATGTTAATAAGAGTATTTATCTTTTGTGCTCCTGACTTTACTATTGGTGTCATATGCACATATGATCAATTTCTTAACTTCTTCTGATTCGACTTTTGGGTTAAATCATATAGTGAGACAAAAATTTGAATGCCTTATTATTTATTTTTTAAATGGCTCGTAAATATAAATTGCGATAAAGCGCTATACGCTTTATTTGTACGTCTTTAATAATCTATGTGTATCATTTTTTTTCCGACTTAAAAGGGTTGTCTCACTACAAGGATTGCTTTTTATGTTACAGATCTTGCAGAAACAAATCACTTTGCAATATATGTCCATTAACAGTATCTACCTATTCCTATATATTCCCCTCTTGTATGGGCTGCATCATCTCTTCCGGTCGCTATAGCTACAGACCTGTTCGATCTCTCCTGATTGGCTACCAGCTCTGGTTGCTATAGCTACAGACCTGGTGTCCTCAGCAGCTCATCACTGCAGGCCAGTACTAGCCAATAAGTCAGTAAAAATGCCCCTGAATTAAAAAAATGAAACTGAGAAAACAGGACTGAGGTAAGATGAATCGATGTTGTGAAACAACCCCCTTAAGCAGAAACATTTGTGCACCAAAAGAAGCATCATCAGATCAAGAATACAAGACTCATTTAGTAGAATCAAAGATAGTTTGCCATCAACAGTATTGTAGCTACAATATAATCTATAAGATTACGCTGTTGGTACCAATTTGAATGAAAAAAGTGTTAGTAAAGCCGAAGCTGGTAAGCCACATTTCATAAGTCCAAACAACATACAGGTTTATCCTAAAGTGCTGATGTCAATTGTGCATCTACAGGTTGCATCTATGTTAATTATAAATGTAGGGCAGCACAAGAGGCACTTATTCAGAAACACCAAAAAAAACAAACAAACTCACAAGTCGAATTATAACACCTTGGCTATAAAAGCAAAAAGACACACAAAACAGAAATAAGTTTCTTACTTTTACAGACGTGGCGAAACCAAAAATGTGTAACTTTTTTTATTTGTAAAATGGCAAAAGTGGAGTGATTTAAACTTTAATATATTTTTTTTTACTTTAATGCTTAGCCAGAATGCCTTGTTCTATATACAGCAGTACTATTGTATTGTTGTACATTGGAATTTCATTCATTCATTCATTCATTCATTCATTCATTCATTACCTATTGCACCCTGTCATAGGCAGGGTGTAATAGGTGAACATACTTGGCAACTGTGGAAGCCTACATGAGGCCTCCTGCTGCCATGGCAACTGATCCCTCCTGCAATTGCATTGTGGGAGGGGAGGGTGATCAGACTGAGGATCGGTGCACAGCCCTGTTCCTCATTCAGCTAGATACTGCGGCTGCAACTGCCGCAGCGTCTAAAGTGTTAACAGCAGGGACAGAGCCGGCTCCATCCCTGCTGTTAGCGGTGGCTGCCATCTGTACTGATCAGACGCAGGCCGTCACTGTACAGCGCACTCTCGGGAAGGCGGGAGCCTGGAGAGGAGCGATGCTCCTGCCGGCCTGTGAGAGCGTATTTGGACTATAAGATGCACCCTCATTTTCGCCCCAAATTGGGGGGAAAAAGTGTGTCTTATAGTCCACAAAATACAGTAGATTTATTAACCGATTCCCTCCCAAAATAATTTATTTTGTCCTGTACAGAGGAAACGTACAATAGTTAAAAATCTTACCACTGAAACAAGTAAATGCACATAGTGACACTTCAAGACGTGGTGTACAGCAACACATAACATGGGTAATCTGTACAAGGTTTTGAGCTTGTCCTCTAAATAGGGCAGTAGAAAGAGAGAGTAGGAAGAACCCTTTGATTGCTGCAGTCAGTGAAAGTGGCACAATCAGAGGGCATTCTCTTGCTCCATTGGTTGATCGGGACTTCCGGTGACACGATGGAGCACGGGGAACGTCTGTACAGTCAGCACTAGAGTAGCCCCAGGGCTGTCTGTATAGCAAGCCTGCAGTCAGGGCAGACTGTGTGCTGCCCTGACTGCAGCCTGTGTCATACTGTCACAGAAAGTAATGTGTTAGCATATTCATGTATACTCATACATTACCAAGTGTAAAAAAGTGTTAAATAGTTATCCCTTAATGGGATTAAAAAAGCGTGAAAAAAACATAAAATAGTGTAGAAAAAAATAAAACTAAATACAAATAAATATTTAAGAAAAATGTTATTGTGCATACAAAAAAAACTACACATATTAGGTTTCTACATGACTGTGATAACCTGTATAATTAAACTAACAGGTTATTTAGTGTGAAATGTGATGGTGTAAAAAAAAACAAAATGCAGTAACATATGGGCAAAAAAGTGAGCTTTAGACCTAAACAGGTTCTACTTGGCCCTTTTTTTTTTAAAATTCAGCATAACTTATTTGTAGATTTAATCTACCCCCCCCCCCAAAATACATTTCCCCTGCATAAAACAAGCCCTCATACATCTGCATCACTTAAAAGATAAAAAAGTTATGAACGTCTTTTTACGGCGGGCGGTCCAGGTCTTCAGAGGGCTTTTGCGACTCCCAGCGCCGAAGCTGTACTAGAAACAGAGCTGTGGTTAACATCTCCTTTCCTAGAGCAGTCTCTGCAAGCGGTGGGGAGTAGAGGAAGCCTCCAATCCACGAGGTTTAACCCTTAGATTGTCGTGGTTAATGACCATGGCATAATCAAAGGGCATTCCTATGCTCCATTTGGGTGGTCGGGACTTCCAGTGACCCGATGGAGCCTGGGGAAGTCTGTACAGTCAGCCTGAGGACCTGAGTAACCCCATGGCGTCGTATAGAAACCCTGCAGTCGGGGAAAAACTGGTGAAAACCCTGACTCTGCCTTGTCATACGACCAGTTTTAATGTATTAAAATTTTGAATGTAAAAATGTAAAATAATTATCCTTTAGTGGGATTGTAAAAAAAAAAAAAGCCAAAAAAACATAAAAAGTGTAAAAAAAATATTTTTTAAATTACACAAAAAACCCTACACATATTATTAGATATCCACACGACCATAATAACCTGTAGAATTAATCAAACACGTTTGAAATGTAAAAGGTGTAAAAAAATGTAAAAAACAAAAACAAAATTGAAAGAAAATTTGAAAATTTTCTAAATTTAATTTTAACTGAACTCAAACATTTCCCCCAAAAAATACAAAATTCCCCCAAAACAAGGCCTCATACGATAAAAAAAAGTTACGACTGTCGAAACGCAAGTAGGCAAAAACTAAAAAAATTTGCTGGTCATGAAGTACTTTTCAGGCCTGGGGCTTAAGAGGTTAAATCGTATACTTGGCTCAGGTTATTTCCATTATATATAGTAGTCTTGTTTTTATATAGTTATAGTTTTCTAGTACTAAAATAATTATCACTCACCTGTTTGACATAATCACTCCCTAGAATTTGGCTACTTCCAATTAAAACTGGCTCGTCCACTTCTTCTTTGGGTTTCCCACATACTTTTTTCTGTTTCTTCACCTCCGAGTGGTCGATAATCTCATAATCGGAGTCATCGCTGGAGATTGCTTCATTTAAGTTATTTTTCTGTTAAATGGACAAGGCATTGATGTTGTTAGTTATTTTATATGAATCTGGAAAGTTTTCCTGGTTCACAGGCTAGATTTACACTAGCTTCACATATGCATGTTTATACACCCATAATATAATTAGAAGTCCCAATCCAACCATGGGTTTAACCACTTAACGGCGAGGCCTTTTTTTGCCCTTCTCACCGTACTAAAGCCATAACTTTTTTTATTTTTCCACCTACATATGAGGACTTTTATTTTTGCAGGACAAGATGTACTTTCTAATGGTTTTATTCATATTTCCGTAGAATATACTGGGAAATGGTAAAAAAATTCTAAGTGGGGCAAAATGTGAAAAAAAACGTACTTGCACCATTTTATGCGACTATTAACTTTTTTGTACTAACACCTACGGACTTGAGGCGACATTTTTTGCGGGCTGAAGTGTACGTTATATTACTACCAGTTTGTAATACATGTATCTTTTTTAATTAAACGTATTCCATTTTTTAGGGGACGTGATGCAGTTTTGGCGTTTGGAATTTTTCTTCTACGGTGTTCAGCGTACGGGATAAATGATGTTAGATTTTAATAGATCGGACAGTGATACCAAATATGTGTAACTTTTTATGATTTCATTAGTTTTTTTGTAAAAATGGCAAAAGGGCGGTGATTTGAACTTTTTAATACTTTAAAGCTTTTTTTTTACTTTAACTTTGAGTTCCCCTTGGGTGCACGATCATTTTTACAGCCTAATGTATTGTAATTGTACTAAATCCTGCCTGGGGCTGAAAGTAGCAAAATCGAAAACATGGTGGAGGGTTCGCACTGTGTAACTACAAGCCCCAGGATCCTTTGCCATGCTTCCTCTCTCTCAACTTCAGACTCAGTGCCTGCACCTGCATAGGTGGGGAGGGCTAACACCTGCTCATGAATAAGCTGGATTTCTCTGTGGCAGAACAGGCTGCAAGCTGCTAGATTTGAGCATTAAATGCTAAAACAACTAGATTTTATAGAATAAGAGACACAGCGCTGGAAACCACGTGTCTGTCACTAGGTGGTGCTGTCCTCAGCAAGGGGGCATAACCTGTGACAGGTTCCCTTTAAGACAGAGTAGTTTATGCAGGGCTGCCATCAGTCATCTATTAACTGTTTCAGGGCCCCATACAGCCAAATCAAATGGGGTCCCCACCCATTACTATTTCCTATTTTTTAACATATCAGTGGGCCCCTTTTTGATTAGGGCCCCTGACAGGAGTACTGCCCGTACTGCCCTATTGGCAGCCCTGAGTTTACGGCATGTCCATAAAAACAACCCTGATCTTCTAGTCATTGAACAGCTAATGTAGACCTGCAGGAAGCATAAAAAAATGTCCCCACTGTACAGCACCTTAAAGCTAAAGGTCAAATCAAGGATTTTGCGATAAAGGAATTATGAGAATCTTCCTTGAAGAAATTCCATTGTTGCTGAAAACAATAATGCAATGAACCTTTGTATTGGGTTAAATATGACTTTTCAGGCACCATAATAAAATAGGTCATTGCTAGTCTTCTAGGACTCGGGTGCACCAGCAAATTATGACCGGGTGGAGACAAAGTCATTATCTACTCATCTTGTTCGGTTACTTCTACGCCACTACTTCTTGTTCATTCTCGAATTGAAGTTAATAAACTACTTACACTGAATCCATAAACTCAGGAGTCAACAACCTTATGCGCTGAAGGCTTTGGATCTTTTGAGAACTCTTAGGCTATGTTCACAGAGCGTAATTACAGGGCGCACAGTCATTACTGTCATTACTCGTGGCGCATAAGTGCCCCGAATAAGTGACATGTCCCTTATCTCCCCGGGCGTACAATACGATCGTATTGTATGCCCGGGGAGAGAAGGCATAACCCATAGTTCTATGGAGAACTATGGATTATGGTAATTTCGTCACGCATCTCGCTCAGATTAGAGCGCAAATACGACGCGAAATGAGCGCCGAAATTAGCCCGTGTGAACATAGCCTTAGAGCAGCGTTTCTCAACTCCAGTCCTCAAGGCCCACCAACAGGCCAAGTTTTCGGGTTTTCCTCAGCATTGCACAGGTGATGTAATTATTGTCAGTGCATTCTGCACAGGTGATGTAATTATGGTCAGTGCATTCTGCACAGGTGATGTAATTATGTTCAGTGCATTCTCCACAGGTGATATAATTATGGTCAGTGCATTCTGCACAGGTGATATCATTATTGTCAGTGCATTCTGCACAGGTGATATCATTATTGTCAGTAGCATTCTGCACAGGTGATATCATTATGGTCAGTGCATTCTGCACAGGTGATATCATTATGGTCAGTGCATTCTGCACAGGTGATACAATTATTGTCAGTGCATTCTGCACAGGTGATATAATTATTGTCAGTGCATTCTGCACAGGTGATATCATTATTGTCAGTGCATTCTGCACAGGTGATATAATTATTGTCAGTGCATTCTGTACAGGTGATATCATTTTGTCAGTGCATTCTGCACAGGGATATCATTATTGTCAGTGCATTCTGCAAAAGGTGATATAAATTTTTGTCAGTGCATTCTGCAAGGTGATACATTATTGTCAGTGCATTCTGCACAGGTGATATCAATAATTCTGTCAGATTTGCACAGGGGAATCATTTTTGTCAGCGCATTCTGCACAGGTGATAAACATTTTCAGCGCATTCTGCACAGGTGATATCTTTATTGTCAGCGCATTCTGCAAGGTGATATCATTATTGTCAGCGCATTCCCTGCACTGGTGATATCATTATTGTCAGTGCATTCTGCACAGGTGATATCATTTTTGTCAGTGCATTCTGCACAGGTGATATCATTAGTGTCAGTGCATTCTGCACAGGTGATATCATTATTGTCAGTGCATTCCAAACAGTTGATATCATTATTGTCAGTGTTTTCTGCACAGGTGATATCATTATTGTCATTGCATTCTGCACAGGGATATCATTATTGGTCAGTGCATTCTGCACAGGTGATATCATTATTGTCAGTGCATTCTGCAAGGTGATATCATTATTGTCAGTGCATTCTGCACAGGTGATATCATTGTTGTCAGTGCATTCTGCACAGGTGATATCATTGTTGTCAGTGCATTCTGTGGGAGATCCTGAAAACATGACCTGTTGGTGGGTCTTGAGGACTGGAGTTGAGAAACGCTGTCTTAGAGGATGTTCACATGGCATTTTTGGATATGTTTGTTTTTTTTTTTGCTGCAGCAAAAGTGCACCCTATAGTTTTAAATTGGGCTCCTGCTGCGTCAGGCGGATGAAGAATTGACATGACAATTCTCTGAAGGGATCCGAAAGACGCATCAGAAAGACGCATGTAAAGCATATATCGTCTGAACGTTGATGCATGTTTTATATTGAAAGCGATGTAAATCACACTACACATTGTTAGATGCGTGTTTGGGTAAGTTTAGGGTCTGAAACATGGATCAAAACTCACATGTAAAAACGTATCCAAAAACGCCATGTGAACATCCCCTTAGCCATAAAATATGAGAATTCTACAGAATTGTATAGCACCAGCCCAGTGAAAAACGATAAGGCATATTTTATTTTAACCTGCTTGACCCTTTGTTTCTAAAGGACATGAGTGGTCCTAAATGTCAGCAGCCCCTTATCCCAAGTCCTTTTTAAAATAAGAAAATACATGGTTCATGGGGTCAGACAGGTCACCTGTTGGCTGAACAAAGCATGGTATCCAACAGCAGTCATACATCCATGACTTAAGATTTCAGCTAATCAAGCAGATCTGATGGCTGAAGTCCCAGGTAAACAAAAGTGATAAACATTACAAGGGAAATCTACTAGTGGTCGCTGCAGGAAATGTGGCCACAGGTGGCATGGTGGGGGCCGAGACTGCTTTTTTTTTTTAGGTAGAGGGAAAAACAGGTAGAGAAGAAGAGGTGAATTGCAAAAGTCATACACAGTAGCTGTGGAGTGGGCCCCAAGATGCAACTCTATTGGTGGTCCCCAAAAATCAAATCCACTTATGAGCCCCAAGAATTAACTCCACTGATGGGCCCCAAAAATCAACTCCACTGGTGCTCCCAGCCCGACGCTAATAACACCCAGTGCAATAAATTGGCAAGTAGGTAACACGGTCCTTCAGTACTGGTGAATCCCGGTGGATTCTAAACAGAGCTGAGCATGAGACTTTAAGACCTTCATATGCCCTAGTAGGCCCATATAGACAACCTTTTTCAGTGATTTTTAAATTTAGCAATAATTTTTAAGTGTTATGAGTGTCAAAGCAACCATAATTATTTCCTGTCTAAGTGCAAAACTAATCATTCAGAATTGATCCAAATTGATTGTGCACATACAGCATTTACCACCAGTGGTACTGGTTATTTATCTGAGATGTACAGTACTTATTAACAAAAAATGATGATGTTTGTGCACTGACTGTACTGATGAGGATGTGTGTTACATCCTCCAAACTGCTGATTGAAAAAGTGTGTTTCATGAGAAAATGGTTGAACATACGTTTTTGATCATTAAAATGAGTGATCTATAGTTTCAAGCAAATGCAGCTGTGGGATGTATTGCTTGCAAATATGTGGTTGCCTTTAGGCAGAACATACTCTGATTTGATTTATTTTTTTAATTTCATTTATGTAGTACTGACATATTCTGGAACATTGTTCAAGGATTGACATCACGCACAACCGGTCACTGACCCTACTGGGTCTCACAATTTCAATTCCAGATTAAAGAGGGGTTTGGAGATTAATAAATGTTTGTCAGTCCATCAGAGGATGATTAAAAGTAGGAAAAGGAACAACTTACCCTGCTTCCCCGAAAATAAGACACCCCTGAAAATAAGACATAGTGCATTTTTTTGATGCAATTCAGAGTTTGGCTGCTTATGCTGATGTTTGTGATGAAATCACTACAGTATATTAATACATGTTGATGTTTTTGTTCAACAATAAATGTGAATTATTGTTCACAGAAAAAAAAAAATCTCCTAAAAATAAGTCTTAGCTCATCTCTAGGAGCAAAAATTAATATAAGTCTTATTTTCGGGGAAACAGGGTACCTTGCACACCCTCTCATTCCTGTGCTGCGCCTGTCCTGGCGATCCCGTGACTCTGCAGCCAATCACAGGTTGCTGCAGTCATGTGCAGTATATCCAGTCACATGGAGATTGAACAGTGAAATCAAGCGGCAGGATCACCAGGATGGCTGTGGGACTGGTACGCGAGGGTTTGCAAGGTAAGTTTGCTTTCTTTTCTATAGTTTATAAGCCCCTGATGCATTTACAGCATCTAAGTGGTTGATGATCCGTAACCAAAGCAAGCTCCGACAGCGCATGGGGCTCAGCTATACAGCTGTTTTTTAGCTCTGATTGTGTGGGCTCTGCTTGTGAACCTGCACCATCCTCATGACGTACCCATATGTCAATTTGCAGGAACCCCTTCCAGCCTATGATGTGTGAGTACTTCAAATGTCCTTAAAGGAGTTGTCTCCCTTCAGAGTTTCAGAGAATGCATGAATGAAATACTCTGTCACTTCCTGGTTCAGTCTGACTCATTTGCATACAGCTCCATGCTTGTACAGCTCCCTGCCCTGCTGTGCTTTCAGATGCTAATTAGATCAAATTAGCTTCTCAAACTACTAACAGGACTTCTTATCTGATCCCCTAAACAAAAGCCCTAATTACAGTTCTGTTTATTTTACATAAATCAAGCTTTTTACTGCTGAGCAGCACAGGACACTGCAGTGACCTGTGTGATGACATCACTCACTGTTATCTCGTTGAACAAACAGCAGGGGGAGAATTGTTTACAGGTCTGTTACTGAGGGAACTGAAATAGCCAGGGAGGTCATAAATTCACTTGTATCTCCTTAGGGAAAACAGAGGAACAAAGCAATATATTTGGAAAATGTCTTTATTTTGTGTTCCCTACAATTTGAAAGCTATTCTTTGTAGCGAGACAACCCCTTTAAGCGGTTAAAGGTAAACTGCATAAAAAAAAGAAAATCCCTTTGAAAAATTGCACAAACCTTAAAGAATTTCTCGATGCCATTCCAATATACTATGTTGTGATTTAAATGATACCACTAAAAAAAAATAAAAAATAAAAAAAAAATAAAATTGTCCTGCAAAAAACAAGCCCACATATGACTTTGTCAACATAAAAATAAAAAAAGCGTTATGGCTCTTAGAAGGCGGAGACAAAAAAATTAAAATCTGAAGCCAACCGTGTCCTTGTGGGGTTAATGGACTAGCCTTCTATCCGTCACACTGGAACATCCGGAAACTTTGTGAATTCTGTTTGATGTAGGTAACTGTTCTGAATGATTTACACTTCAATTCAGATGCTCTTTCTATGCAGGACTGAACAGGTCCACACAGCACCGCTCTCAAAGCACACTATTGGCAACAAAGCTCTTATCACCATGTTCCTGCCCGACACGGTGACCGCTCACTGTTGATACACACATCACATTTTGTAATGGGGCAGTGTTGGCTAAACACGACCAATCCTGTAGTGTAAACAGCGCACCTTCAGAGCCCCTACAAAATTGTTACATGCAGTATTAAGCGCAGTTCCAATTGCAAGCCTGACAGGTCGGCCATTACCTCAATGACAACAGGATCATTATGTGTTAGACAGGAAAATTACTAGTAAATGTTGTGGTTCATTGGGTCCAACAAACATTTAACGGTTCATTAACCTGATGCCGCTT
Source organism: Phyllomedusa bahiana (assembly GCA_025379985.1). Classification (NCBI taxonomy): domain Eukaryota; kingdom Metazoa; phylum Chordata; class Amphibia; order Anura; family Hylidae; genus Phyllomedusa; species Phyllomedusa bahiana. The sequence continues at coordinate 43,399 of JAODAL010002215.1, read as the reverse complement.
ATTTCTCAGACGATGATGCTCAGTCAATTTAAAGTGTACCTCCGGTAACATATTATTTTATATTGCCAAGAATAGGAACTGTATACCTGTATATAGGCATTAGATCCAAGTGGAGGCAGCAGACAACCCAGTGTCTGGCTGAAGTCTTCATTAAGAAAGAGTAAGGGTATAGTCAGGGCCATCTTTTCCGTTGGGCATGCAAGGCAGTTGCTGGGGGGGCCCATAAGTATAGGGACGCAGGTGGGGTATATACAAGAAACACCCAGGATCCCATGGTTGGCTTTGGTTATTTTCATTTTAGCATGTTTTTAGGATGTGCAAACAAATAAAAACCATGGTGGAGAAGGGAGCCAAAGGTTCCCTGTCCTGCCAAATAGTCTTGTAACCTGCCGGTGTCCAGACATAAGTGGCGTGATAATATGTGTGTTTGGGGGTGGCTAGAGGCATGGCCTAGTGTGAGGTCATGTATTCAGACAGGGCCCACTGAAGTGTTCTGCCCAGGGGCCCATAATGCTGTTAAGACAGCTCTGGGTATAACGCCGCAATACGCCAAGTGTTTTAAAAGTACACACTAGCCAGCATGACCGCAAATACGCTGTGTGAACATACCCTAACGGGACATTCACACGATGAGAAAAATGTACTTGTCAGATTCCGCTGCTGAAAACTGCGTCATCCAATGCGTTTTCAGCAAGTATTTTTACTAAAGCACGTGCTTATTGCATGTAGATTTAGTATTTCATAGTTTGTAAGGCTAAAAAAAGACAAGTCGTCCATCTAGTTCAGCCTGTTGTGCTAAGGTGTTGATCCAGAGGAAGGCAAAAAACCCCAATGAGGTAGAAGCCAATTGTCCTCATTTTAGGGAAAAATTCCTTCCTGACTCCAATCTGGCAATCAGAAAAATCCCTGGATCAATGACCCCTCTCCTGAATCCTAGTCACTGTAACTTGTTATATTATTACGCTCCAGAAATGCATCCAAACCCTTTTTGAACTCGGTTATTGAATTCACCATGACAAGTCCCTCTGGAAGAGAATTCCATAGTCTCACTGCTCTTACAGTAAAGAATCCCTTTCTATGTTTATGTAGAAACTTTCGTTCCTCAAGACGTAGAGGATGCCCCCTTGTTCTAGATACAGTCCTGTGTATAAATAAATCTTGGGAGAGATCTCTATATTGACCTTTGATGTATTTAAACATATTTATTATGTCCCCCCGAAGCCTTCTTTTCTCTAAACTAAATAACCCCAATCTTGTCAATCTTTCTGGGTACTGTAGTCCACCCAGTCCTTTTATTATTTTTTGTTGCCCGCCTTTGTACCTGTTCAAGCTCTACAATGTCTTTCCTGTGCACTGGTGCCCAAAACTGTACACAATATTCCATGTGTGGTCTAACCAGTGACTTGTATAATGGGAGAATAATGTTCTCATCATGTGCATCTATGCCCCTTTTAATGCACCCATGATCCTATTTGCTTTGGCTGCTGCTGCCTGACACTGGCTGCTACAATTAAGTTTACTGTCCACCAGGATTCCCAAGTCCTTCTCCATGTCACTTTTACCCAGTGTTTTTCCATTTAACATGTAGTCATGTAATGGATTTCTCTTCCCCATGTGCATAACCTTGCATTTATCAGTGTTAAACCTCATCTGCCATTTCCCTGCCCAGGCTTCCAACTTATCCAGATCCCTTTGTAATAACATATTATCCTCTATTGTGTTGATTACTTTACAGAGCTTAGTATCGTCTGCAAAGATCGATATTCTACTGTGCATTCCCTGTGTAAGATCATTAATGAAAATGTTAAAGAGGATAGGGCCCAATACTGACCCTTGTGGTACCCCACTATTTTTTTTTCGGATTTTGCTTTACAGGCGGTTTGCAGTCAGAAACGAGTCCTAATCAAGCTTATTGGTTTTGGATGCGGACCCGCATTAAAATCTACATACAATACTCATACTGATGTTTTAGACGCCTATTGCGTGAGGACTTTAGCCATCCCCACTGACATCAATACTAAATTTCCACGTGTTTTTGAAAACTGCACGCAGAAAATATGTGTCGTGTGAACTACAACCTGTATTTTTGTATTGTGATTTCAATAGCAATCGTTTTCTTTCAGTTTTGAATGCAGATGTCAAGTCGGAATCCGTGTGAAATCCAACTAGAAATCCTGGTCATGTGGACAAAGCCTTAACCTTTTATCAATAGGTGATTGTCAAGTCAGGAACTCCAAAATAATATGGACGTCAGTACCTACTGGAGAAGATTACCTGCAATGTACTTGCCTCAGTTTCTAGGCTGTTTTTTTAGATCAGCTCTAGTAGGGCTGAGATGTGCTCTGTGACTACAGTTTAGTTACGCTGCCTACAGAGAGCTTGCGGTAGTCTGAGACACACCTCCTGCTTCCTCATTGGTTCAGACTCCTGCTTCCTTCCTCACCCTATGACTCTGCCTCCTCAGATGGGCTGTATGGAAAAGCTTGCTTAGGTTCTCAATAAGGAGAAGAGAGGAAGCGGCTGTTGGGTACCTCTGGCAGCTGCTTATCTCTGCAGAAAACTAAAAGGATTGGGTATTGGAATTCAATATGCCCGTTCCTTCTCTACTTCATCATCTTCTGTCAGGGGAGGCTGAAACACTGTCATACACATTAGGCAGTCAGGCGGCCCAGTGTAATTTAGGACCTGTATATGTATTTTATATCTTGTATCTAGTATTTTTTTTACAATATTTCTTGATTTTTAAACATAGTTTTTATTAAAGACTTTACAAATTACATGTGAGAAAAAACAAACAAAACAAATATAGAGTAGGGGCAATATAGTTAAGAATAGGCGCTATTTTGCAAAATGCAGATTCGACTTCACCATGTGCAAGACATCAAATGAAAATAATTGAAAACAAAAATATGGAAATACTATGGCTCATATGACAAACAGCCAGACGTGAATTGCCATAGAGTTTTAGATAAACATAGTGGACCAAAATGGCCCTACAAAATGTGATATTTCTTGATTTGTAGACTACGTTGAGTGAGAACAAACAAGGACAACCACTACAGTTATTCCAGCTTAGCTGCATTGTCTTGAAGGCAACTACACCATACTGATTTCATCAGAGGCTCAAGCTTCTTGTGCCCTTCTTCAAGACGTCACTTCCCCCATGCTTTATACTGCAGCTCTATTTGCTTAGATTGGCTGCAAAGTCCACCATAGTGTGAGTAATGGATAGAGCGATTATAAACTACAAACCATCCAAACCACATGTGATGAAAAAGAATGTGCACGAGATGATAGCACCCAACAGTGTGTTCTCTCTATGTTCTAGTAATGGATTATAGTCACTTCTGGGTGGTTGGCTCGTGAAAAGCATTTAGTTGCAACAATTTTTTTGTAAGAAAATAAAAATTCCTGCGTTGTAGGGTTAACATTAGATTTGCCCCATGTGTAAAAATAGCTCGTCACCCGCCCGCGGCTTACAAGACAGTGAGCAGCTGCAGGTGCAGCCTGATAATTGCGTTATTGTTACAATAAGCAGCTGGGAATTGGACCACTGGGAACTATGGAGTAGCTATGAACACAATCTATTAGCCATTTCAGATGATGGCGGATAAAGCAGGGTTCACACTAAATGGGTTACACCCTCAAAAGGACATTGTGCGCCTCTAGTGTAGCATAGAGTTCCAAAGTTTTGTGTCATTGTCTTAAATAAGTAAATCCCCTACTTGTAGATCTGAAAGAACAATTCAAATAACTCACAATCCACAACTGAAAATTAAAGGAGTTGTTTCATCTCAGATATCAAGGTCACATCCACAAAATAAAATTTGATTCCCCTCAACTTAAAGCGGTGTTCCCACCATAGAGTTTGAAGGCATATTGCTAGGATATGCCATCACAGTCTTGGGAACAGGCCCCCGAAAGTGTCGGCTCAGAACAGAGAGCTGGTTGTGCTGGTGCATGGCTCTCCATTCTGTTTTATAGGAGTTTAGAATACAGGTATTTGGCTACACTCAGAACTCCTATAAAACAGAATGGAGAGTCATGCGCAAGCGCGACCGGATCTCCATCCTGAGCCAAGACTTCCAGGGGTCTTCTCCCGAGATAAGTGTAGGTCCCAGAGGTGGGACTTGCACCTATCAGACATATCCTAAAGTTATGCCATATCCTAGTGGTATGAAATCAAACCCTATGGTGGGAACTTTTGACTCCTGAATACTTGAATAGAGAGTCAACACAGCTGCATTGCACCAAAAGAACCCTGTTCACTCAACAGTTGCTTCTCATACAGCTGGCAACTCCAACTATCCCCCACCACATCAATTTCAGGCTCTTTAAGGGGGGTGTTCACATGGTGTATTTGCGGGGCGTACTTTGGAGTGTAATTACGCTGCAATGCAACCTACAAATACGGTAACATTTTACGGCGTGTTCCCCGGCGAGTACTGTGCGCTCATAGAAAGAAGTGACTTGTCACTTCTTTCTGCTGCTATTGGGGAAAGAGAGTGTGAATGGGAGCCAAGCCGGAGCGCTGTTAGAAGGTCGCATTGGCCAGCGCGTACTTCTAACAGCAGGCAGAAGTATGCGGCACTATACACCGTGTGAACCTACCCTAAGACAAATCCAAAAGCATCTTGTGTGTCTCAGCTACATAGTAGTCAATGACATATACCACTACCTGCAGATTCCAAATACATGCCCTAAAACCAACCAATAAGGCTTGTCCCAACCCTGCTGATAGGAGTACAGAGCAGTGCAGCACCAGGGGAATAACTAGAAGTCAGAGGGCCCCATAGCAAAATGAAATGAGCCCTGAGCACCTAATGACAGGAAACTGAAGCGATAACAATGGTATAAATAATACAGCCACATATCACAGATCTAACATAGTAGCAATAGATAGCAGAAAAATACCAACATTCTCTAGAAAAAGGAACAATGTTCTTGCACCTGGGTGGGCCCCATAGCAGCTGCGACAGCTGCTATGTGTCTTGCGTTTTACGGTCACTGTGGTTGGCGCATTTGTACTGGCATTGCTGTATGTGGACACACTTTTCCAAGGGAACAATAGTTGTGAAAAGCTTTAATGTGGCACCACTATGTAGGCATCACGGAGAGCTGGCACGGGACGGGCTGCTGTGAGCATTACCTTATTATAGGGGGTTCCCATCAGCGCTCTTCCAGACTTCAAGCCAACCATCTCAGAGAAAGGCAAGGGTGGTGCTTGCACCCATCCTCCCAATTCATTTCTTTCGGAGTTCTAAATATAACTGAGCACAAGCTCAGCTCTATTAGAAACTTCCATAGAAACGAATAGGGAGGATGGCACAAATAACACCCTCTCTAATGTCAGAGATGGTCGGCTTGTAGCATAGAAGAGCGCTGATGGGAACACCCTCCTTTAACTAGGGTGGTTAATGGAAATGTGGAAAGTCATAGAATAGGATTAAGCATACATTTGAAATAATTTTTCTGTTGCTTTTTATGCTTTGATGAGATTCTATAACTACTACTGTGACTCCTAAAGTATCTTTATGTAAGCAGACTCAATGGGCCACATGTATGAAACGGTTTTGGTCTAAAACTCACTTTTTTCCCCATAGAAACCTATGGGGGAAAAAGTGAGTTTTAGACCAAAACCGTTTCATATATGTGGCCCAATGTCTTACATAGTTAATATGGTTGAAAAAAGACACATGTCCATCAAGTTCAACCCAGGGGGGTAAAATGTGGTTGAAGGGAGGGAGACAAGGATTTTAAGCCCAGCCTCCCCACTGGTTAATGCCCTGAAACCTACAAGAAAATAACCAATCTGCTCCAGGGGAGACCCCTTCTCTGACCACAGAACCGACACCAGCCAGGATCCAAAATTTTACATAGCTACGTACACATTCATATTCTTTAGTTTCAGGTAGTTATCTAAGCCTTTCTTGAAACTCTGTACTGTTCTTGCTGTGACCAGCTCCTCATGCAGGCTATTCCACAGATGTACAGTTCATACAGTGAAGAACACCCTTCTGATTGAATCCTTTTTTCTCCAGCCGAAGGGAATATCCCCTTGTCTTTTGAGGGGGCTTACTTGAAAAAAAAATTTCCCATACTGTAATAGGGACCATTTATATAAATTAATCATGTCCCCCCAAAGCCGTCTTTTCTTAAGACTAAATAAGTTAAATTCTACTAACCTCTCTTCATAACTAATATACCGTACTCCATTCCCCTAAGGCCGTGTTCACAAGCCTTATTCCCGACGGATTTGTGCGCCGTATTGAGCGCACAAATCCGCCGGGATTAAGGGGCGGGACAGGGGCGGGGCCAGAGTGCGGCGGGGGCGCCGCTCCCGGCCCCATAGACAATGCATTGTTTATGGCGCGTACGCTCCATAAACAATGTGCATGTCACTTTCTCCCCCCGCGGCGGATTTGCCGAGCGGGGAGGAGCGACGGAATCCACTGTTCTCTATGAGAGCAGTGGATTACCGTAATGACTCCGACGGATTGGCGCCGTATTGAAGCGCAAATCCGGCGCGGAATACGGCGCCAATCCGTCGGCAAATAAGCCGTGTGAACGGGGCCTTATAAGTTTGGTTGCTCTGTTCATTGACTTGAATATTATTGCTGCGACAATAAACTGGAATCTAGGTAGTTCTGAAGTGAACAGGAAAGAGTCAAAAACAAGGGAACTAACATTCAGCAATGCTGTGGAATTACACAAGGTAAATAAAGTGTGAACAAAGCCTTGGGCTCTGCTGTGTCAGGAGGTTGTTTGGTGAATATAGAGCTGCAATGTCTGTGTGCTGCCATACCATGTTCACTGGGATGCAGTGTGTACAGAGCTATATAGTTACATATGCATCTGAAGGAAGTAGTTGGTTTGCTCAAGGATATAGCAGTGCCCCATACACCTTTATTGGCACCTATTATGAATCCATAGAAAATGGAAAAGTAATAATGTCATAGCCATGCACCCATTATCTGTTGGGGGCATCTATATCTATAAATATTTTTCAATTGCTTGGTTTCTGCACCACCAATGAGGAAATCCTTAAATTCTGAAGATAAATGGTTGTGACTGAGAATGTATCTTAGTAAATAGTCTAGACCAAGAGTCAACAGCACTGGATTATGTGATATGTAAGTGGTCAGACACCTTTCCAGCTATGGCCATACTAGTTTCCATGTCTTTATATGAAAATAATAAAATGAATTTTCCTACCGACCTTGGGTTCAGTGACTCCACTCCTTCGCTGCGAACTATATATGTAAACACAGTTATCTAAGTACATTATTGCTTTCGTTTCCTTGCAAGCTGAAAGTATAAAGGTGGCCATACATCTGAGATGAGGGAATTTTGGTGCAAAATAAGCCAACAAATAGTTGGTAAACAATAAGTCAAATAAGTCTAAATTTGTGCCAAATTTATCGAACAGCATAAGCCATTGTAATAAATTCCATGTGTTCTTGTCTAAGTCTACACCATCTAAGTAACAGGCAGTAATAGTAAATATGCCCCCTCTTCAGCAGAGCATGCAGCGTTCTCAGTGGGAAGAGGGGCATAAGTGGACATGACATGAACTGGCAATATTGGACTTTGGAGAATGTTATTGTTAAAAAGCTTCCATAATATTAATGAAAGATGACACAACTATGCAGTGCTGGGAAAACTTTTAATACATCATACCCTGGCCCAATCGTAAGCATCACCAGAGGAAGTTTTACAGGCACATGTATATAAAGTATACGTACCCTGGAATCTGTATACATAATAATAATACCCTCCCAGCCTGTCTAGCTGCTGTCCATGCTCTACACGCCGCTTACTCTGGCCATAATAATGTGACATTACTGTTTAAAATGTCTCAGTATAAGCAGGTATCAGTAAATCCTCAGTTAACCAAAATTGGATACCTTAAAATCACTGATTCAGTCTGTATAAGGCTGTGTTTATACAGCACAGGAATACCGTAGAATTTTTGGTGGTTTCAGTATTTCGAATCCACAGGAAATCCGATGGTACACTGTGCTGCATAGACAGCAATGAAAAACCTGTTCTGTTATTAACAGCTGCATTAAAAATGTTGCATATTCCCCTGGAGTTTTGCGCTTTGCCATTGGTTTCCCATACACTCAATTGTACGGGCCGATGGCATAAACTAAGACCGACTGCGTTTTTTACACAAATCAGTGACAAAAACTGCGATCCTGCATAGCACAAAATGCCGTTGGCTTTCCGATGTTTTTTGTCCTATATTGTGTGACCCTAGCTTAATAAGTCTCCAAGTAAGCCAAGATTCACATAGTCAAGGACCATTGTCCATAGTGAGGATACATCAAAGGACAACCAAAGTAAGGCTCTGTCCACACAAGTATTTCAAGTCTGAATTCATGTGGATTCCAACTTGAAATACTCGTCTAAAACCGAATGTAAATCATCCCCACTGACTTCAATAGAAACTATGTGTTGTCTTTAAGAGTAGATAGAAACTTGTTAATTTTTCCATTGTTTTACACATGCAGATCCACGTAAAAAAAATTACACACAAATGCTTTGGTCGCAGATCTGCATCAAAAACCTCATGAATTGGACTTTTCTGATTGTAAATCCGCGTGAAAAAAAAACCACTCGAAATACTTTACTCATCGCCTGGATGTACCCTAATGCCTCTATGGCAGAATATGTCTGTATGTTGGATACAGCATGCCACAATTCTTCTATCACTTTCATACAGAAATGAATATAGAAATACAGAAGGAGGCCCATACACCTCTATGGCAGCTCCATGCAAAACAGGCATAACGTGGCCATGTGCAGAGCCGTCTCAACAGCATTATGGGCCCTGGACAGAACACTGCAGTAGGTCCTGTCCAAATAATAACATCACACTAGATCATGCCTCTAGCCATCCCAAGTACACCCATATTATCATGCCACTTATGCCTGGCAGCCTGATTGGCAGGGCAGGGAGCCTTTTGCTCCCTTCTCCACCATGGTTTCTATTTGTTTGAATATCCTAAAAACAGGCAAACAGTAAAATAAGCAAAGCCAACCATAGGATTATGGGTATGTTTCTTGTATTCCTGAGACAAGCATACCCCACCTTGGGCCCCTATACTTGTGGGGCCCCTGGGCAACTGCCTAGTGTGCCCAATGGAAAAGATGGCCCTGGCCATGTGCAATGACATCTGTTGCCATTTAGGCCCAATTAAGCATTAATAGGACCACCTGGATGGCTCTATAAGGTTGCTTTCACACAGTGCGTTTCTGGTGCGTTTTTGATGCGTTTTTTGTGCTAGAAGGCACAGCAATTAATGAGGTACATTGCTGAACAAAAAAAACGGCAAAAAGCAAGATTTTACCGCGATTTTTGTCACGATTTTTGTGCAGCAATGTACAACATTAATTGCTCTGCCTTCCTGCACAAAAAACGCACCCTAAATCCTCCCACACGCACCATCCAGCAGCTGTAGGATGCAGTCAGCTCCAGATACCAATGACAATCTACCAGGACCTTAGCACTCCCAGCCTAGCTGCTGTCTATGCTGCACATGGTGGCTAACACTTTTATGACGGATACAGACATATACATTTATAACATGGGCATATACCCTAGGATACATTATCCACTGACATACACTTAAATAAAAATGTATACGTTTGAAAAAAAAAAAGTGCAGCGCCCTGCGCCCACCATCTGATAACGGTTAACGGATATTTGAAGGATAACATAAAAACGGACATAATGTCAATGTACGTAGCACATACTATATGAGTAAATAAATATTTTAACGCATATGTTTTCATTGTGTTACAACACCAGATAATGGTTTCGTCATCTGTTCAATATAACATAGTGTGCACTAAGGGCTGGTTCACACAACATTTTGGATCCGTTTTGAATGCGTTTTACGGATCCGTTTTTAACCTGCGAAAACTGGATGCAAACTGCATCCAAAAAGCGGATCCAGAAAACGCAACAGCTGATCCTTTTTTGGATGCGTATTGGATGCGTTTTGCATGCGTTTTACGGATCCGTTTTTTGGATCCGTTTTTTCAATGCTTTATTTAAATCAACCTATCAAACTGCAATTTAAATATAATATAACTTATCAATGACCAAGAAAAAACCCTTTTTTACCTAGTGTCAAACAACGGTACATACATCTATTATTTTAGAACCCGCCCCTCCCTTTTTTTTTTTAAATCAACCAATAGTTTTCAAACCAACCCCATGTAAATTAATTAATAACAATCATTTATAAACGAAATCATTTATAAACTAAATATTTATAAACTAAATATATATTTAGTATATAATATATATATATATACATATATATATATATATATATATATTATATACATTTATATATAGATATAATTTATATACATTTATATAAATATATATTTATATACATTTAAAACTAAATATAACCCAAACATAATATTCAAATTTTATATTTAATTTAAATCCAATGCGTTTTACGGATGCGTTTTTGGCATTGAAAGCGGATCCAAAACGCACCCAAATGTATGCTGCGCTTTTGGATCAGCTTTCGGGATGCCAAAAGCGCACTCCATTATTTCCTATGGGGATTTCTCTTGCGTAAAACGCAGGAAGAATTGACATGTCAATTCTTAAAATGGATCCGAAAAGCGGATCGGCAATCACTCGTGTGAACAGCGATGTGCTTTTGCCATTGAAAGCAATGTTAATCACATTGACAATTGTTAGATCCGTTTTACGGATCCGTTTTACGGATCCATAAAACGGATCACAAAGACGTCGTGTGAACAAGCCCTAAGCCTAAATAAACAGGAGTCAGGGCAGTGCTCGCAGGAGCTTACAATCTAAAAGGTTAACTGCTCCCAATGCAAGCTGTGCCCTGAAAGAGCATCCAACGCTTAAAGCTCTTATTTTATCCATTTCAGTGCATAGATCTCACATGCTGCTGCTACAACCCCATTTCATTCATATTCCATTGTTGACATAGTAAATGCAAGACAGCTACATAATAGCCACAATGATACTTCACACACAGCCGGCAGTGACTATAGTGCATGCTGGTATCTGTAGTGAGTGCTCATGCCATGCTGGGTCACTTACCAGAGGAGTGTAGGAGCAGCGGATGGTTCTCATCCTTCCTGGGCTGTGCTCACTGCTGTACAACCAGAAGAGCCGGCTGCTATGTGACACAGTACACACCCACTGCACACTATGCACCATCTACACCTATCACACCAGGGCACCTATGCACACCCAGACCTTTGCCCAAACACTCCGAATTATGATCACATGATACGTCACCCATATCGTCAGCACAGACCTGCAAGGATGAGAGATAATTTATGTGCATTTGTCTGTTTAAACAATGTCTTTGTTAAAGGGCGTCCCTGGTCACCGAGGGCTCAGAGGAAATGTTCCACTGGACATCAAGCAACTCCAAATGACAATTGGATTTTTTTTTTATGAATGAATGGACATGTAAAAACCAAAACCAAGAAAATCAAAGAATGAGCCTAGTCATAACAATGTAAATGATCCCTGCTCCTGAAGAGGATAAAACTGGCAGCCACAATGTTCAGCGGCTGTTCCTTTACAGATGAACAGAGTGTGAGATGTAGATTTTAAGGCTATGTCCACACAGCACACAAAAACAGACGGATTTTCTGCAGTTTTAGTATTTTGAAACCGCTGAAAATCCGAATGAATAACATTCACATAGGCAATGTTCACACGGCTTATTTTGGGACATATCTCGCCCCGTATTTTGCGCGGCGTACTGCGCGGAATATGGGGCAAGATACGTCCCAGTCATTGCAGTAATCCACAGTTCTCGTAGAGATCTATGGATTACGTCTCCTCTCCCCACTCGCCGTATTGTGCCAAAGTGACATGTCAATAATTCACGGCGAATACGCGACAAGAATATTGAATGTCTATGGGGTCAGCGGGCTGCCGGAGCCCCCGCCCCGCCTCCGCTCCCGAGCACACGGCGTAATTGTGGGCGAAATACGTCCCCGCAATTACACCGTGTGAACATAGCCATAGACTTAAATACATTCACATAGGCTTCTGCTCGTTTCTGCTGCCGGCAGTTTTAGGAATATGTTGTAAAAACCGACGGCGTCCAGTGGAAAAATTACTACAGAGGTCTATTTAAACCACCTGGCAAGTTTTCTGATCTTTTGTCATGTTTTTTGGCAGTGGTTCAGCTGAAAAACCTTCCATGGGGGTTAAAATCAGGCATACATTTCTACACTTACTGAAAACAGTTAAAAAAACATCCAGAATGCAGTGACAAAAAAACAAATCCACCAAAAAAAACTACTGTTTTTTTCAGCGGTTTTTGACAAGAACTTAACAAAAAAACTCAGTTTTATGAATGGTTTTAGGATTTTTGTCCTGTGCTGTGTGGCCCTAGCCTAACACCAAAAGAACAAGCAGCAACAGTAGGCACAAAACCCAGGCTAACACTGAATTCCTGGAACAATTTAAAATACATTTCTGCTATTAATGCTACATGTATAGAAATGAGATTATTGGTGCACATTTTAATAATTTTGGGTATGCCCATCTACTATGTCAATGAAGCCTCATGACAGGTTACAGTGACATTGTAGGTGGGCACACAATTTAAATAAAATGTGCAATAATCTAAATTTTATACACGTAGGAAAGGTAGCAGTAATATGGTTTAAAATGTTCCAGAAAATCAGTGTTTTTTGGGTAAGTCCACATGAGAAGGGTTTTCAGTTGGATTTTGAAGCCGTCTGAAAACCAACCGTTTAGGCTATGTTCACACGGCTTATTTGCAGGATGTGTGGAGGAGGGCGGGGCGGGAGCGAGGGGCCGGCACCTCGCCGGCCCATAGACTTTCATTACCAGTGGCGCGTATACGCCGCTAGTAATTCACATGTCACTTATCTCCCTCTGCGGCGTATTCGCCGAGCAGGGAGAGGAGAACTGTGTATTACCGTAATGACTGGGACGTATTCCAGCCGTAATTCGCGCACTACGGCGCGTAATTACGGACTGAAATACGTCCCATTTTAAGCCGTGTGAACATAGCCTTAGTGTCCCCAGGGCTGCCATCAGTCCTCTATGAACCATTTCAGGGTCCCATACAGCCAAATCAAATGGGGCCCCCACCCATTACTAGTTCCTATTCTTTAACATATCAGTGGGCCCCTTTTTGATTAGGGCCTCTGACAGGAGTACTGCCCGTCCTGCCCTATTGGCACCCCTGAGTGTTCCCATAGATCTCAAGGCGAAATCTGCCCAGTAGTCTACACTGCTCGGTTTTTCTGCTGGACGGATTTCAAAACCGAAGGGGTACGGCTACATGGCAAAGGCAAAATACCAGATTTATTCTGTCTTAAGAATTCAGCCGGTATTTTATTGTCTTTTCATTGGTTTTGGAGGACGGTTATGTCCGTGGTTTGCGGATTTTGTTCAGATTTTGGGCAGATCTGCATAGAAATAAACTCAATAGTCCGGTATCTCTACCCCTCAGGATCCCTTATTCTGTTTGCTAAATGTGCTTCCCAGTCCGATCCATATAAAGACGATGAAGCTTATTCTTCATATTCTCACAGCGGCAAAATGTTCAAAATCTCGACATTGGAAGCGTAGGGACCCTCCGACTTCACTGGAGCTGATTCAGTGGAGCTGATTTAATCTAATGATTAAAAACATTAGAATTATGGAACAATTTACTGCTCTTCAGAATAATACTATGGATACATTTGAGGCAGTATGGTCGCTGTGGGATTTTTATGTCCTCTCTTCGAATTAGGGACAATGACTGAGCAGCCTTGTCGGGTGGATCTTGGACCTATGTGTGTGTACTCATCATTGAGACCTTGGAATAGGCCCTTCTCTTTCTCACTGTGAGACCGTGTACCCTTCCCTTCTGAGTCTTGTCTAGTTAGATGTATGATTCTGCTTTTAATATAATGTTTCCTATATTTAAGAGCTGAAAGGTTAGTAATAATTGTTACTGCCATTTGAATGATGGCATTTACTGGTGCAGTGGTAGTGATTATCATATTTCATGGAAATAACTTGCTTTCTTTCTCATTGTTTATAATGTATGTTTATTAAAATCTTTAATAAAAATACAGTTTAAAAAAAAAAAAAAGAAAAACTCAATGGTGCTTTATGATGTATTGTAGTTCCCACCTATAGTGGATATGTTACTGCAGGTCCATTAGCACTTTTTACTGAAAAGTCCTCAAATTCACTTCCTGGTCTAGATGGAAGAGGACACACTTGCATACCTCCCAAATTCTACCCCTGTACCCATGGACGTTTCTCAAATGAGCTCAAAAGAGACAAAGAACATGTCTGGCTGCCATGTAACCAAAATGGCCACTGCAAGCTTACAAAGTGACTACTGGGTGGAGAATTACAATCACATTCGCTAGACTAAACAGTCTGAAAAACGTCCGAAATAAGTGCACAAATCGGTAAAATATGAAAATCGACTAAAATCCGTTAGCTGTAGGGTCAAAATCAGTTCAATTGACTTGTCGGACGGACGGATTTTCGGTTCACAAAGTCGACAGTAATTTGTCCCTTGCCGTGTGGTCGTGACCCTTTTAGTGCGGCTGCTGATTTTCTTTTCTTTTTGTGGTAGAGTTTGATCTTTGCTCTGCAGCAGGGTTCCTGTTTTGTTTGTGTTTCGATGTGCTGGCAAAATGTTGTCTCTTTTTTCATACATCTTACATCTGACTGAAGCGAAATTGTTTTGGCAACTGAGGAAAATGTCCAACTGTACAGCTTTATTTGTTACATTTCCGGAGCAATTTTTTAGACTATTTTGTACACCAGTATTTCATTTTGATCTACAATAGTTATAGTAAAACATGATAAGACAATGTCTACACAGCAAATGTTAAAATGCCATCCAAAATCCGACAGAATTTTAACATCGCTGGACCATAGTTTTGGGTGCGGGTTTGCAAAAAAACCCGCTGTCGGCTTTTGGATTGAACATACAGGAATCCGACAGCAGATACAACATAATCTATCTTCTGGAAGAGGCAGGCGGTTTAGAAATCACACAGTAGAAAATCCGTGCTGTGTAGACTACAGATCAGATTTTCTATTGCGGGCTATGGGCACAGGATTACAGTGGGATTTTTGTGGATTCTAAATACTGAATCCACTTAAAAATCCTACTGTAATCCCGTGCTGTGTAGACATAGCCTAACATCCATGTTTCTGTGACTGACCTGTGTGAATTTACCTTAAGGAAACGTCCGCACAACAAGTAAAACTTATCCGTTGGATTCTGCTGTTGAAAAGCGCATCAGACTACATGGTTTTCAATGAGTATTTCACATGGTATTGCAAGTGGATTTAAAGGGGTTTTGCCATGATGTAATGTTGACGTGGGATCCTCCAAAATGGGTATTTAATCACTTTTCTAAATATATGTCATTAAAAAAGTGTAGCCTCTGAGAGCTACAGCCTGACTTACATGCCCTTGGTTTCCTGACAGTTTACGTTAGACACGACCAGCCAGGAGCTGACAGGAGCTGATCTGGCTGCACTTGTGTTGTTTGCACTTCTTATCTGATGGCAGGGAACATGAACGAGCTGTGAAGGGACTGGGGAGAAAAGATCCTGTATCTTTTGTATAGCGAATCCACTGGTTGTAATGTAATTATCTGAGTAAACATGCAGACACTCCCTACTAAGCCCTCCTCTCCCACCCTGCAGCAGTTCCTGAACAAATGAAAGAAGCTGCCTGCTGAGAGCTTATCTTCTCTCCTGAGCAGATAAGAGGGAGAAACTTGTGCACAATACAGTTATCCACTGTGGATTAGCCAAATAACATGTTTGCTCAAGTACAGAGACTATCAGGAACGTGCATGGGAGGTGGAGTGATGACATCACAGAGGAGGTACTTGTTTTTGTAGGCCCTGTTCACATGACGGATTTGGGCGCGGTTATGGCCGCAGGTTCTGATGCGGTTTAGTAACATGGTTTCCTATTGGAAACCGCGTTAATATTCACACGCCGCTTTGGGGCCGCGGGCTTGCCGCGAGCGTGTGTGAGGACTCTCCTGTCAATTCTTGACAGGGAGTTCTCAGCGCGGTGACCACGCGGTGTTGCCCCAAGCCACGCCCACCCGTACCGAGACCACGCCCACCGCCCGCGCCGCAAACCCGCGTCAGGAGACGCGAGTTTGCGGCGAGGTTAGGACGAGGTTTGGCCGCGGCTGAACCCGCGGCCAAACCCGCCATGTGAACAGGGCCTTAAACACAGAAACACAACACCCCTTTTTCAAGCCTCAAGAGTGGAGTATCTGCCTGTTAGTTGAGGAACTCACTTCTTTGCAAAACCCTTTAAGGTAATTTTTCTTTTTTTTTGGTTTACAGTCTGAAGCACCTTACATTAGTTTCTACATATTTTTGGATATGGATTCGTGTTAAAAACCACATACAAATATTTGGGGCGCGTTTTACACAAGGTTTTTAGCCATTCCCATCTGCATCAATAGTAAATTAACACGCGTCTTCCGACCAAAGACTGAACATGTTCTAAGTTTTTTTCTGCAGTGAAAAAACGACCACCAAAAATACGCATTGTATGAACTACAAACAGTATTTTCTATTGAGGTCAGTGAGAATGGTTTACTTTTGGTTTTAGATGAGTGTTTCAAGTAGGAATCCCTTGTAAGGACTTGAAATACTCGTCGTGTGGACATAGCCTATGGCATACAGATGTGCTGCAGATGATTTCCACAGAAAATCTGCATCTGAAAGGTGATCCACACAACAAATCCACATGAAATCACACGCAAAAAAATAATAATACAAACATATATATATTCTACTAACTGTTACAAAATAATATATAATCAAGTCACATTGTTATGACCAGCAGCTAATATCCAGAGTAACCACACTGCAGCACAGACAGCAGCTAGATGGGCTGGGAGTGACTCAGTAAGGTCCTCAGTAAGGTTGTCACCGGTATCTGGAACCATTCTGACTGCACTACATGCCACTACTTATTTGCAATGGTGCCATTTATACACTCACACTATATTCTCACCACAACAGCACAGGAACAGTTCACAAACTGCATAGTTTCAGAAATTCTGATATTTTTGGTACGGAAGTCAATCATTTTCAACTGTGATAAATCACCCCTTTTACCCATGACAGCAATTTAGGATATGTGTGCAGACATCACACACCTTTTATACCCACCAAGGTAGCTCACCACATGGGACTTCCTTTATGGGAGGTACTGTTGATCAATTGTAAAGGGTTGGTCTCTTGATGTCAAAATGTGATCATAATGAAGAGGACTGTTTCAATCCCAATTCAGATTGATTCCCTAAATTTATTGGGCGATTCAGGGATCAAACACTTATTGTGAATTTTGCGATTAAGCTCCTTGTTATGGTTCTTTCACACAGTGCAGTTTTGGTGCAGTTTTAACTGCGCTCCAATTACACTGCCTTTATTACCAGCAAGCTTCTTTCAGTTGTCTCAGTTGTTCAGAAAGGTGTTTCAAGTAAGTAATTAATTACTGTGTTTGAAGTCTTGTGGATTACAAAAACACTCATTAATGGCTCACTTTCCAAATAGTTTAGGTAAGTGAAAGAAGCTTGCTGGTAATAAAGGCAGTTTAATTGGAGCGCAGTTAAAACTGCACCAAAACTGCGCTGTGTGAAGGCACTCTCAGAGTCTGACATGATTGCTAGATCAAAGTGCAACAACTAAAACCACTTTATTATTAATTAAGACACTTCTTGACACCTATCATAAGGTGTGTCCCAGATGTAATCAGTATTGAGTTTCAGAACAAAGGAAGCTACAGATTATTCTGCTCTTGTGTTAAGGTGCTTTCACACAGCGCAGTTTTGGTGCAGTTTTAACTGGGCTCCAATTAAACTGCCTTTATTACCAGCAAGCTTCTTTCAGTTGTCTAAATTGTTCAGAAAGGTGTTTCAGGTAAGTAATGAATTACTGTGTTTGAAGTCTTGTTGATACAAACAAACTAATTGATTACTCACTTTCCGAACAGTTTAGGTAAGTGAAAAAAGCTTGCTGGTAATAAAGGCAAATAATTGGAGCGCAGTTAAGATAGTTGCTATATTTACTATTTTGCCGTAGGCAAACTTAAACTCTATCAGTTCTCTCTCTGTAAAACACTAAAACGTAACTTTTATTATGTATAACTCTTAACCTCTATACACACTATTTAAAAACCTGATTTCTAACCTCATCATTTAACCCTTTTTGCTTCTGAAAGAGGGAATAGCTCCTTTTCTATTATCAAGTCTGGTGGAGCACCATCTATTAACAGGAAAGCCTTATATATACAGCAATTTATTAGCTCCAGTAAGCAATCCCAAGCCTACTACTTAGGCAGTCGTCCCTAATCTCACGGACACAAAACAAATAAGGCCCCCTTGTGACACCCCTGCAGCAGGTGACACTTGTAGACAGAGGTGAGAAATCACAATTTAAAACGTCATATCTGACCTCCCCGACATGTTTCGCCAGCTAACCTGGCTTCATCAGGGGTTAGAGGTCCGATCTCCGAGGGGTTAGAGGATCGGTAGTAAGTTTGGGATCCCTTACTGGAGCTAGTAAATTGCTGTATATATAAGGCTTTCCTGTTAATAGGTGGTGTACCACCAGACTTGATAATAGAAAAGGAGCTATTCCTACTTTCAGAAGCAAAAAGGGTTAAATGATGAGGTTAGAAATCAGGTTAAGAGTTATACATAATAAAAGTTACGTTTCAGTGTTTTACAGATTGAGAACTGATAGAGTTTAAGTTTGCCTACGGCAAAATAGTAAATATAGTGATCAAAAGTCACTCTCTGTTCTCTTGCGAGATTCCCAATTTTTGGGAGACTATGTGACCAGTTAGTTTCACATGGTGCGTTTTTGGTGCATATTTTGATGCATTTTTTGGATATTTTTTGTGCAGTAATGTACAGAATTAATTGCTGTGCCTTTCTACACAACAACACATCAAAAACGCACCATGTGAAAGCAGCCTTAAAACTGCACCAAAACTGTGGTGTGTGAAAGCCCCCTTAGAGATCAGAAAGTTGTGCAAGAAGTACTGAAACATTGAACAGCTGGATATTCTAAAGTTAAGAGATGGTCTCATTTAAAAAAAAAAAAAATGTTTTAATAGATTTTACATTCATCCTGAAATTTTAACCAAAAGTCAAATATCCCTAACTTTTTGTGAGTAGTGTATGCATTGTGAATGTCATTCTCAGTATTGTCAGAGCAGCAGAAAATGGGAATTCAAGCAGTGTGAGCTATACAAATATGGAGCCCATTGACTTCTATGGGCTAAAAATGGAAACAATACGAGTCCACTGGAACATAATAGGCCTCATTTACTAAAGCTGTCTAATTATAAAACTGTCTTTGTTGCCCATGGTAACCAGAACTCAGCTCTCATTTTTATACTCCTCTGGAAAAGCGAAACCTACGCTCCGATTGGTTGCTATAGACAATAAAGACAGTGATATGGAAATTAATAACTTCTAAAGTTCTATAATACAGGGTTAAAAGTTTAGCAATTTCTAATGATCCGTATTCTTCCATAAACACTTGTGTCCTTGTATTGTCTGAGAAAATTTCAGACAAAGACTCCAACAAAGTGTAAATAATGGCTTATATTTTGGTTTACCCAGGACAGCCAGGCTAGATGTCTATTACAGAGGTTAGTAGCTTTGTCAATAGTTTTGTCTTTTCTGTTATGCACTGTAGAACCATTGACCTTTAGAAATCTCATATCACTACGTCATACAAGCTAAGTAGCGTTCACAAATATTTAGAATAATCAGCACAATTAGAGGTGTGATTTTAGTACTGACCAGTAAAGATGCTTATTAATGATTATTAATGAGATGATTGTTATAATACATGAATAATTATAAGAGCTTCTACTAACACAGATGACTAAAAAGGTATTAACCAATAGAAATATATCTGTTTTTGCATAGATTACTGAAAGTTTATAAAACTGTTTGCCAAGCTGTCAATAAAGGTGGAAGGATACACCGACATTTTGGGGAATGTCTCTTGTTCTTTCGACGATGTATGTACATACACTTTTGAGTTAATTTAGAATTTGGACACCATACAAACAAAGCTGGGGGATATTTTAGACTCCCATATCAACAGTCTCACTGCTAGACAGTTTTTATACATGAGGCCCATTGCATATTGAAAAAACAGCATCTGCATAAAAAACTGAATGAAACCATTTAAATGCATTAGCAGCGTTTTTCAGTGCAAAAAAGGGAACTAGTCGGGTCTGAAATAGGGAAGTGAGAGTGCGTCGTATTCATTTGGACAAGGGTAAAGAAATAAAGTCAGGCTCTGTCCCTGCTACTATCACAGACTGAGTTCGGGGCCATCGTCAATAGCACCATCAGATTCAATGGAGAGAATTCTGGAGCATGCAGTGCTATTCTTCCGTAAAATGATGGCCACCATGACTAGACCTGATAGACTATGACTGAGGCCAGTGACTGGTGTATGGTCACATGAGCGATGAACATGACATCACTGCTGGGGAATGGCAGAGAACACTGAAGCTCCCGTGGCACTGGAATGGCAGGACAGACGAGGAGAATTGATTTTATTACAGTTGCAAATCCAAAAATCCAAGAATACCCCTTTAAGAGCCATGAATGAGTTATCATTTACTAGGTACATTTTCACATGTACAATTATTCCACCAGGTGGCAGTGCAGCACAAGTAAATAGCTGATAAGAAGCTCTATTGGATAACGTCATGTTAACTGTGCACTGAATCCAGCGAGATCTACACAAACCTGCTTTTCAGCAGGAAAGTCACTGTTAGTTACTTTTTTTGTCTAGCCACAAACAATAGCCACATCTGATATAAAGCAAACCCAAAATATTTGACAGATGGTATTTAGTTTAAACATTACACGATTTTTGACTTCCATTCACAGTTCATATAGAAGAAACCTACACAACAAAATAAATCGGTTTAAAAATAAAGTGCATTTGTTATGTTACATTGATTCTTACAGCCGCTATTGGAATCTATTGTAAAAAGATTTCTTTAAATGTAGACCGCACTTACTCAAAAAAGTGAATTTATTTGTAGCCCAACAGCAATGTTACAGCTCCAAACAGAGCCTGCTTACAGCTGAATAGCTGCTATTGGTATACAAATAAATTCACTTTTTTTGAGTAAGTGCTGTCTATGTTTAAATATGTTTATGCTATTCAGATCTGGTTCGGATCTGTTAGGGTGCGTTCCCACAGCACTGACAAAGTACCGGTCGGAAAAGTCTTTTTGGCACACAGGGGAACGGCTTTTCTCTGCGGTTCGGGATTCCAGCCGTCCCCATTTGCACCCACATGTTCATGTTCTGCCTGTAAACCGGGCGGAAGAATGAAAATGTTCTAAGTTTTTCGGACTGCCGGTGGTGTAAATAAACCGTCCGGCGGAAAATCCATTGTGGGGACTGCTGAACGGATTTTCTATTAAAATCTATGGGGAGCGTTGCTTGTCAGTTTTCAGACGGTTTCTAAAACCGCAAAGCATCTGAAAAACCGACCAATAATCCTTCCAGTGGTGACAAGCCCTTAGACTGTTTATTATATCTTTCCTGTGCTGCTTGCTCCTATATCTTGTGTGCTATTAGAATCTACACCCATATTCATAATACCATTGCTTGCCAATGAGAACATTCAGCTGGCTTGTTGACTGACACATCTAAGGGTATGTTCACACGGCGTGTTGACTCCTTATTGGGATACGCTTTTAGATAAGTGTTTGGATCCGGGTTTCGGACCCTAAACAGACCCAAACACCCATCTAACAATGTGCAGTGTGATTTATATTGCTTTCAATGTAAAACAAGCATCGCTGTTCAAGTGATCACCGATGCGCTTTTGTAATGCGTCTTTTGGATCCATTCAAAGATTTGTCTTGTCACAGCAGACACCCTCTTTAAAACTATAAGGTGCGTTTCTGCTGCAGCCAAGATGCATCCAAACACACACCTGTGTTTTGGATGCAATTTACGAAGCGCTTTTGAATGCATTTTTTTAATCCAAACACGCCGTGTGAACATCCCCTAACAGCTCAGTTTTCCCTAACGTTTGTTAATATAAAGAGTCTGTTATTTAAATTACACTTGACAAAAAGCAATTTCCTAGAGAAATCTCTAACAGTGGAAAAGTAAGGTCTGCTGCAAGATTTCAGCTCTGAAGCCTGCCATACTGGGAAGGCTTCTCTGGTCTATAACGAAGATTACGGCACTGATACAAGTTGACAAACTATAAAGAGAAAACTTTTATTGCATGTTTACTCTGTATTTACACTGCAGAATGTGTTATTAGGACATCATAAGCCAGAGTGAGAGTTGCTAACAAGATTAGTCCTCTTTCTGGCATACTCAGCCCGACCATCTATTACACATTTGTCCTTTTACATGAAGAGCCGGAATACAGTCAGAAAAAACGTATGGATAGCCACAAAATAAGATAATCGTTCTACTGTCGGAGATCATCCTGTAAGGGGGTGGATGAGCGTTACCCATCTGCTTTTTTAAAGACCTTCCTGGGTCGTGGACAACTCTCAGCACAACACAGTAGGCATGCCATTACACAATGTGTCCACAGGCTTTGCGCCACTTTTCCTGAGCCTGCTACACCAATTTTTCCACTTTGAACAAGCCCACTCTAGACCTCCATCTCCACGATATATGCTAATCAATGCCAACCTGGTGAACCAATCCACCAAAGCTTCGTTGGTGAATGAGCCTTATGTCGCCCACTTTACCCTTACACCTCTGATGGATAAGCCTCAGGCCTAACACCTTTCACAGGTCAATTACATGTTTACTTGTGGACCCATGCTTATTTAGCACTTTGTGCCAAGATACACCTATCTACCCCTCCCATAAGCATTGTGGCACCACACTCAGTGCCCATTCCACCGTCAGGCTTTTCATGGCCCACGCTGCAGCTGGTACCGTCTCCTATTAACAGACAGCTGAGAAAACAACCAACCTCATTGCCAGCTCTTGTGACAGGACATGGTGACACACTGAGTACCGCGGCCTGCCAGTCCCAGCAACCCAGTACTTAAATGTCCACAAACAACATCACAAGTACATAGTATAATGTAGTGTTTACATACTGCTTATGATATATATTAAAATTTCATCCTCCTACCCCTTTTCTACTTACTGTATATACCAGTCAAGTCACATTTTGACCACTTCCTATTTTTGATTTCGGTAGCATATGAAGGAAGTCACGTGTGACGAGCTGGTTTGGAGGGTATATACAGCGGGTTGCAAACTTATTCATACCCCTTGAACTGTTCCTCATTTTTAAACGTTGCAGTCACAAATTTATATGTATATTATTGATATTTTATGTGATAGAGCAACACAAAGTAGCAAGTATTTGTGAAGTGTAAAGAAAACGATACTTGCTTTTCCAAATTCAAAAACTGAAACATGTGGTGTGCATATGTATTCAGCCTCCAGTCCTCTGATACCCCTAAATAAATTCCAGTGTGACCAATTGCTTTACTAATCACCTAATTAGTAAATAGAGTACATCTGTATGTAATTTATTCTTAGTAAAACTACTTCTGTATTTGTGAAGACTTCAGAGGTTTTGTTAGAGAACATTAGTGAACAAACAGCATCATGAAAACCAAGGAACACACCAGACAGCTGAGGAATAAAGTTGTGACAAGGTGTATTGCAAGGTTAGATTTAAAAAAAAATTACCTAAGCTCTGGACCGGAAGCTCAGCAAGGACAGGAAGTGGAGTTGAGAGCGTAGGTGGAGAATTGGATCACACCAGACGGGATAGCTTGAGGCAGCGTGACTGACATAGCTGACCCCAATGGGTGACCACACCCATTTTCCAGTCCACTACTGCGTGGTGAAGTGGTCACCACGTAAGACCCAGGATAACTGCTGAAGTGGAGTATGGGAGAACGTGGAACATAATCTTCTCCTTGTGCAATGCCCCAACTTGTGGCATCAGCAGTTCAGTACGGTACAGCACCTCAGGAGCTTCAGAGCCTTGTCAAAATGAATAACTGGTAAAAGAAATCTGGAAGACACAAAGCCTAGGTGCTGAAGTTTCCTGGAAGAACTCAGATGCAGTTTTTTTTTTTTTTTTTTTAGAAAATGCTCAGTACTGCCACAGTACAGGCAAATGTTCAGACTGCGGGTGCGTTCCTCTTCTGCTAGGCAAATTTTTTTTACTTCCCATGGGAAAGGGTTTGGGATGGTGGCTGTGAAGGATTGTGGATGACAGGTAAGAGGTGGGGAAGAATGCGAGGCTGGGAGGACTAAAACCTTTACGGGTTTGAGCTCAAATTTCCCTTCTTAAAAAAAGGGGAAGTCAGTTTTTGGTGGTTTTAGAACAAAAAAAGGGGTGGGTTCAGGGGAGTTGGAAGTTCACGAGGGGGGACAGCTCGTCCTTGTTTTCCCCCAGTGAGCCCTTTCCCTTAAAAGGGCCCGTTTACAAAAACCCTCATTATTCTAGGTTAGTTCAGGGCCAGAGGGGCAGAACTGAATGGCATATTGCCCCACCGTGGAATCGCCTTGACGTGAACGAAGCAGAGGAATCACGGCCGGGTTCTTCAAAAAACTTGCAGCAGGAGTTAAAATATTCTTGCGG
Source organism: Phyllomedusa bahiana (assembly GCA_025379985.1). Taxonomy (NCBI): domain Eukaryota; kingdom Metazoa; phylum Chordata; class Amphibia; order Anura; family Hylidae; genus Phyllomedusa; species Phyllomedusa bahiana. The sequence continues at coordinate 18,706 of JAODAL010002215.1, read as the reverse complement.
GGTTTGCCGGGGGTTTGGAAAGGCCCCTTGCCCCTGATTTGGGTGTGGCAAAGAAAAAAAAAAAGTTTCCCTTTCTGGAGCAAGTGAGGGGATAAAGGGGCAAACCTTTTGGCGTTTTTGAAAAAAAACGGGGTTTTTTTTGGCACCAGGACTTAAAAAATTCATGGTAACGAGATGGCAGCAGCAGGTGGAGACCAAAACTGGCAATGGCAGTTGGAGGCAGAGCTGCAGCAAGTGCTGGTTTAGGTGCAACTTTTGTGAGACATGCTGTAGCATCTGAAAAAGTTGATCCTGACGAATGCCTTGACGAGTCACAGCCGCTCCAATGTGATGGATATCCAGCAGAGGCACCCTGGCTGGTCCTTGGGGCCCGATAGTACTGTAACAAAAAAAGGGGGTGGGCCCCGGAAACATCGCGAGAGATGGTACCGACAATGCCAGGGTGCGAAAATTTAGGAAACCCCCAGAATTTTTTTAATTTTGGGGGGGTGCAGGGAAAACCCCGGTCAATTTCCCCCTGCGTGGCCAATGCAGTGCAGCCCGAAAGTGCCAAACATGGGTTTTAGAAGCAGAGGCCCCGGGGGAAGTTCCCCTTTATGAAAAGGGGGATTTGGCCCCGCCCTGGGACCTTTACCCAAGGGGGCCCGGTATAAAAAAGGGGCTGAAAATTGACACAACACTTTGAATGCATCAAACTTTGGCCGCGAAATGCATACAAAAACCATACTATGGTGAGTAAAGTTTGTGTATTAACCCGTCTTTTATACATTTTCTGGGCGTATTTTTTGGAAATCCTACATATCAATTTAGGAAATGGCATGGTTTGTGCCAAGTTTCATACCCTGGCGCCCTTTAAAAGGGTGCTGGCCTCTTTTAAATTCAAAGTGGGCCGGGGCGCCACCCCCCTTGGGAAAGGGGTAAAGTGTCCCCCGATTTCCCGGGGAGCAAACAGGAGCAGAGCAAAGAGCTGAAAAAAGGGCCAAATGATGCCCGCAGGGGGCCCCAGGCCCCTCATCATGAACCCTTTGCTTAAAACTGCTTTTAGGCAATCCTTTGTGTTTACTCTTTTACTCTGATGCCCTGCTTGTTTTTTAAAGGGGGAAAGTGTCGCAAATTTTTTTTTTTTTTTTTCTAAATAATGGTGTGTTTTCCCACAAAACCCATTATCAGTTGCAGTAATTTTTGGTGGGGCTTTATATGAGATTTTAATGATACTTTTAAAGTACAGAATTTACAGATTTTGGCGCAAAAAATCCCATTTTTTTTTTTAAAAAAAATTTTTGCCCCAAAATCCTTTTTGTTGAAAAATTTTTGGGCCCCCTAAGAAAGGGCCTTTTGTTTTAAAGCTGCAAATTTTTTTTTTTAGGGATTTTGCCCCAAACCCTTTTCTTTACAGTTTTGCACCAAAACGTTTTTTTTTTATGGGTTTTGCCGCTAAAATCCTTTTGTTACGGGTTTTGTCACTAAAATCCTATTGTACGCTTTTTTGGCTAAAAGACTTTTTTTTTAGATTTTTTGCGCTAAAACCCCTTCAATTCTTGGAAAATGGATCCAAAAAGTCGCAGTGGAAAAACGTTTGGTGATTATTTTGTGGAACCCCGATGGTTATTTCTAATAAACAGCAATGTAAAATCACCTTGCTATTTATTCGGTCGTGTTTGGGTTGTTTAGGGTTGAAGACGGATCCAAACACGTATAAAAAAAGCGTATGAAAATGGAATCAGGATGCCGTGTGAAATACCCCTAAAGTAATTAAAATTTCCCCTTGGTTATTCCCTTTTTTTAGCTAGGTACAAGCAGTTTTTGTTGGTGTCCTCAGTCACCAACAAAAAGGTGATTCGTGGCACAGAGTTTTAAAAACACCTCCCCCTCCTTTTCCCCCAGGGGGGGGGGGAGGCTAGTGAGGTCACCCCCGAACAGCCCACATTTTTAAGCAGGCGTTTTCATCTTTTGTACATGAACCAAAATTTTTTTTTCCCTTTGGATTGCTCCCTGGTGGCAAAGGGGAAAATTTGTAAAAATTTTTGTATTTTTTAATATTTTACCAAAAATTAAAAAGAAAAAAAAAAATATAAAAAATTTAGACAAAAATGAACACAATATTTCATCAATAAAAAAAAAATGATGACTGATTCCCTTTAATACATGCCCTGTAATTTTTACATACTCCTTCTGCAGAACCAGTGTGAATTCGATTGACTAGGAGCTGAAAAATGTACTTGAATTAAAAGTTGTTCTTAAAGTGTTCTGATGTGATACCAGAGATTAAGAGAGAACCTGATGCATAAGATACTTGATGTCCATACATTCATTCTCTACATGAAGCATCAGCCAGTGCCCGTTTGCAAGACCATTTTTTTCATCAGTTTTCCAAACCCTCCATTCAAGATCTCCCAGAAAAGCTGCTAAAAATAACCTTGCTCCAAACCAAAGTTTGTTGTGTTTGACTCATGTCCGCCAAATTGTGAACATCCTGAATGCATTTACTGGTGCAGAAAAAAGGAGGCCACAGTCTGAACGTGACTAATCGGATGGATGCTTGAATACAAGACTCTTGGACTGTCTTTTTCCTGAGTTCGGAAATCAAGAGTCAGGAAAGTAAAACCATAAAATAATGAATAAACTGTAGGCCCCTGTCTGAGGAAACAGTCAATTTAGGATGATTGTCAAGAAGGTCAATGTTCATTATTGATTTCCCCTGCCCATGAAAAGTACATTGAAAATGGGGCGTTGAAGGCCAGCATTTAAAAATAAAACTGGGTTTTACAGGTTTTGAACATTGTACTATCCTCAACATTGAAATTCCAAATCCAAGAAGAATAAGTCTTGGAATTATAGAAAACAAGGATGAAAAAACTCATAGGGGAAATGTAGGGAATCTCGCCAGGGGGGCGCACCTCCTTTCCCCGGTTTTTTCCGGCAAAAATTTTGGCCCGTTTATGTCGGCATGGGGGCCCAAAACATTCCATGTAAAGTCCGCCGGCCTGCCAGTGTTTGGGGCAGTGGGGGACTAAGGGCAGTGGGGCACGCGCCTATGTTCGCCCCCTGAGGTAGTGCACTCAAAATGCGGGGAAAAGTCCGCCGCCTCCCCCATGTTGTGGGGTGCAGTGGGGGGGATTTTAGGCGAGAAGGGACTGCCCCAAAAAAATCTGTTCCAAGGAGCGGCGGAAACAGCGAGAAATCATTCCATGACGTGCGGAGTATGAATCAAAAACCCCTTTAAAAAGGCGTTAAACATTCCAAAAAAGAGTAAAACCTCAAAAATAAAAAATAATAAAAAAAATCATTTTCCCAAATATCCAAAATTTCAAAAATTTGGGTTTATTGGAAATTGCGGGGAAAAATACAGAAAATTCAAATTTGAAAGCTATTTCATTGGTTGCAAAAAACCCGGCCAATCAAAAATGGGCGCAGTGAACCTTTAAAAACCTAGGAGAGCTATTGACCAATCAGAATCAAAGGCGGGACGTTAAAAATACATTTTAAAAAATGCAGAAAAAGAGTGTTGGCTGAGCTGGGGGGCTTGGCTATCCTGCCCAAACGGGAATAGGAGCGACGGGGGCCCCCTTATAGCCTTGGAGAAGTTTGAACCCAAATCAAAATCAAAGGGGGGGGACAGTTCAAAATACAGTAAAAATGCAGAAAAAGGCTGTTGGGTTGAATTAGCGGGGGGTTGGCTATCCCGCCAATCAGGTGTGAGCTACTTCTCCCATTTTTAGCCCTTGGAGAGATCGGCACAATGCAATCTCGGTTCAGCCCCGTGCGGCTGGAGTATGTTAAAAAAAATCATTTTTTTTATTGTAAAATATTATCTGAAAAAGAGCTAAAAACATTCATAAAACATAAATAAAATTTATCCCGAAAAACGGTTTGTCGCCGAGACCGGCGTACAGGGGGAATTGAAAATAGAAAGAATTCCGGGGGAATTACGTAATTAAATTGGTCGCATTTGATTGGTGGCAAAAAACCACCCAATCAGGATAGAAGCGACAGAGCCCCATTATATCCATGGGGGTTTTTTTGCCCAATAAAAATTTCAAATGGGGGACAGTTAAATGACAGAAAAAAATACAGAAGGTGTTGTTGAGCTGCGGGGGCTTGGTATCTCGGCCAATCAGAGGCGAGTACTTCCCCCCATTGTGGTCTATGGAGAGTGGGCGCCATGCATCTCGGCGCTCGTTTTCGTGCGGCATGGATATGAATAAAAAAAACATTTTTATTAAGTGTAAATCATTATTCGATTTTAAGGCTGAAACCCTTCCTAAAAAAAAGTGAAACCCCAAAAACGGTTTGTCGCCGAGACCCCGGGGCTACATAAGGAATTGCAAAAAGAGAGAATTGCCGGGGAAAAACAGTAATTCAAATTTTTTAAGTATTTGTTGGTCGGATAAAACCCGCCCTCAGAAAAGGAGCGGGCAGTGGCCCATTTTAACCCAGGAGGAGAATTGACCAATTAGAATAGGAGCAACAGGAACCCATTTAACCTTGGAGAATATTGACCAATATATTCAAAGGCGGGGAAGTTCAAAAAACAGTAAAAAGGCGAAAAGAGCTGTTGGTTTAAACGGCGGGGGGGGGGTGTCCAGCTTTGCCCTCAGGTGCGGGGCTACTTTCTCATAGGTTCTATGGGAAAAAAAAAATGCAGATAAGCTTGTTTTTTGATTGGTAAGTTTTAAAAAGGGCGCGGTTATTTGGACCAATGGGAGAGCGAGCGCGCCCTAGGGTTTTTAATGAATTGAAAAAAATGACATGGGCCCCAAATCAAATGATAAGATACAGAATTGTCCCGATGTGTATATAAAAAGAATAATTTGGGGGGAAATAAAAAAAAATATTAATTCCTAAAATATTTTTATTTCTTTTTTTGTTAGCCCAAAGGATCAATAGTATGGGTTTTTAACGAAAATAAAAAATATCAGGTTTTTTTTGATTTAATTTTTTTTTTTGTTACCCCCTATTTTATTAATTTTATATACTATCTGGCAACTTCTGAGTTTATCATTTGATTTCGGCCGTACAGTTTTATTCCAGTTGCATTAGAAAACCCCATAGGAGGTCGCTCGCTCTCCCATTGGTCCAAATAACCGGCCTTTTTAACTTAGCCAATCCATAGCTCGTTTGGGAATTTCTTTTCCCCATAGAACTCTATAAAAAAAGTGCCCCGCGCTCTGATTGGCTAAGCTGGACGAGCCCCGCCTTAAAACCAATCAGCTCTTTTCTGCATATTTACTGTTTTTAAACTGTCCCGCTTTAAATTTGATTGGTCAATATTTCCTAAGGTTAGAAGGGGTCCCTGTGCTCCTTTTTGTTTGGTCAATTCTCCTCATGGGATTAATGGGTCCTTTGTCGCTTTTTTTGTTGGCTTTTTATGCCGACAATCAGAATAGTGAAATAATTTGTTTTATTATTTCCGGAAATTTTCTCTCATTGCAATTCCTTATGTAGCGCCGGTTCGGCGACAAACGCGTTGTTGGGATTTAACTGACTTATTTTTGGAATGGTTTCAGCGCTTTACGATAATGTTTAACTTAAAAAAAATTTTTTTTTATTCATACTCCATGCCGCACGGCGCTGAGCGCCGAGATTTCATTGCGCCGATAAATGACTGTACCCCTGGTTCCATGACCAATGTAATGGCAAGTTGTTGGTGTCCTTGAAAGGAAGACATGAGGGGTGTAGCTGACATCCATTATGCCAACCCACACTATAATCTTAGGAGTACGACTGGTGTGATGTATTCTTAAAGGGGTTGTCTCACTACAAAGATCATAGTTTAAAATGAGAGGAATCAAAATCGAAGCATGTACGTCCTTGGATAGCATTAGCAAAGTGCAATGATTTACGAGAATGGGCTGCTTTATGTGTGCATAGCAATGGTGCTGAAGCCCAGGTCGGGTTACACCCAGCTATTGTGTTACTTTCTGTTGGCGAAGTGGAGAGAGAGAGAGAGCACAGCTGTACTATGCAGTCCCACATAAAACACTTTAGTGACACAGATTTGCAGTCCCACGTAAATCACAGACACTGAACACAACTGTACTGTGCAGTCCCATGTAAATCACGTTTGTGACTCAAATACACAGTCCCACGTAAATCACAGAGAGAACGCAGCTGTACTGTGCAGTCCCACGTAAAAAAAAATTGTGAGACAGATGTGCAGTCTCAATAACCATTTTGTGAGACAGATATGCAGTCTCATGTAAACACAAAGAGATAAAGCGTATAGTTTTTGTTCTACAGATCTGTAGAGGTCAGAGGTATAATAAACTGCAGGATATATCACTATGTGAGAGAGAGAGACAGAGAAAAAAAAATCCCTTATCTTTCCCAGAGTTCTGAATGTCAAATGCCCATTCTAGTTATGTATGTAGAGAGAGCGAGAAATTTAGATATACACTAATCGAGTTACACTTAGCTTTTCACTTCCAATGACTCCTTAGGCTATTTCTACACAGCAAATACTGAAATGCCATCGTATTTTGGACAGCATTTTGTCATTTGCTGTGTGCACATAGCCTTAGTCTCGGACAGCTGAGAACCTCTCACTTCCCACTGCTCACACAGAATGAATCATCACGCGCACACAGTGTAGGGCGTGTCTGCAGCGGGAAGATACTCCCTGCTGGGAGGAGAAACATGCCCCTCCATTTCACAAGTTCTGCTTGGCAACCAGCACAAAAGGCTGCCAAATGCTGGAGCAAGACAACCCCTTTAACCCCTTAACGCCGAGGCCTCTTTTATTTTTTTTACGTTAATTTTTCCCTCCTCGTCTTTCCAGAGCTATAACTTTTTTATTTTTTCATCTACATAGACATATGAGGGCTTTTATTTTGTGGGACAAGATGTACTTTCTAATGATAATATTCATATTACCACAGACTATACTGGGAAATCGCAAAAAAATTCCAAGTGGGGCAAAATGTGAAAAAAACTTACTTGCGCCATGTTTGTGGGAGTTTTGTTATTACGCCATTGAATCTTCAGTAAAAATGATATGTTTTCTGTATGCTACAGGTTGATACGCATCCGGGGAATACCCCAAAAAAGTACGGTTTTCATTATGTTTTTATACCCTAAAAAAAATTCCCAAAAATTTTTATTTCTGAAAAATTTTTGCCCCCGGGGGCCCCTTTTCTGCGTCCAAAGCCCTTTTTTGTACTAACACCCATGGACTTTAGTGAAGGGCATTTTTTTTCAGGGTGAAAAGGGGACTTTTTAATTTTGTAAACCTTTTGGAAAGCATGTGACTTTTTTGATTCAATTTTTTCCATTTTTTATGGGCCGGGGGTTTAAAATCATTAAAAAAAACCCCAATTTTTTTGGCCGTTTTGGGAAATTTTTTTTTTTAGGTTTTTAGGTTTCGGGATTTAAAATTTGTTTATTTTAATAGATTTGGAAATTTTTCAATGCGGCGTACCCCAAAAAATGTGAAAAATTTATTATTTCATTTTTTTAAATTTGGGTTTAAAAGGGGTAGGGGGGGTTTTTTGAAAGGGCCCCCATTACAGGCTTCCTTTTCAGGGCTTGCAGCCCGTGCTGTGCTGTGACTTTTTAAAAGGGATTTAAAGGGGGTGCCAAAGAGGTCAGTTTTAACAACCGCAATTGAACATTTTGGCTTATAGACCATTTTTTTCAAATTTTATTTTTATGGTTTCTGAAGATGCTTTTTTGCCCCCCAAAGGGTTGGGATTTTTGACGTCCCAATTGCAGTAGAGAATGGATCACTATGCACCATTTTTAAATCAGATGATGCATCTGCGCAGAGGTTCGCCTCCATGTATTGCTGTCAAACTACATCCCGGCCATTTATTAGGTACCCGTAAAAGCTCGTTAAATTTAATTTCTAATCAGCCAATCACATGGCGGAAATTTTGTGCTTTTAGGCATGGCTGGAAAGACAATCTCCTGCAGTTCAAACCAAGCATCGTAGGGGGAAAGAAAGGTGATTTTGAGTGCCTTTAAAACTTTGGCATGGTTGTTGGTCCCCAAAAGGGGCGGTCTGATATTTCAGAAACTGTGATTCCTGGGTTTTTTCCGCACCCATCTCTAGGGTTTTACGAGAATGGTCCGAAAAAAAAAAAACACCCATGAGCGGCAGCCCTGTGGGGGAATCCCTTGTTGAGCCAGAGGAAAAGGGAAGGGGCGATGTTCGAGATGATAAAAAGGCAACAGGACTCAAATAGCCCCCGTTAAACCCAAAGGTAGGCAGAAGGCATTCTAAAAGCACGTAGGCGAACTTGAGGCAGTGGGCTACAGCGCAGAAGACCACACGGGTGCCACCCCTTTCAGCTAAGAACGGGGAAAACTGAGGCTCCATTTGCCAAGTCACGAAATTGGAAGTAGAAGATTGGAAAAAAATTTTGCTGGTCTGATGAGTCTCGTTTTTCTGCGCAAAATTCGGATGGTAGGGTCAAAATTTGGGCGTCAACAACATGAAAAGCTGGATCCATCCTGCCTTGTATCAACGGTTCAGGGTGGTGGTGGTGGTGTCATGGTGTGGGGAATTTTTTCTTGGCACTCTTGGGCCCCCTTGGTACCAATTGAGCTCGTTTTTTTCAACCCTTGTTGAACTAGCCCTGAAAAATTGAGGGATTTGAAGGCAAAAGGGGGGGCCAACCCCTTATAGCATGGTTTTTACCCAATAAGTGGCGGTGAGTGTAGTTCATCTCGTTTTCCCCCCACCCCGGGTCAGCATTGAAAAGTCCAGACATCTTGGCCTATGGGGCATGATGATCTGCTGCAGTGATAAGCCACAGTCTCACCACTTGATCAGATTTTTGAGGTTTCATGTGTCTAAAAAAAAATTTGCTTTCAGTCTGCCTCTTATGCCTCCTCACATGCCACAGACTGAAGTTGGTGCTTGAAAATTTGATCATTTTCAGACCTTAAAGGGACACTACCATCAAACATTTTTTCTTCAAATATTGGCAAGCAATATGTGACTTTTATACACTTTATCTGTTAATTGGGTGTTTAATTTTTTTAGATAATTTTTTAAAGTTTTTCTATGTACATGACTTCCTGGTATGTCTCTTGACTTCCCTTTGTGAGTTCTGATAGCATGAAAGGGGTTTGCTTGAGGGAAATCATTTCGGGGCAACTATGGCCTAAAAGGTGAAATATTATCCCAGGATTAATAAGGTGAAAAAAAACGGAAACCCCCCCAGTGCAGAAAAGATTACCCCATCATCGGTCAAGAATCGGTCTTCTCATTGCCCTGTGGTCCAGTCTAATTTTATCCATCCCTGTCCAGACAACAATAGAACAATCATTATGTAATTACCAGGAGTCTTATATCTCCACTATTACAAAACGACAAGATCTTATATGCTATTTTTAATTGCATAGGACCATGAAATAAAAAAAAAAATACTGCCAAAAATAGTTTTCCAGGAATATTGGTTTTAACAAAAATACTCCTTTTTGAGAAAATGTTTTTTAAACCCCCTTAACCCACCTGGATGTTGGGTACGCCCTAGGGGCGTTAATTTTCGTGTAGCAGTGTTACACACCCGGGGTGTTAGCAGTAAATTGCAGCTAACACCCGGCGGTTACAGTGTGGGGTGGCGGCGTCGCCTGCTCGCGCTGTTTAACTCTTTAGACACCGCGGCAAAGATGGCCACGGCGTCTAAATGAATGAGAAACAGTGCTCGCTCCGGTCGGAACCCCTGCGGTGTAATCGCAGGGTTCCGATGGGTGAACATGCAGCTGGGAGCCTTGTGAAGGCCACCATCGCTGCCATGTTCTCGTTTGCCCCACTTCCAGCCCCAGGCAGGGAGTGGGGAAAACGCCATCTTGGTACAGCCTAAGCAGGGCCGGGACAAGGCATTTTGGTGCCCTAGACAAAGTACACCCAATGGGCCCCCCCCCCCCGCTCTAAAAAATACCCCCCACCCCAAACACACACAACACTAATTCCTCCCCCCCTGCGCCAGGTCCTGTCATAATTTTCTGCACATTCCACATAGCTCCCGTCCATCTCCTCAGATCACTGCAAAATGAAATCGCCCTGACAATTTGCTTTTTTAAAAAAACGTCCCCCCCGTTGACAGTGAAATCCCCCTAAAATAACAGTACTAAATTTAATCCACCTACAGGGGGCAAATTACCGGACGAAAAAAGTTCTAAAAAACTCCTCAAAACAAGACCCAAAATTTATACTTAAGGCCAAAATAACCTCCCACCCCCCTGACCGAAGCGACCCCCAATGTGACTCCCAGCTGTACACAGGCTTGAGACAATCCACCGCCTCAGTGCCCTAAGGGTAGTATGTTTTTTGTAGGTCTGCAGAAATATAAGGATTACACTGCAGTTGCTTTGTGACTCACCGGAGACGTCTTTTCGATCAGCGTCTTTCCCTTTCCCTTTTCTTCTCCATCCGGTTCCCCCTTTCATCCCAATTCTCCGGCCAAGATCGTCCCTGAGGATTTGGACACAAAATATCTTGATTTCTCCTTTCCGTAACTTTTTATTATAGGTATATAAGTCCCTTAGTCAGGGCAGGATATGTTGCCCCCTTCGCGGGAGGTTATAGAATTTTCCCCTTAGACAGGAGGTATATAAAAATAGGGGCATCAGGAGGAATAGCTAGGGGCTCAGGCAAATATTAGTGGGGTTTTAGGCAGGGTATGGGGGCTACAGGAAGGGGTATGGGGGTCAAGCAGGTGTATGGGGGCTCAGGAGGGGAGGGGCCCCAGGGAGGGTATGGGGGGCCCCAAAGGGGGGGGTTTTTAGGGGCCCAGGGAGGGTTTTTGGGGCCCAAAGGAGGCGTATGGGGGCCACAGGCAGGGGTAGGGGGTTAGGCAGGGTTGGGGGGCCCCCAGGAAGGCGGTAAAGGGGGCCCCAAAGGGAAAGGGGTTTTGGGGGTAGGCAGGGTTTTGGGGCACCAGGAGGCGGTTTGGGGGCCACAGGAGGGATTTTAGGGGACAGGGAGGCATATAGGGGCCACAGGCAGCGTAAGGGGCTCAGGCAGGCGTATGGGGCCAAGGCAGGCGTATGGGACCCCAGGGAGGTTATGGGGGCTTAGGGAGGGGCCCCGGGGGCCCCAGGCAGGGATTTTTGGGGCCCCAGACAGGCGTATGGGGGTCAGGCAGGGTAGGGGGCACCGGCAAGCGTTGGGGGCCACAGGCGGCAAAGGGGGCCCCGGGAGCCGGAAAAGGGGCTCAGGAGGGTCGGGGGCCGGGGCTTTTGGGGGGCCACAGGCGCCCTATGGGGGCTCAGGCAGGGGTATGGGGGCACCAGGGGAGGATATGGGGCACAGGAGGCATTATAGGGGGCCCCGGCAGGTATTATAGGGGGGGCCCCAGGAGGCATTATAGGGGCCACAGCAGGTTAGGGGGCCCCAGGAGGGTATGGGGGCCCGGCAGAATATAGGGGGCCAAGGGAGGGGATTATAGGTGGCCGCAGGGAGGCATTATAGGGGGCCCCAGGCAGGCATTTTGGGGGGGCAGGCAGGATTTAGGGGGCCCCAGGGAGGCTTATAGGGGGCCGAGGCAGGCATTATGGGGGCCGCAGAAGGGTTTCGGGGGCCCCAAGCAGGTATTGGGGGCCACAGGAGGCACTTTTAAAAAACAAAAAAATTAATACTTCCCAATTCCCGGGCGGCCCCTTCTTCTGTCCTCTTTAGCCGCGCGCCTCCTCCGGCGCTCCTCGGGCCAAGGGGCCCATGACGCGTTTTTGCGCCCAGGAAGGGGGGTCGCAGGACATCCGTCATTGCGCGGCTGGCTGGGCGCCGGGCCGCGGGGGTCCTCAGCGTATGAGGCCCGGCGGGGCCCCCCTTGTCGGGCCCTCGGCTCAGGGGATCCCGGATGGGTCCCGGGGAGGGCCCGCATGTCTGCGGGGCGGGGCGTTGTTTCTGCTCCCCAGAAACGCACAGGCCGCCCGGGGTCGGCCCACGGGCAGCGGCCCCGGAGCCCCGGCGGGTGGGCCCTGGGGGCCCCCTTTGGGTAGGCTGATGTAGGCGCCCTGGCGGTCGCCTCCCTTGGCCCACAGTCGTCCGGCCCCCAGCCTAAAGGATTTTCTTTGTATGGAGCCCCCAGTTAGGAGGGGAGGGGGGGAGAGAGTTTTCGGACGTGAGGGCGAAGTTATTTTTTAAATTCCCCCCCTCCCCCCAAGCGGGGCCGTCAGCGCGGCGCTTTGAAACAGTGGACCCGGCCGTGCGCTGGCAGATGGAGACCGGCAGAGGAGGACTGCGGGGTGGGGCGTCCGAGGAGCGGTGGTCAGGGGAGGTGTCCCCGAGTGGTAGGAAGGGAGGAAGGAGCTGGCAGCCAAAAGGAGCCAGGGAGCAGGCACAGACGCCGGGGAGACCTTTTTAGAGGTGAGCCCTGAGACCATCCCTCAGGGGATCCTCCGGGGCGAGGGTCCCCCTGGGGTCAGCGGGGGGCAGTGTACCCGGGCCTCAGCCGGTGGTGGTGAGCTGTGCCCTAGGCCCGCGATTCAATGGGGGTTGCGGTGGTCCCCCCCGGTATACTTGGTGGGGGGGGGACAAGACAACGGGAGGACGGCGGGCCAAAGGGGCCCGGTCGGTCGGCGGTGGAGTTAGCCCCGGGGGCCGGGGCGGCAGGATTCTGCCCCAGCGAGGGCCCAGAAGTGTCCAGGCCCATGGTTTTTTGGAGGGGGCGGGTTCCTTTCCCCCCGCCCGGCCCGGTCGGCCTCCCCGTTTGGGGGTTTTACAGTTTGGGCCCCGGGCTTTCCGGGGGCCCCGCCGGGGGGGTTCGGGGCGGCACAGGGAGTCGAAGGGGAGTGTCCCGGGGAAGGTGGTGGGGCCCCAGCCCCACGCACCCGGTGGTACATGTCTTTTCTTGTTCCCTTTCCCCCCCATTTTGCGGTTCCCGGGGATCCCTAAAAGTTGGAACCCTGCCTGGACTTGCTCCCCGTGGGGCCCCTCATTTGCGGCCCAGGGGCCGCCTTATCAAAGTCCCGGCCCCGGCCCGCGTATCCCCTTTGCCTTAGCGGCCCCCTTTGGCGGGGGCCCGGGCACCCCTTGTTTCCCCTCCGAAGGGCCCTGTGTTTCAGGTGAGAAGGGGCTGCGCCAAGCCTAACTTGGGGGGCCCCCACATGTTTTCCCGGGGCGGGCCCCGGCCCCGGGATATCCCCGGGTTTCCCCCCACAGGTTCTAGAAAGGGGCCCTGCCCACCCCACCCCCCAAACCCCAGGGACATCTGACAAAAGGCCCCTACACCCCCTAAACTTGTTTAAACACGTATCAGAAAATCAAACCCAATCATTTAAATTAGGCTTGTTTCTGCGGGTGTCTAAGATTTCTCCCAAACCTTTTATCATTTATATGGACAGCATTTAAAAGTTAGTGGGGGGCTCCCAGTTTCCGGCTTTTACATTTTCCCAGGTTCTGAAATTTGAAGAAGGGGCAGTTTTTTTTTAATCTCCATGTACCCTGGGGGAAAAGGGGCCCTTTTTGGAAGGGTTACCCCCGGGCCTGGCAAGTTTCAGGGCAGGTGCACATGGATTTTATCACTTTACTTTGAAAGGGCCATTTTTTAACTTCGGGAAACCCTTCCCCAAACGTGGCTTTTAGGTGCAGTTTTAAAAAATAAAGGATGATTCGTCTCATTTTTTACAAAAACTAAAAACACTCTGAGCATATGCGGGTTTGACAAGGGACAGGCAAAACAAGGGACATATGAATTATTTCAGTGCATTTCGGGTCCCGGTAGTTTTTTCATGAAAATCTGAGGTTTTAGTGCACATTTTTTTGATTAAAATTTGAGACCCTCTTTCCACCCGGGGTTTAAGGTGACCTCCGTTTTAGTTTGGTTTCCCCAATCTCCCTTTTTCTGGGTTTCCCATTTGAGGTTACTTTTAACTTTTAAAGGGCATGGGGGGTTTCCCCCCCTCCCTTGATTAACCCTTTTGGGCCCCCGGCTTTTTTTTTGGGTTGACACTTTTGTTTTTCCCCCCTCGCCTTCCCAGAGCTTTTAACTTTTTTTTTTTTTTTAGACCTACAAGCCCTTTATGGGGGCTTTTTTTTTTGCGGGGAAAAGATGTACTTTCTAAGGGTGTTATTCACTTTTACAAAATAGAATTTACTGGGAAACCCCCAAAAAAAATTCCCAAAGGGGGGGACAAATTGTAAAAAAAAGGGTTTTTTCCCATGTTTCGGGTTTTTTGCTTTTACCCCGTTAAATTTTTGGGGGTAAATTTAATGTATTTTTCTGTAAAATACAGGTTGTTTTTGCATCCCCCAATCCCAAACCCTGTGGGGGTTTTCCCCTTTTAAATTTTTTTTATTTACCTTTAAAAAAATTTCCCAAAAAACATTTTCTTTTTTTGGAAATCTCCCGCCGCGGCCCCATTTTGTGGACCAATACGTTTTTTTTACTAACCCCTACGGACGTCAGTGGGGGGGGCTTTTTTTGCGGGCGGGGAAGTGTACTTTTTTATCCCCTAGCTTTTTTGGGGAATCCCTTGATTTTTTTTTGGGGATAATTTTATTCCTTTTTTTGGGAGTGAGGGAAAAAATGCCCAAAAAAAACGCAATTTTGGGGGTTTGGAATTTTTTTTTAACGGTTTGTTCGCCTTTATGGGAAAAAATTTTGTTATATTTTTATAGATGGGGACTTTTTCGGGGGAACGGCCCGGGGGCGATACCAAATATATAAAAACCTTTTTTATTTTTTTAATGATTTTATTTGTAAAATGGGGTAAAGGGGGTTTGTTTTAAACTTTTAATACTTTTTTTTGTTCTTTAAAATTTTTATTTTTTTTATTTTTTAACTGATAACTTTGGGGCCCCCTTTATGGTCCCTTGCCCCTTTGGGGGGTTTTGGCGTTTTATTGTTAATACAGTCTAATGCATTGCATAAAACAATGAAATTTGACTAATCCCAAGAGGGGGTTTTCCCCCACTTCTTGTTTTACGGCCAAAAGGGGGGGCCCAAACCCGGGACATGGCAGTGCGGGAAAGCCTTCACAGCCCTCCCCACTCCCGTTTTCCCCGGGTAGTCGGATGTTGCCACTTCCCTGCGGCGGGAAAAAGGGCCCCCTGCCCGGACCCGGTCCCGGGGGGAAACCGGGGAATCGTCATTCATTCAATGTTTGGGCGGCCATCTTTGCCGTGGTGTCTGAGGGGTTTTAAACGGGCACCAGCGGTGGGGACAAAACCCCCACCGGCGTTTTTTACTCCCCGGGTTTTTAGCGGCGGTTCGCCCCCCTAAAAACCGGGGCTTTTTTTTTTGCGGGGGGGGCGGGGGGGACGTACTTATACGGGGGTCCCAAGGGTTTGTTAAAGGGGTTTAAAAAAAAACGGGTGAAGGGAAAGGGGTTTGGGGAGTGCTCAAAAACAAAATGGAGGCCACCCAAACTGCCCCATCCCAGAGAATCCAAAAAAGAAAAAAAAATTGGTCGCACCTCAAAAAGGGGTTGAAATAAATGGTGCGGGTACTTGGACATGGGGGGGAAAAAACAATGCAAACACACAAAAAATAAAACACCCAACCTCTGCAGTTCCATAGATGGGGGCCATTGGCCGGGCTGGTGGAGGGGCCCCTTTCACATTTTGAAAAACAATAATGTGTGCCAGGAGCCTCAGATTTTGATATTTATTGCAAAGGGAAAAAATTTTCTGTATTCAGTGTTTGTCAACCCTCTTCCCGGGGTTCCAGAGGGGCTGCGGGTTCGTTTCTGTGGTTTGCTTTTGGTTTAAACCCCCATTTGTACCCATGTATCTGCAAATTTTTAGTTGCCCTTTTTTTGGGAGGGGGGTTGCTGAACCCATTTTTGTTAGTTTGGATTTTTTAAAACACACCAGGTTTTCTATACTTTGTTTTCAATATCTCCCTATTCCCGCCCCATGAACGGGGAAACACAACCAGAGGGGGGGAAAAAGGGTGGGGTTGTCCCGGTGGTGCTAGTAAATGATACAGGGTTTATTCTATGAGAATTCAAGCAACATCGAATTAAGGTGTTTTATAGTCACTGATAATAAGCATTCATTTCATGATGGAAAAACACGGGTTTCAATGGCCCAATTTTTAATAAGACAGGGATACATGACTTTGTTCAAACCCGGGAGATTTGTGCAATTTGGTCTTTTTTAATTTTTCTGTTTTCAGTTTTATCATATCCCTTGGTGATTTTTCAATCCCACCCCGGCGATCCGGGAAATTTTTTAAAAAGAATTTTTTCCCGCTTTTTTTCTAAGGACATTTTGACTCCCTGTGTGGATGAAAGTGGGGGGGAGGGGGAGAACAACATTTTTTATCAGAAGGGTTTTATTTTTATGAAATTCTAATGGGGATATAAAAAACCCATGCGGTACCCTGGCCCAGGGGCTTCCCTTTGTGGACATTTTTCTGATTACCCTGACACTGTGGCCAGGAAATGGAGTGTGTACCTCAGAGATACGGCTGGTGGTCGACAGAAAAAACAGCGCCTTCTTTTGCTGTTTTTAAATTTAAACAACTTTTTTTCTCCATTCCTTCCCTACAGGGGGGGGCCATAGAAGCCCCAGGGCAAAAAATATAGGGAGGAGTAGTTAGCGATTTCTCCATCAGGGTTTTATTAAAGTTGAATGCAATATCACACAGTCAGGATTGTATGCCATATTGCAATTTAACTGAACAAATGCAGGTTCCCTTATATACACCTACAAAAAAAAAACCCAACACGTAAAAAAGAAAAAAAAAAGGTATTATTGGTATTAACTCATATTAAAATTCCCCAAAATAAAAAAACAATGAAAAAAATAAATTTTTTGCATACAGGGGGCAAAACTTGAACTCCGGGGGCCCTAGTCCCAAAAAGTGGAAGGGGGCCCCCCAGTTTTTTTTTAACCATCTTCCATTTACAATACTGTTTGTTCCTTTTGTGTCAAAAGGGGTTTTTTGGGGCCTCCCAGGCTGCAGGGCCTAGTAGCAAATGCAACCTCTTCCCCCCCTTTTAGCCTACCCCCCTGTTTTGCATAGGGTTTGAACAAATATAAAAAAGTACATAAAACTTTTTTCAAAAAGTTAGGGATATTGGCATTTGGTTAAAATTTTCGGGGGAAATGAACATAAAATTTTTGGGAAAAAATTTTTCCCCAAACAGATGTTTGATCCCGAATCCCCCCCAATGAATGTGGGGATCAATTTGAGTTTTTGGTTTTAAATCAGTCCTTTTTTCATCTGTTAAACATTTTTTAATTAAAACAATAGTTACAGGGTTTTAATTTAAAGGCTTCCCAAGCAGGATGTTCTCAGAGGGGAATTTTCCACTGAACTTAGAGGGGGCACTGAGTGTCAAAAGCGGGTTTTGAAAACAGAGTTTAACGAGAGACTGGAAGAGTAAACAAAAAGGGCCCAAAAAAAGGTTGGAACGCCCTTTGGGCCCCATAAAACACCCCTGATGGGGAAAATGCCACACAATTCCAAGCATGTTTAAAGGAGGTGAGGGGGAAAACCAAAATGTACATCGGAATTAAAATAACTGTATACATCAGCATGGGGGTGCTTTGCTAGAAAAAGACCTAAATAACATCAACGGGCCCACGGGCTCTTCGTCTTACTGGGCCCAAAGAATGTCCACTTCTTTGGTTCTGTGATTTTTTCCCGTCTTTTTTATACCAGTGGGTAGGGAAAGTATTCAGACCCCTTTACTTTTTTTCACTCTTTTTTTTCAAAAAAAAACCCAAAAAATTTGGTTTTTGGTTTGATCCAAAAAGTTTTCATTTTTTTGCTTTTTAAATGTAACTCGGGAAACCCTATCTTGAAACCCGAAAAAAAAAAAAAAAAGAAATTTTGGGTGTGACAGACCAGCTACATGTGGGTTGCGGTTGCTGCCACTAGATGGAAAAATATACCAGAGTGGTATATACAACATCCCACCAAGGAAAAAACCGGGGGCCCCTTGGGGGAAAAGACCCCAGCTGTATTTTTTTGTAAACCCCAATCTAGGTGGTTGGCCCAACCCTTTTTATAGGAGTTTTTTGGGCCCTTTTAAAACCGTTCCCCGGGGTTGGCTCTTATTGGGAGTAGACAATCCCGTAGGGGGTTGGGGGCTTTCTACCCCAAAAAGTTCCGGGCCCAGTTTTGGATAGGGCTGGATATCATTTTAAAAAGCCGGGGCCCCTTCAGTTGTTCAGGGGGCTTGGTCTGCTAGCGGGGTTAGTCCCGCAGAGGAGCCGGAGAGAGGCTTGGCCCCCCCGGGGGCTGGAGGGAAAACCCGGTTACTGATTTGGAGAGTCCCGGATTTGAAAAAATGGCCCAATTAGGCCCGGAAAAAGTTTTTAGAGAGGGAGCTCTTGTTTATTTAGGGGCCCAGAGGGCCCCTAGGTTTTTATTTGTTTTGTTTTCAGAATATTTTTTACTGGGGCCTGAATAAAACGGGCCCTGGAGGCCAAAAATTCAACTGAAGCCCTTGTGTTGGAGTCCCCATTATCCATTTCCCCAAAAGACCCCCCCCACCCCGAGAGCTACATCCCCAAAAGGACGGGTCCAAGATGGCGTCCCGGACTTAAGTGACCCCATCACATATGGTGGAGGACCCCGGCCGGGCAAAATTTGGCAGGGGACTGACCCCCAGAGTTGGGCCCACAGGGGGAAGTTGTCCCTCCCCCCAACAAAAATTTAAAAAGGGCCGGAGGCCAAAATATGAACCCGTGCTGCTGAAAGAGACTGTGTTGTTTGCCAGATTTTGTGTTTTTCCCCACTGACCATGGGGGACATTTTTGAGCTGGTGCGCCCGTAATTGACCACCCAGCCGGAAAAGT